>OZ020510.1:72599833-72634833 GCA_963971375.1 Platycheirus rosarum
TATATATTATATATTATATATTATATATTATATATTCTATATTATATATTATATATTCTATATTCTATATTCTATATTATATATTATATATTATATATTATATATTATATATTATATATTATATATTATATATTATATATTATATATTATATATTATATATTATATATTATATATTATATATTATATATTATATATTATATATTATATATTATATATTATATATTATATATTATATATTATATATTATATATTATATATTATATATTATATATTATATATTATATATTATATATTATATATTATATATTATATATTATATATTATGTATTATATATTATATATTATATATTATATATTAACTGTATCAATGATTTTGGTGTAGACGTGTTTTGATCTTGCTCTTGACATTTTGAGTCATTTTAGCCGTCATTTAATTTGTTTAATTGAGTTGCAAGTGGTTGCTTTAATATATTAAAATCGGTGCATTTTTTGATATTAAATGTGCGTGGAAAGCTCAAAAATAAAACTATTTACAGAACTAAAAACAAAATAATAATTTCCATATATTCTCCTTTGTTGTTCTTATTCACCAATTGTCTTCCGCTGCTTTTATTACACCAGTACTATCTACGCCTCTAACATTGTAAACATCACCAACACCGTCAACTACATTAATATCACCAACTCAACTTTGCCACTCACACTGTAAACCATCCTCAAACGCCACACACACAATAAACCGTCTTCAAATGTCTACCGATGCTTTTAATGCAATCAATAAAATCAACACCAATATCTACACCTCCAGTAACACCAACACTACCAACCTCTCTAACGTCGCATACACCGCCAACACAGCCAAAAATTCTAACTCCGTCATCACCGCCAACATTACCAACACCGCCAACCCAACCATTATCACACACTCCACCAACACCATAGACAACAATAATACCAACGCTAAACCATTTTCAAATACTAACAACACTCCCATCAGTTCCACCAAAAGCATCACTAAACCGGATAATATTAAAAACAATAACAACACCTGCCCGTCTAAAACCAAAAAAAACTTTTAACGCTGCCCTCAAACCCCTTACCAATAGCAGTAGTGATAGAGCCATGATAAGTGACCACACCCGCTCAAAAACTAATCACCAAATCGCAATCAACGTGCATACTCCAGATAAAAACAATATGTCATCATCATACACCCCTACTGCCACTGCTAATCCTCACAAAAAAATCCCAACACGCATACCCGACAATCTTCGTGAATTCGAAACAAGTCTCTTTTCAAAATTCAAGAAGTTGCTTGCCGTACTCGAACAAAAAATGAAAGACGAAATTAAAAATACCATACCCAAAAATACCAGATATGTGAAAGCGAAATCAGGGAGTTAAAAACAGAAAATAAAAAAATGAAAGACCAAATTCAAGATTTCCAACGTCAAAGTTATTTAATGTTTACTTTGTTTATTTAAAAAAATAATTTTTAATTCTTTATTAATTGAAAGTCAGCTTAATACTAAATACATTTTGCTTACTGACTAATATTTATAACAAATTTGATGTGAACCTTTACAAATTTCAGTTCACATGAATAATTTGATATTGCATTATAATATGCAGATTTAGCACACGCGCTAAAATATTGTTACAATATCGCTTGTGCTGATTTTGCTTACATTTTGTTTTCCCACACAATTACTGTGTGATAACTCTTCCCTCTCTAAAGTCATTTACCTGGGGTAAAATGACAGGAAGTTTAAATTCAATGTTCTTTGGTTTTTTATTTTTACATTTTTTTATAAATTAATACAATACAAATTACAGATGCAAATATATATAATAGAAGATTTGACAATGTAGATATTTCTTTAAATTTTGTAAAAATGTTAAGTTTTTTTATATTTTCTAGATGTAAACCATGTAAATATTCCAGATCTAATTTTAAACTTTTTTCTGATAAATTTCCTTTTAATATTGGGGGTAGAATTTGAAAACTAGTCATTTCTGTATTCGAGTAATTTTTTCCATCTATATCAATTGAATCATTATTAAATTGAACCAGATATGTACCATTTAAAACTATCGTTTTTTCATTATGTTTGAGATTTCCTCTAAAATTTGAAATAAAAGCAGTATTATCTATTATTAATTCTATAATGGGTTTTTTTATAAAATTGGAAGTCACAAGAAGCATTTCCTTGTTTGACTTCAATTAAAGGAGTGTTGTATTCGAATATATTGACCGCAGCTGAAGTTAAGTATAAAAGTAACCTAGAAGAAAAGAAAATAGTTTTATGGAGACATATTTTTTAACTGAGATTTGTGGATCTTTTTTCCACTTTCAGTTAGTATTGTAACCCTGTTGTCTTTCACTACAATCTCCTTAGAAAAAAGAGGTTTTTGCTTTCCATTTCTGCGTTTAATTGCAGCATAAACTGTTTCTCCAACTTGATAAGTTTTAGGTCTGCGTCTATTTCGGTTTGTTCTTTTTAGTTTATTTTTTTGATTCTTTTTTATACGTTCTAACAGATCCTCATTTACTTTTGACTGAAAATCAATAAGGTTTTGATAATTTAATCTTTGAGCCTTTCCTAAAAATACGTCACTAGGTTTCTTTTTCGTAACTGAATGAATTGAATTATTATACCGATCTACAGCTATGTATATAATTTCTTTTGTAGTAAAATCTGGGTATTCTTTCTTTAAACAACGGCTCAATTCAATAATAGTTGAGTGTACCCTTTCTATAGTTCCATTAACTTCACTTTTCTGTAGGGGTGTAAGATATAATTGAATCCCTAATGTTTTTATATAATTTGATATAATAGGACTTATGAAGCTGCTTTCGTTATCGCTTACTAAGATTTTAGGGACTGTGAAATAGTGTAAAATTTTTATTATTTTTTGCCTTAAATATAATGCAGATTTTTCTTTTATGTGGAAGAATTTAGAAAATTTTGAAAATTTGTCTATACAAGACACAAATTTTTCATGATCTATTTCAAAAATATCCATGTGATTTATTTCTGAGGGATAGGTAGGAATAGGTGTTTCTTGGAGTTCTGGTTTGTGGGGATTTCTATCGTATTTGCTTGAATTGCAAATGTCACAGTTTTTTGTATACTTTTTTATAAGATTTGTTCTATATAGTATTGTTTTGTTTTCTTTATAATTTCGATGAGCTCTATTATGTTCCTTTTGAATTATTTCAATCTTATTGTTTTCATTTGCTATATCTTGAACCAGTTTTTGAGAGATTCGTATTTTGAACTTACTAAAAAATTCTTTGTAGACTTCTTGTAAGAGTTGAAGATGATTTTCCGAAATTTTTATACCATTAAGGATATTGGGATTCAACTTTTGTTTAAGGACTTCGATTATATTTTCTTTATTGATTTGTTGGAGTTTAATAAAATGTCGGTGGTAATTCGGGTGAGGTTGTTCGAATATTTGCATGTTATTTCCTTAACTAAAAATGAGTTGATTTTTAAAAACATTTACTGGTGCTTCACAGTGTGGGATAAGATCTGAATTATCCTCTTCAGCGCTGTGCATTGTTGCTGAACTTGAGCCAGTTAAGTTATTAACTTCTAACTTTAGTCTCGATAACGCGTCTGCGACTTTATTCGTTATTCCTGGCTTGTAGACAAGTTCATAATTGTACTCCTCGATTCTCGATTTCCATCTTTTTAATTTAGCGTTGTTGTTTCTATTGCTAAACGAGAATGTCAGAGGTTGATGGTCCGTTAGAATCTTTATTTTCTTTGCACCACATAAATAGCTTCTTAAGTTTTCGAGAGCCCAAACTATGGCGAGCATTTCTTTTTCGTTCGTCGCATAGCTTTCCTCCGTTCTATTTAGTGATCTAGAAATAAAAGTTATGGGTCGGTCTTTACCCATTTCACCTTGTGAAAGGACAGCTCCTATAGCTGTGTTTGACGCATCCGTTGTTAAAATGAATGGTTTCTCAAAGTCGGGAAAAATTAAAATTTCAGATGAGGTTAATAGTTCTTTTAAGTTTCTAAACGCTTTTAGTTCTACTTCAGTTAGTTGAATCTTGATTTTACTTGATTGGTTGGCTCTTATTTCAGCCTTCTCCCCTCTAGTGAGATTCGTTAATGGTTTTGCAATTTTAGCAAAATCCTTAATGAATCTACGGTAATATGAAGTTAAGCCAAGAAATCCTTTAAGTTCTTTTAGGTTTTCTGGAGGCTTCATTTTCTGAATTGCCTCAACTTTTTTAGGGTCAGATTTAATTCCTTTGTTTGTTATCAGATAACCCAAAAATTCAACTTCTTCTTTTAGAAATTCAGTTTTGTCTAAATTTACTTTAAAATTGGCTTCTTTTAGTTTCTGTAGTATGAGTTCTAAATTTTCAAAATGTTCCTTAATTGATGATCCAAAAATGATGATGTCGTCTATATAGACGAAGCATATTTTCCCAATATACTCTCTTAAAACGTCATCAATTATTCTTTGGAAAATAGCTGGTGCGTTTCGTAACCCAAATGGGAGTCGAGTATATTCCCATTTTCTTCATTGTGGAAAATGCTGTTTTTTGGATATCACTTTCTTTAATTTTAATTTGATGGAACCCGGACGTTAAGTCTATTGTTGTAAAGTATTTCGCTTTTAAAAGGCTTGCAATTGTTGTCTGAATGTCTGGTATAGGATAGGTGTCAGAAATTGTGACACTGTTTAATCTGCGATAATCCTGGACCAATCTGAATTTTCTTTTTCCACTCGCGTCCGATTTTTTCGGCACAACCCACAATGGAGAGTTGTACGGACTCTTCGAGGGCCTTATTATTCCATCCTTCAGAAGCTTTCGTATTTGAGTGTCAACTTCTTCTCTCATATGAATCGGATATGGATAGGATTTCGTATATATTGCATCGTCGGTTGACGTTTTAATTTCCGCTCTAATGTTTGTGTCAATTGTATCTTCATCATTTACAGGACCAAATACATTTTTATATTTTTCTAAAATTGTTCTAAGCTGTATCTTTATATTCTCTGGTAAATGTGTGTCTCTTATTTCAATGTTATTTACTTGTTTAGATTCTTTCTGTTTTAATGGAATTTTAATATCAGGTTTGATTTTCAAAAAGTTTTCTTTCCTATCTATAACCGCCTCAAGCTCTTTCAATGTATCATCACCGATGATACCGTCGAAAGTTCTAAGTCCTGGTAATAAGTAAAATTCTAAAATTGTATCGTTTCCAATACTTTTAAAGAATTTTTCAGAAATTTTTTTGCTTATTTTAATTGATCCTCCAGCTGATTGTACTGAAAAAAGGCTCATTTGTTGGGAGTGCTTTTGTAGCCAATTCAGTTTTGATGAAGTTTTTATTCGCACCTGTGTCGATTAAAAACTTTAGTGTTTTATTATTTTTTGTTAAATATTCTATGTAGGGGATGCTTGACTTCCCTCTATCATAAAATTTATTTGTCCTTCTTCGAGATTTTCTTCTGTGTCTTCATCCACGGAAAGGAGTGGTTCCTCCTCGAATTCTTCTGTATATTTTTGAAGATATTCTTCTTCGTCAAGGACGTCAGTGTGGTAAAGACGTTGGCGTTTTTGAGGAAGATTATCGGAATTCGGGGTATTGTTTCCAAAGTTATGATTAAAATTTTGGTTATTATAAGGTCTGTTCATGTAATTGACCTGTCTAGAGTTTATTGACCTATCAACTTCTATAGGGATTGGAGGTTTTGGTTGAGTTGGCCTTGGCGGTGGAGGATATCTATTAGGGAATCTAGGTGCGTTATTACGTTGATAATTATTGTGTTGGATATTATAGGCCATGTTTCTATTTGGAAGATTGAGTTGAGAAGGATTATTATAATGCGGTTTTACAGGTCTAGGTTGATTCTTGAATTGTGACATTATCTGGTTGACTGGGGCAGTCACAGTATTGGAGCCTGCTTTTGAGTGTAAGGACATATTCCTAAAATTAAGGTTTTGCACTTCAAGGCAGGATGCATATGCCTCGGGCAAGTTTTGTGGTTTTTGTATCATTAATATTTTCGAAAGATCGCCGTTAAGGCCGCGTATGAAAACGTCAAGAGCACGATTTCTATAGCTCTCGTTGAGTGCGTTTACAGTCTTCCGTTTTTATTTTATTAATGATTAGGGAGAATTGATGGTTAACAGTTGCGTAGAACTCATCAATACTTGAAGAACCTTGAGTGAGGCTATTTAGTTGGTGTTCTAAGGTACGAATATCCCTTTTATCTGCATAGTGCAGAGAGAGACATTTTTTGATTGACAACCAATCATCGTCGAAAATATTATACGACACCAAAGCTGTATCTGCGCCACCTCTTATTTTTTGTCTTAAACTTTGGAGTATAGACCTATAGATTGGCTTATTTTTTACAATTTCATAATCTTTTAAAATTGATTCGACATTATGAATCCATGAGATGTATTGAACGGGATTACCGTCAAAGACATGTAATTCTTTTACGCAATCGGGTAACCTGCTTATTTCCTGCAGTTCCTTTTCAGTCTTAGGACCTGGTGGAGAAGGTGTTAATACAGGAATCGCACGTACTGTTTCTAATGCGGTTAATCTTCTCTGAAGATTTTGAGTAATTTCGATCTGAGAGTTGATTGCACCTGTCAATTGCGTGATTGCAACTTGTAAAGCTTCTATTTTGGCTTCCATTTCGAATTATTTTTGATTTAAAAAATTAAAGAGGAAATATATATTTTTTTTTTTTTAGAACTGAATTGATAGATAAAAATGTTTTCTTTACCCTTTCCCAATAGTTTGGCAGTTAATAGAATGTTCAGATGTTTGGAATATTTGATGATTTTTTTTTAAGTAAGAGAAAGGTTTTGTAAAATAATATTTAGATTTTTTCTTTTAGGTAACTTAAAATTTTAGATTTTTTATAAGACTTCTTTTGATTAAACTTTTAGATAAATTTGTTCAATTGTTTTTTTTTCTTCTTTTTTTTTTTTTTTTTTTTTTTTTTTTGAGTGTATTTTAGAATTAAATTTAAATATTTAATTGTATGTTTCGTTTTTATTTCTAAACGATAACTTTCTATATTTTGGTTATATGTATTTAATCTAATATTTTAATAAATATTCACTTTGTAGATATAAAATGTTTTCTTCTTAAAAATTAAATGAGTAATAAAGACTTACGATATCATACAAATTTTTAAATAAATCTCCATCGAACAGCTTCGTGTTACTCCTTTTTAGTGTCCGCCGTTGAGTTTGGTGGGCCTTACTGGGGCACTCGTCTGTCACGTTCGGATTTCCCTTGATTATACGCCGGAATTCTTTTCACTTGTACTTCACTTGTGCCTTTGCTTCACGAAGTAATAACCAGTTTGTAACTTTGGGATTTTATTTTCTGGACTACACGCACTGACTTTAACTTGTACTTCACTTTTTTAATTTGCTTCACGAAGTTATGATCAGTTTATTACTTTTGGATTTTATCCTTGACAGTTATTGCGTTTATTTTTTACTTGTACTTCACCGCACTTTAACCGTTTCACAAAGTTAAAAAGAATTTCCTTGCTTCAAAATCAGGGTAACTGCTCGGGCGCCAGTTATTTAATGTTTACTTTGTTTATTTAAAAAATAATTTTTAATTCTTTATTAATTGAAAGTCAGCTTAATACTAAATACATTTTGCTTACTGACTAATATTTATAACAAATTTTATGTGAACCTTTACAAATTTCAGTTCACAAGAATAATTTGATATTGCATTATAATATGCAGAATCAGCACACGCGCTAAAATATTGTTACAATATCGCTTGTGCTGATTTTGCTTACATTTTGTTTTCCCACACAATTACTGTGTGATAACTTCAACGGCGGCTCAGTGATGTAATTGTTCGTGGTTTGCCTGGCAAATCCAATATGAGTCCAATTGATCTTGCCAAAAAAATCGCTGATAAGCTCCAACATCATATTACTCCCTATTTTGATGCTTTTCGCTTGCGTGGTCGTAGTACTGCAAACGAAACAACATTGGTTATTAGGCTGTCCTCTCCAGCAGAAAAGAAAGCTTTTCTATCTGCCTTTATAGCAAACAATGGGCTTACAGTCTCTCGGCTATTTAACACACATGATGTATCCAACGCCTCTGACACCCGTTCTCGTAACCAACGTATTTACATCAATGAGAGCTTGACACCAACGAACAGCGCTTTAATGAGACATGCTCTTCAATTAAGAAGGGAAGGAATCCTGTTTTCGGTTCGGTCGAAGAATGGTTTGATATTTGTGAAAAAGAGTAGAGACGATACTGAGTTTTTAATTCAAACAAGTTCGCTCTCATCCATAGCAGACCCACGACCTTCTTTGCAACCCCAACCTCAACTGCAACTTTTAATGTCCCCAGGAGCGGATCAGCAATGAAATTATTTTATTATTATTTTTATTTATTTTTTTTCTCTCATTTGAATATTTTAATTATTATTTTTCATTTTAATCACTTATATAATTTCTCTCTCATCTTAAATTTTCAATCATTATTTTAATAACTTTTTAACTGCCGATATTATTAGATATTATTATTTTCTGATTTTTTTTTTCTTGTTCTTGACACATAAAATTTAAATATTTCTTTTATTTTCTAATTTTTTTTCCGACTTAATTTTTCTTTTCTTATCACATAAAATTTCTCATTTTTTTTCTATTCTTCTATTTCTTGCTCTACTAGTTGTGCTTGTTGAATTTGTAAACGCTTTTACTATCTGTTTTTATGTGCCTCTGAGTCATGGCCCATACAAGTTCCTACTCACACAGTAAGTTTGCTGTGCGCTCAGTGATAAAAATCTTATCTAACGCTCGTAATGGATTAAGAATATGTTACCTAAATGCTCGAAGCTTAAACCTAGAAAAGTCTTGGAGAAAGCTCTTGCGAACCAAATTTCAAATTTTCTAAGTCAACACTGTTTGTTATCCCCAATACAGTCTGGATTTCGAAAACACCATAGCTGCTCTACAGCTATGATAAAAATTCTAGATGACATTAGAATTAAATTTAATTTAGACTACGCAACAGTTCTTTGTCTGCTTGATTTCTCCAAAGCCTTTGATAGAGTGGATCATAATGTGCTTTGCTTGAAACTACAATCCTATTTCGGCTTCAGTGTAGCTTCGGTGAGCCTAATTTATAATTACTTATGTAACCGCCATCAAAGGGTAGTTTACGGTGAAACTTTTTCCCAACTTGGTTCCCTTGTTGCAGGAGTACCCCAAGGATCTATTTTGGGACCAATATTATTTTGTCTTTTTATTAATGACCTTCCTAAAGTTTGCACAAATGTATCTGTTCATCTTTATGCTGATGATGTGCAGATATATTTATCTCGGCCCATTGGGCTTATTGAGGATCTGATAGCCAGAATAAATGAAGATTTGTTAAATATTTACCAATGGTCGATCTGCAATGGACTCAGTCTTAATCCAACCAAATCCCAGCTAATGCTTCTTTCGAAGAGGCCTTACGACACCCATGATTTTCCACCTGTACTCCTTAACAACATAAGACTGAAGTTTGTGCACGTTGTAACCAATCTCGGTTTTAAGCTTACCCGTTCATTGTCAGCTGATGCACACATAAATTATGTTGTTGGGAGAATCTACGCAGGATTGCGAAAACTTCGGCTAACTTCTGGCTTTACGCCAACTGAAACTAAACTACGGCTAGTTAAGACTTTATTTATGCCCATTATTGATTTTGCCACAGTTGTCTACTGCAAACTTGACTCGAACTCTCTGCATAAGCTACTAGTTGCATTTAATGACTCGATAAGGTATGTTTATGGGATTTGCCGGTATGAGCATATATCGCAATATCACAAATTAGTTCTCGGTTGCACATTTCAGCAGTTTCTTGACGTAAGGTGCTGTATTTTCATGCATAAAATCATAACATATAAAACACCTGAGTACCTTTTCGACAAACTGCAATTTGCTCAATCGACCAGAACTTTGAATCTAATCACTCCCAGTTTCTCTTATCTTATCACTTCGCGTCTCTTTTTTATTCATGTCACAAGGCTTTGGAACTCCCTTTCCACATCAATTAAGCAAATTATTGGAGCTACTAAATTTAAAAATGCTATTTTCAGGCAGTACTCGTTTACGTAACCTCCTCCCTTGCCACATTTTTGTTTTGTTTCACATCCCTTCAATTCCTTTTTCTTCATTTCTCTCCCTTTGCTCTTCTTTTTACTATCTTTAACTTCTTCTACCTTATTCTTCTTTTTATTAATATTCTCTATCATATGCTTTTTTCTCATATAAGTTTAGATACTTTTTGTAAATATTTTATGTGTTATAACTTGAAAAGGTTAAAAGTAGACAACTTTTTTGTATTTTTCTTTATTATAATCTTTACCTAAACAATATCCAAACTATTACAATGTGCTGTAAAAGACTTAAGTCTTATTTGCACGACCTTATTTTAAATAAATTGAATTGAATTGATTGAATTGATATTATATATTATATATTATATATTATATATTATATATTATATATTATATATTATATATTATATATTATATATTATATATTATATATTATATATTATATATTATACATTGTATATTATATATTATATATTATAAATTATATATTATATATTACATATTATATATTATAAGTTATATATTATATTATATATATTATATATTTTATATTATGTATTATATATTATAAATTATATATTATATATTATAAACTATATACCAAGTATAATTTATTATATATTATATATTATATATTATATATTATATATTATATATTATATATTATATATTATATATTATAATATTGTATATTATATATTATATATTATATATTATTAATTATATATTATATATTATATATTGTATATTATATATTATATATTATATATTATATATTATATATTAAATATTATATATTATATATTATATATTATATATTATATATTATATGTTATATATTATATATTATATATTATATATTATATATTATATATTATATATTATATATTATATATTATATATTATATATTATATATTATATATTATATATTATATATTATATATTATATATTATATATTATATATTATATATTATATATTATATATTATATATTATATATTATATATTATATATTATATATTATATATTATATATTATATATTATATATTATATATTATATATTATATATTATATATTATATATTATATATTATATATTATATATTATATATTATATATTATATATTATATATTATATATTAAATATTATATATTATATATTATATATTATATATTATATATTATATATTATATATTATATATTATATATTATATATTATATATTATATATTATATATTATATATTATATATTATATATTATATATTATATGTTATATATTATATATTATATATTATATATTATATATTATATATTATATATTATATATTATATATTATATATTATATATTATATATTATATATTATATATTATATATTATATATTATATATTATATATTATTTATTATATATTATATATTATATATTATATATTATATATTATATATTATATATTATATATTATATATTATATATTATATATTAAATATTATAAATAATATATTATATATAATATATAATAAATTATATATTATAAGTTACATATTACATATTATATATTATATATTATATATTATATAATATATATTATATATTATACATTATATATTATATATTATTTATTATATATTATATATTATATATTATATATTATATATTATATTATATAATATATTTTATATGTTATGCATTATAAATTATATATTATATATTATATATTATATATTATATATTATATATTAAATATTATATATTATATATTATATACTATATATTATATATTATATATTATATATTATATATTATATATTAAATATTATATATAATATATTATATATAATATATAATATATTATATATTATAAGTTATATATTACATATTATATATTATATATTATATATTATATAATATATATTATATATTATACATTATATATTATATATTATTTATTATATATTATATATTATATTATATAATATATTTTATATGTTATGTATTATAAATTATATATTATATATTAATTATTATATATTATATATTAAATATTATATATTATATATTATATATTATATATTATATATTATATATTATATATTATATATTATATATTATATATTATATATTATATATTATATATTATATATTATATATTATATATTATATATTATATATTATATATTATATATTATATATTATATATTATATATTATATATTATATATTATATATTATATATTATATATTATATATTATATATTATATATTATATATTATATATTATATATTATATATTATATATTATATATTATATATTATATATTATATATTATATATTATATATTATATATTATATATTATATATTATATATTATATATTATATATTATATATTATATATTATATATTATATATTATATATAATATATTATATATTATATATTATATATTATATATTATATTTTATATATTATATATTATATATTATATATTACATATTATATATTATGTATTATATATTATGTATTATATATTATATATTATATATTATATATTATATATTATATATTATATATTATATATTATATATTATATATTATATATTATATATTATATATAATATATTATATATTATATATTATATATTACATATTATATATTATATATTATATATTATATATTATATATTATATATTATATATTATATATTATATATTATATATTATATATTATATATTATATATTATATATTATATATTATATATTATATATTATAAATTATATATTATATATTATATAGTATATATTATATATTAGATATTATATATTATATATTATATATTATATATTATATATTATATATTATATATTATATATTATATATTATATATTATATATTATATATTATATATTATATATTATATATTATATATCATATATTATAAATTATATATTATATATTATATATTATATATTATATATTATATATTATATATTATATATTATATATTATATATTATATATTATATATTATATATTATATATTATATATTATATATTATATATTATACATTATATATTATATATTATATATTATATATTATATATTATATATTATATATTATATATTATATATTATATATTATACATTGTATATTATAAATTATATATTATAAATTATATATTATATATTATGTATTATATATTATAAATTATATATTATATAATATATATTATATATTATATATTTATTATATATTATATATTATATAATATATATTATATATTATGTATTTATTATATATTATATAATATATATTATATAGTATATATTATATATTATATATTATATATTATATATTATATATTATATATTATATATTATATATTATATATTATATATTATATATTATATATTATATATTATATATTATATATTATATATTATATATTATATATTATATATTATATATTATATATTATATATAATATATTATATATTATATATTATATATTATATATTATATATTATATATTATATATTATATATTATTATTGATATATTATATATTATATATTATATATGATATATTAAATATAATATATTATATATTATATATTATATATTATATATTATATATTTTATATTATATATTATATATTATATATTATATATTATATATTATATATTATATATTATATATTATATATTATATATTATATATTATATATTATATATTATATATTATAAGTTACAGTGTGGATCCTAAGCTCGTTGAAGACGGATGTCGAGGTGCGCGCACAATTAGTTAAACGAAGTCCAAACAAATAATTGTTGCGCGTTGTTATCGCGTGTGCTGTAAAAAAAAAAATAATAGTGTTCACTCGCGTCTGAAGAAGAAAAAAAAAATAAATAAAACGCATTCGCATAACAAATTATCCTCTATTCTGTCCCAAGACCTTTGTGCTTAACTGCCTCTTTCTTATCTACTGTAGGCATCGTATGACCATACAATGCTTGCGGTAAATAGATAAGGGCATCTGAATTTGTCTTATTGTGCTGAATGTTTGGATTGATTTTTTGTAAACAGGCTGTCTTATGGGCATAACACCTAAGACAGTTTGATTATTACAGAAGTTAATTTTGATTTTCACTGCGCAGTTCGACTTAATCAGAGTTGTGTTTTGTATGTAAGTATTTTTAAATGGTAAGTGATTTTTGTGTCGTTTATTCTCATGTTCGTGGTATAAGAAAGAATTTTTTCACGTGTACGTCTACACTGTTCAACACAGGCCAGCTGTTTTGGCATTAAGTGAAACTCAGGTTGGAGCAAATACTGATTTATCAGAATTTGCTCTACATGGGTATAGCTTGGTGCCATTACTCTTTTCTCATCATGGTCTCGTGGTCTATGTTAGGAATGATATTGCTTGCCAGAGCCTTTCCCAATATGGGCAATGTTCCAACACGGACTTTAACTTCTTATGGCTCAAATTCACTGTCCGCAAGCATGTCATTCATTATTGTTTTATTTACAGGAGTCCAAATCTTGACAGTAATTCGACTTGTAACGAGTTTGATGCACTGTCTGATTCCATCTCGAAAATTGTTTCCCTTTGTCCTCGCACTGAAATCGTTATTGCGGGCGATTTCAATGTACACAATTCCAACTGGCTCCGCTATTCTGGTCAGACAACGCCCGAAGGAAGGTATGTCGAGCTCTTTGCCGGGTTACATCACCTTACCCAACTGATCGATGTGCCAACGCGTATACCGGATGTTGCTGGGCAAGCAGCCCATACTCTTGACTTGTTTCTTACTTCTCACCCTGATAAATATACCATTAGTGTAACTTCTCCATTTGGCACTTCAGACCATTGTATCATTTCAGCTAATTTCTCATCCCCCACCCATCCAGTTAAAGAAAAACTTCCCACCAGGACCGTTTGGCAATACGAGAAAGCCAACTGGGACGGCCTGAATTTCTTTTTCCGAAACTTTAACTGGTCACTATGCTTCCTCGATAGTGACATTGATGCCAGTGCTGAAATGATCACAAATGTGATTCTTCTAGGGATGCGTGCTTTTATTCCTAACAGAGTTAAAAGCATCAAACCTAAAGAAAAGTCTTGGTTTAATTCTGAGTGTAAAGAAGCTATCAGGCTCAAAGAAGTAAGTTTCCGATCTTACAAAGCCAACCCTACAGAGGAAAATCGGAAAAAGCACAAACAAGCAAAGAACTCATGCAACTCCGTTATAGAAAGAACCAAATTTTTGCATGACCAAAAATTACGGCAAAAAATTCTGCAGTGTCCCAAAGGCAGTAAAAATTTTTGGTCATTTGTAAAAAATATAAAAAACTCCTCGACATCTTCGGTTCCAACGCTCATCCACAATAACAAACCAATTGTTTACTCTTCAGAGAAGGCAAACTTGCTCGCCGCCCATTTCGCTGCCAGCTCCACGCTGCCTCAAAGCAACGTAGCCCCTCCTGTACTTGAGAATGTAAATTTTTCCATGGGACACATTTTTTTCCGCACTCGTACAGTAGCAAGAGTTCTCAAAGATCTCGATATACACAAATCCGCTGGCCCGGATGGTATACCCCCGATTCTTCTGAAGAGGTGTTCTTCCACACTGGCAAAGCCACTGCGTAAGCTTTTCCATCGCTCCTACTCTTCTGGAATCTTTCCTAGAAGATGGAAAACAGCATTTGTCCAGCCTGTCCCTAAGAAAGGTGACCCATCCTCCCCCTCCTCCTACCGACCCATAGCACTGACATCCCTTCTTTCTAAGGTCATGGAAACACTGATTAACCGTCAGCTTAAGGAATATCTCGAAGATCGTAAGCTTCTCCATGACCGTCAGTATGGCTTCCGCAGCAACCGTTCCACTGGTGATCTGATGGCATATCTCACCGAACAGTGGAACAAATCTTTACATCGCTTTGGTGAAAGTAAGATTATTGCTCTTGATATCTCCAAGGCATTTGATAGAGTTTGGCATGAAGCTCTCTTATCGAAAATGCGTGCTTTTGGGATCGATAATACTCTTGTTCGTTGGATTAGAAGCTATCTTCTGGACCGTTCAATACAAGTTGTATTGGACGGATTCAAGTCTGATTCCCATAAAATAAATGCTGGTGTGCCCCAGGGCTCTGTTCTGTCTCCGACTCTTTTCCTCATTTTTATAAATGATCTTCTGTCTGTTACTTCTAATCCACTTAACTGTTTTGCTGACGACTCTACCCTCAGCTTTTCATATTCGTTCGATAATTCACGTCCTTCGCCTTCGGACGTACATTTCGAATTATTTTTGATTTAAAAAATTAAAGAGGAAATATATATATTTTTTTTTTTAGAACTGAATTGATAGATAAAAATGTTTTCTTTACCCTTTCCCAATAGTTTGGCAGTTAATAGAATGTTCAGATGTTTGGAATATTTGATGATTTTTTTTTAAGTAAGAGAAAGGTTTTGTAAAATAATATTTAGATTTTTTCTTTTAGGTAACTTAAAATTTTAGATTTTTTATAAGACTTCTTTTGATTAAACTTTTAGATAAATTTGTTCAATTGTTTTTTTTTTCTTCTTTTTTTTTTTTTTTTTTTTTTTGATTGTATTTTAGAATTAAATTTAAATATTTAATTGTATGTTTCGTTTTTATTTTTAAACGATAACTTTCTATATTTTGGTTATATGTATTTAATCTAATATTTTAATCAATATTCACTTTGTAGATATAAAATGTGTTCTTCTTAAAAATTAAATGAGTAATAAAGACTTACGATATCATACAAATTTTTAAATAAATCTCCATCGAACAGCTTCGTGTTACTCCTTTTTAGTGTCCGCCGTTGAGTTTGGTGGGCCTTACTGGGGCACTCGTCTGTCACGTTCGGATTTCCCTTGATTATACGCCGGAATTCTTTTCACTTGTACTTCACTTGTGCCTTTGCTTCACGAAGTAATAACCAGTTTGTAACTTTGGGATTTTATTTTCTGGACTACACGCACTGACTTTAACTTGTACTTAACTTTTTTAATTTGCTTCACGAAGTTATGATCAGTTTATTACTTTTGGATTTTATCCTTGACAGTTATTGCGTTTATTTTTTACTTGTACTTCACCGCACTTTAACCGTTTCACAAAGTTAAAAAGAATTTCCTTGCTTCAAAATCAGGGTAACTGCTCGGGCGCCAGTTATTTAATGTTTACTTTGTTTATTTAAAAAATAATTTTTAATTCTTTATTAATTGAAAGTCAGCTTAATACTAAATACATTTTGCTTACTGACTAATATTTATAACAAATTTGATGTGAACCTTTACAAATTTCAGTTCACAAGAATAATTTGATATTGCATTATAATATGCAGAATCAGCACACGCGCTAAAATATTGTTACAATATCGCTTGTGCTGATTTTGCTTACATTTTGTTTTCCCACACAATTACTGTGTGATAACTTCAACGGCGGCTCAGTGATGTAATTGTTCGTGGTTTGCCTGGCAAATCCAATATGAGTCCAATTGATCTTGCCAAAAAAATCGCTGATAAGCTCCAACATCATATTACTCCCTATTTTGATGCTTTTCGCTTGCGTGGTCGTAGTACTGCAAATGAAACAACATTGGTTATTAGGCTGTCCTCTCCAGCAGAAAAGAAAGCTTTTCTATCTGCCTTTATAGCAAACAATGGGCTTACAGTCTCTCGGCTATTTAACACACATGATGTATCCAACGCCTCTGACACCCGTTCTCGTAACCAACGTATTTACATCAATGAGAGCTTGACACCAACGAACAGCGCTTTAATGAGACATGCTCTTCAATTAAGAAGGGAAGGAATCCTGTTTTCGGTTCGGTCGAAGAATGGTTTGATATTTGTGAAAAAGAGTAGAGACGATACTGAGTTTTTAATTCAAACAAGTTCACTCTCATCCATAGCAGACCCACGACCTTCTTTGCAACCCCAACCTCAACTGCAACTTTTAATGTCCCCAGGAGCGGATCAGCAATGAAATTATTTTATTATTATTTTTATTTATTTTTTTTCTCTCATTTGAATATTTTAATTATTATTTTTCATTTTAATCACTTATATAATTTCTCTCTCATCTTAAATTTTCAATCATTATTTTAATAACTTTTTAACTGCCGATATTATTAGATATTATTATTTTCTGATTTTTTTTTTTCTTGTTCTTGACACATAAAATTTAAATATTTCTTTTATTTTCTAATTTTTTTTCCGACTTAATTTTTCTTTTCTTATCACATAAAATTTCTCATTTTTTTTCTATTCTTCTATTTCTTGCTCTACTAATTGTGCTTGTTGAATTTGTAAACGCTTTTACTATCTGTTTTTATGTGCCTCTGAGTCATGGCCCATACAAGTTCCTACTCACACAGTGAGTTTGCTGTGCGCTCAGTGATAAAAATCTTATCTAACGCTCGTAATGGATTAAGAATATGTTACCTAAATGCTCGAAGCTTAAACCTAGAAAAGTTGGATTATTTTAGGTATGTTTTTTGTGGTCTGGGAATTGACATTATTTGTGTTACTGAGACTTGGTGGAGAACAAGTAAATGATGTTGTTCAATTGTATGAAATACCTGGCTATAAACTTATCTGTAACAATAGGGTTACCACTACCACAGGGGGAGGAGTTGCTGTGTACTGTAGCCAAACAATTAAACACACAATATTGAGTCAATCTGATTGCAGTGGAGTAGAATGGCGCAGGGGCATAAGACCCAGGGAACTTAGCCCCAATTAAAAAAATTGGGCTTTATGACCCACCAGAGTGGGTCATAAGGCCCACTCTGCAATTAGGCATTGTTACCCACTTTGGTGGGTCATAAAGCCCGTTTCTTTTTGCACGACCTGGGTCTCAAACCCCAATTTTTTGTAAAAAGGAGAAAAAACTTCTCGGGGAAAAATAAGACAACTTTAGATTTTTGAAATTTATTGAAAACAAGGAAACAAAACAAAAAGTCAAAACAGAAAAAAAAAAATGGGTTCAATACAAATAAAAACAATTAAATTCAAAGGTTAATCAACGCTTACAAGATGTTGCTGGACATATGAAATACTAGCAGTTTTAATTAAAGATAAACAAGCATAGAGTCTTGAGTTATTTGTCGACAAAATGGACATAGCAATTCATCTTGACGAGCTGTTGCGTCATCTTTTAATTTACAAAAACAGATATTACACATTCTTACGTGTTTGCATGGCAATAGCAAATGACAACTGGCAAAAAGATCTGTAGGCTGTAGCAAAGCGAAGATAAGAAAAATAACGGCACTTTCAATGCTTTCATATTGTTAAAATTATAAAAAAAAAAATTGAGTTGCAATTTGTAATGGGAGCAAACGATACATAGAATCATAAAAAATTACAAGTAACGCGTTCCAAGAGTAGGTAAATAGGCTCATATAGACTTGATTGGTAGCCTACATAGAGAAATTTCCCCCAATTAGCACCAGCGGATCGAGTATTCGAATCGATTCGAATCGAAATTTTTTTCTTGAAATGGTTTAAGATATATGTTTAATGTCTTAATTTTAAAGTAGTGGGACATAACCCCCAACATTTTTGTTTGTTTTTTTGTTTGTTGTTTTTGTTTGTTTTTTTTAATTGGGGCTAAGTTCCCTGGGTCTTATGCCCCTGTGCCTCCCTTTCGCCTGAACCATTATTTTCAGCAATTCGAGATTTTGCTGCCCTCTACGAACATATCATAGTTTGTGGTGATCTAAACACAGATCTTTTGAAATCTGACAACAAAGCTAGTCATATTTTAGATTTCACTGCTTCTTCAGGTATGTCAATGTTGACTTTTCACGTTCACCCCAGTCATCATCTTTTCAATTTAGAGACTTTTCTTCCGTTGATTATAACGCTCTGCATACTGCTGCTTGCCTCCTACCTTGGCGTGATTGCTACCTTACTTCAAATGTAGATGAAAAGGTCAACTACATACAATCTTTATTATTGGATCTCTATACTAGTTATGTTCCTTTGAAAACTGTGGCAATCCGCAATAATATATGTCCCTGGTTCACATCAGAGGTGCGAAATGCAATTAAAATTAGCAATAAGGCATATTCGAAATGGAAGCATACTGCTCTTAATCATGATTGGGAAATTTTTTGCCGAGCTCGTAATCATTCAACTTTCGTAACACGAAGAGCAAAGAAAAGATATTTTTTATCCAAATTGAGCACTAACCAAACTTCGAAAAAACTCTGGACTAATTTGCGTTCAATTGGCGTTGGAAAAAAGAATGTTCTTGGTACCATTCTAAATGTTAATGTACTCAATAATACCTTTCTTTCTAGTGATATTGGCAACCCACGTTTTGTTCTGAACAATCAGTTGTTTCATGATTTTAACTTTGATTTCGAAGTAGTTTCTGAAATCGATGTCGTTAACATCATGAGATCTATTAAATCAAATGCTATCGGTGAAGATGGTATACCCATCCGCTTTGTTAAAATGGTCTTTCCTCATATTCTAAGTTGTATTACATACGTTATTAATTTCTGTATTACTTCATCAACTTTTCCTGAAACTTGGAAGTTAGCTAAAGTCATTCCTGTTCCAAAAAAACCCCAGCCATCATCACCTGCAGATTTTCGTCCTATAAGCATTTTGCCATGTCTGTCAAAGGTCTTGGAGAAAGCTCTTGCGAACCAAATTTCAAATTTTCTAAGTCAACACTGTTTGTTATCCCCAATACAGTCTGGATTTCGAAAACACCATAGCTGCTCTACAGCTATGATAAAAATTCTAGATGACATTAGAATTAAATTTAATTTAGACTACGCAACAGTTCTTTGTCTGCTTGATTTCTCCAAAGCCTTTGACAGAGTGGATCATAATGTGCTTTGCTTGAAACTACAATCCTATTTCGGCTTCAGTGTAGCTTCGGTGAGCCTAATTTATAATTACTTATGTAACCGCCATCAAAGGGTAGTTTACGGTGAAACTTTTTCCCAACTTGGTTCCCTTGTTGCAGGAGTACCCCAAGGATCTATTTTGGGACCAATATTATTTTGTCTTTTTATTAATGACCTTCCTAAAGTTTGCACAAATGTATCTGTTCATCTTTATGCTGATGATGTGCAGATATATTTATCTCGGCCCATTGGGCTTATTGAGGATCTGATAGCCAGAATAAATGAAGATTTGTTAAATATTTACCAATGGTCGATCTGCAATGGACTCAGTCTTAATCCAACCAAATCCCAGCTAATGCTTCTTTCGAAGAGGCCTTACGACACCCATGATTTTCCACCTGGAATCCTTAACAACATAAGACTGAAGTTTGTGCACGTTGTAACCAATCTCGGTTTTAAGCTTACCCGTTCATTGTCAGCTGATGCGCACATAAATTATGTTGTTGGGAGAATCTACGCAGGATTGCGAAAACTTCGGCTAACTTCTGGCTTTACGCCAACTGAAACTAAACTACGGCTAGTTAAGACTTTATTTATGCCCATTATTGATTTTGCCACAGTTGTCACAGCAAACTTGACTCGAACTCTCTGCATAAGCTACTAGTTGCATTTAATGACTCGATAAGGTATGTTTATGGGATTTGCCGGTATGAGCATATATCGCAATATCACAAATTAGTTCTCGGTTGCACATTTCAGCAGTTTCTTGACGTAAGGTGCTGTACATTACATTACATTACATTTTTAATCTACCTCGGTAGATAAATCTACGAAGTAGACACATTTACGAGCACTGGCTACTGAGGCCATCGGCTCAGACAATTACAAAGACAACACACAAGACGACATTGATACAGGACAGAACAGAAGATAGAGAGAGGACGGAAAAACAGAAAACACATAACACATGTCAACAGCACGCAGTTGGTTTTCGAGACGGTCCCCCATCTTTCCACTAACCACGCGCAACGATGCTTAATTTCGCTGATCTCACGGGAAGCGATGCTTTATCAGAGCCAAGGCCGTTGACAAGGTGCTGTATTTTCATGCATAAAATCATAACATATAAAACACCTGAGTACCTTTTCGACAAACTGCAATTTGCTCAATCGACCAGAACTTTGAATCTAATCACTCCCAGTTTCTCTTATCTTATCACTTCGCGTCTCTTTTTTATTCATGTCACAAGGCTTTGGAACTCCCTTTCCACATCAATTAAGCAAATTATTGGAGGTACTAAATTTAAAAATGCTATTTTCAGGCAGTACTCGTTTACGTAACCTCCTCCCTTGCCACATTTTTGTTTTGTTTCACATCCCTTCAATTCCTTTTTCTTCATTTCTCTCCCTTTGCTCTTCTTTTTACTATCTTTAACTTCTTCTACCTTATTCTTCTTTTTATTAATATTCTCTATCATATGCTTTTTTCTCATATAAGTTTAGATACTTTTTGTAAATATTTTATGTGTTATAACTTGAAAAGGTTAAAAGTAGACAACTTTTTTGTATTTTTCTTTATTATAATCTTTACCTAAACAATATCCAAACTATTACAATGTGCTGTAAAAGACTTAAGTCTTATTTGTACAACCTCATTTTAAATAAATTGAATTGAATTGATTGAATTGATATTATATATTATATATTATATATTATATATTATATATTATATATTATATATTATATATTATATATTATATATTATATATTATATATTATATATTATATATTATATATTATATATTATATATTATACATTGTATATTATATATAATATATTATAAATTATATATTATATATTACATATTATATATTATAAGTTATATATTATATTATATATATTATATATTTTATATTATGTATTATATATTATAAATTATATATTATATATTATAAACTATATACCAAGTATAATTTATTATATATTATATATTATATATTATATATTATATATTATATATTATATATTATATATTATATATTATATATTATATATTATATATTATAATATTGTATATTATATATTATATATTATATATTATATATTATTAATTATATATTATATATTATATATTGTATATTATATATTATATATTATATATTATATATTAAATATTATATATTATATATTGTATATTATATATTATATATTATATGTTATATATTATATATTATATATTATATATTATATATTATATTTTATATATTATATATTATATATTATATATTATATATTATATATTATATATTATATATTATATATTATATATTATATATTATATATTATATATTATATATTATATATTATATATTATATATTATATATTATATATTATATATTATATATTATATATTATATATTATATATTATATATTATATATTATATATTATATATTATTTATTATATATTATATATATATAATAATATATATATAATATTTATTATATATTATATATTATATATTATATTATATTATATATTATATATTATATATTATATATTATATATTATATATTATATATTATATATTATATATTATATATTATATATTATATATTATATATTATATATTATATATTATATATTATATATTATATATTATATATTATATTATATATTATAATATATTATATATTATAAGTTATATATTACATATTATATATTATATATTATATATTATATAATATATATTATATATTATACATTATATATTATATATTATTTATTATATATTATATATTATATTATATAATATATTTTATATGTTATATATTATATATTACATATTATATATTATAAGTTATATATTATATTATATATATTATATATTTTATATTATGTATTATATATTATAAATTATATATTATATATTATAAACTATATACCAAGTATAATTTATTATATATTATATATTATATATTATATATTATATATTATATATTATATATTATATATTATATATTATATATTATAATATTGTATATTATATATTATATATTATATATTATTAATTATATATTATATATTATATATTGTATATTATATATTATATATTATATATTATATATTAAATATTATAATATTGTATATTATATATTATATATTATATATTATTAATTATATATTATATATTATATATTGTATATTATATATTATATATTATATATTATATATTAAATATTATATATTATATATTGTATATTATATATTATATATTATATGTTATATTTTATATATAATATATCATATATTATATATTATATTTTATATATTATATATTATATATTATATATTATATATTATATATTATATATTATATATTATATATTATATATTATATATTATATATTATATATTATATATTATATATTATATATTATATATTATATATTATATATTATATATTATATATTATATATTATATATTATATATTATATATTATATATTATATATTATATATTATATATTATATATTATATATTATATATTATATATTATATATTATATATTATATATTATATATTATATATTATATATTATATATTATATATTATATATTATATATTATATATTATATATTATATATTATATATTATTTATTATATATTATATATTATATATTATATATTATATATTATATATTATATATTATATATTATATATTATATATTATATATTATATATTATATATTATATATTATATATTATATATTATATATTATATATTAAATATTATATATTATATATTATATATTATATATTATATATTATATATTATATATTATATATTATATATTATATATTATATATTATATATTATATATTATATATTATATATTATATATTATATATTATATATTATATATTATATATTATATGTTATATATTAAATATTATATATTATATATTATATATTATATATTATATATTATATATTATATATTATATATTATATATTATATATTATATATTATATATTATATATTATATATTATATATTATATATATTAAATATTATAAATAATATATTATATATAATATATTATATATAATATATAATATATTATATATTATAAGTTACATATTACATATTATATATTATATATTATATATTATATAATATATATTATATATTATACATTATATATTATATATTATTTATTATATATTATATATTATATATTATATTATATAATATATTTTATATGTTATGCATTATAAATTATATATTATATATTATATATTATATATTATATATTATATATTATATATTATATATTATATATTAAATATTATATATTATATATTATATACTATATATTATATATTATATATTATATATTATATATTATATATTAAATATTATATATAATATATAATATATTATATATTATAAGTTATATATTACATATTATATATTATATATTATATATTATATAATATATATTATATATTATACATTATATATTATATATTATTTATTATATATTATATATTATATTATATAATATATTTTATATGTTATGTATTATAAATTATATATTATATATTAATTATTATATATTATATATTAAATATTATATATTATATATTATATATTATATATTATATATTATATATTATATATTATATATTATATATTATATATTATATATTATATATTATATATTATATATTATATATTATATATTATATATTATATATTATATATTATATATTATATATTATATATTATATATTAAATATTATATATTATATATTATATATTATATATTATATATTATATATTATATATTATATATTATATATTATATATTATATATTATATATTATATATTATATATTATATATTATATATTATATATTATATATTATATATTATATATTATATATTATATATTATATATTATATATAATATATTATATATTATATATTATATATTATATATTATATATTATATATTATATATTATATATTATATATTATATATTATATATTATATTTTATATATTATATATTATATATTACAAATTATATATTATGTATTATATATTATGTATTATATATTATATATTATATATTATATATTATATATTATATATTATATATTATATATTATATATTATATATTATATATTATATATTATATATAATATATTATATATTATATATTATATATTATATATTATATATTATATATTATATATTATATATTATATATTATATATTATATATTATATATTATAAATTATATATTATATATTATATAGTATATATTATATATTAGATATTATATATTATATATTATATATTATATATTATATATTATATATTATATATTATATATTATATATTATATATTATATATTATATATTATATATTATATATTATATATCATATATTATAAATTATATATTATATATTATATATTATATATTATATATTATATATTATATATTATATATTATATATTATATATTATATATTATATATTATATATTATATATTATATATTATATATTATATATTATATATTATATATAATATATTATATATTATATATTATATATTATATATTATATATTATATATTATATATTATATATTATATATTATATATTATATATTATATATTATAAATTATATATTATATATTATATATTATATATTATATATTATATATTATATATTATATATTATATATTATAAATTATATATTATATATTATATAGTATATATTATATATTAGATATTATATATTATATATTATATATTATATATTATATATTATATATTATATATTATATATTATATTTTATATATTATATATTATATATCATATATTATAAATTATATATTATATATTATATATTATATATTATATATTATATATTATATATTATATATTATATATTATATATTATATATTATATATTATATATTATATATTATACATTATATATTATATATTATATATTATATATTATATATTATATATTATATATTATATATTATATATTATATATTATATATTATATATTATACATTGTATATTATAAATTGTATATTATAAATTATATATTATATATTATGTATTATATATTATAAATTATATATTATATAATATATATTATAAATTATATATTATATAATATATATTATATATTATGTATTTATTATATATTATATATTATATAATATATATTATATATTATGTATTTATTATATATTATATAATATATATTATATATTATATAGTATATATTATATATTATATATTATATATTATATATTATATATTATATATTATATATTATATATTATATATTATATATTATATATTATATATTATATATTATATATTATATATTATATATAATATATTATATATTATATATTATATATTATATATTATATATTATATATTATTATTGATATATTATATATTATATATTATATATGATATATTAAATATAATATATTATATATTATATATTATATATTATATATTATATATTATATATTATATATTATATATTATATATTATATATTATATATTATATATTATATATTATATATTATATATTATATATTATATATTAAATATTATATATTATATATTATATATTATATATTATATATTATATATTATATATTATATATTATATATTATATATTATATATTATATATTATACATTATATATTATATATTATATATTATATATTATAAATTATATAGTATATATTATATAATATATAATATATATTATATATTATATATTATATATTTTATATTATATATTATATATTATATATTATATATTATATATTATATATTATATATTATATATTATATATTATATATTATATATTATATATTATATATTATATATTATATATTATATATTATATATAATATATTATATATTATATATTATATATTATATATTAGATATTCTATATTATATATTATATATTATATATTATATATTATATATTATATATTATATATTATATATTATATATTATATATTATATATTATATATTATATATTATATATTATATATTATATATTATATATTATATATTATATATTATATATTTTATATTATATATTATATATTATATATTATATATTATATATTATATATTATATATTATAAGTTACAGTGTGGATCCTAAGCTCGTTGAAGACGGATGTCGAGTTGCGCGCACAATTAGTTAAACGAAGTCCAAACAAATAATTGTTGCGCGTTGTTATCGCGTGTGCTGTAAAAAGAAAAATAATAGTGTTCACTCGCGTCTGAAGAAGAAAAAAAAAATAAATAAAACGCATTCGCATAACAAATTATCCTCTATTCTGTCCCAAGACCTTTGTGCTTAACTGCCTCTTTCTTATCTACTGTGGGCATCGTATGACCATACAATGCTTGCGGTAAATAGATAAGGGCATCTGAATTTGTCTTATTGTGCTGAATGTTTGGATTGATTTTTTGTAAACAGGCTGTCTTATGGGCATAACACCTAAGACAGTTTGATTATTACAGAAGTTAATTTTGATTTTCACTGCGCAGTTCGACTTAATCAGAGTTGTGTTTTGTATGTAAGTATTTTTAAATGGTAAGTGATTTTTGTGTCGTGTATTCAAATGTTCGTGGTTTAAGAAAGAATTTCTTTCACGTGTACGTCTACACTGTTCAACACAGGCCAGCTGTTTTGGCATTAAGTGAAACTCAGGTTGGAGCAAATACTGATTTATCAGAATTTGCTCTACATGGGTATAGCTTGGTGCCATTACTCTTTTCTCATCATGGTCTCGTGGTCTATGTTAGGAATGATATTGCTTGCCAGAGCCTTCCCCAATATGGGCAATGTTCCAACACGGACTTTAACTTCTTATGGCTCAAATTCACTGTCCGCAAGCATGTCATTCATTATTGTTTTATTTACAGGAGTCCAAATCTTGACAGTAATTCGACTTGTAACGAGTTTGATGCACTGTCTGATTCCATCTCGAAAATTGTTTCCCTTTGTCCTCGCACTGAAATCGTTATTGCGGGCGATTTCAATGTACACAATTCCAACTGGCTCCGCTATTCTGGTCAGACAACGCCCGAAGGAAGGTATGTCGAGCTCTTTGCCGGGTTACATCACCTTACCCAACTGATCGATGTGCCAACGCGTATACCGGATGTTGCTGGGCAAGCAGCCCATACTCTTGACTTGTTTCTTACTTCTCACCCTGATAAATATACCATTAGTGTAACTTCTCCATTTGGCACTTCAGACCATTGTATCATTTCAGCTAATTTCTCATCCCCCACCCATCCAGTTAAAGAAAAACTTCCCACCAGGACCGTTTGGCAATACGAGAAAGCCAACTGGGACGGCCTGAATTTCTTTTTCCGAAACTTTAACTGGTCACTATGCTTCCTCGATAGTGACATTGATGCCAGTGCTGAAATGATCACAAATGTGATTCTTCTAGGGATGCGTGCTTTTATTCCTAACAGAGTAAAAAGCATCAAACCTAAAGAAAAGTCTTGGTTTAATTCTGAGTGTAAAGAAGCTATCAGGCTCAAAGAAGTAAGTTTCCGATCTTACAAAGCCAACCCTACAGAGGAAAATCGGAAAAAGCACAAACAAGCAAGGAACTCATGCAACTCCGTTATAGAAAGAACCAAATTTTTGCATGACCAAAAATTACGGCAAAAAATTCTGCAGTGTCCCAAAGGCAGTAAAAATTTTTGGTCATTTGTAAAAAATATAAAAAACTCCTCGACATCTTCGGTTCCAAAGCTCATCGACAATAACAAACCAATTGTTTACTCTTCAGAGAAGGCAAACTTGCTCGCCGCCCATTTCGCTGCCAGCTCCACGCTGCCTCAAAGCAACGTTGCCCCTCCTGTACTTGAGAATGTAAATTTTTCCATGGGACACATTTTTTTCCGCACTCGTACAGTAGCAAGAGTTCTCAAAGATCTCGATATACACAAATCCGCTGGCCCGGATGGTATACCCCCGATTCTTCTGAAGAGGTGTTCTTCCACACTGGCAAAGCCACTGCGTAAGCTTTTCCATCGCTCCTACTCTTCTGGAATCTTTCCTAGAAGATGGAAAACAGCATTTGTCCAGCCTGTCCCTAAGAAAGGTGACCCATCCTCCCCCTCCTCCTACCGACCCATAGCACTGACATCCCTTCTTTCTAAGGTCATGGAAACACTGATTAACCGTCAGCTTAAGGAATATCTCGAAGATCGTAAGCTTCTCCATGACCGTCAGTATGGCTTCCGCAGCAACCGTTCCACTGGTGATCTGATGGCATATCTCACCGAACAGTGGAACAAATCTTTACATCGCTTTGGTGAAAGTAAGATTATTGCTCTTGATATCTCCAAGGCATTTGATAGAGTTTGGCATGAAGCTCTCTTATCGAAAATGCGTGCTTTTGGGATCGATAATACTCTTGTTCGTTGGATTAGAAGCTATCTTCTGGACCGTTCAATACAAGTTGTATTGGACGGATTCAAGTCTGATTTCCATAAAATAAATGCTGGTGTGCCCCAGGGCTCTGTTCTATCTCCGACTCTTTTCCTCATTTTTATAAATGATCTGCTGTCTGTTACTTCTAATCCACTTAACTGTTTTGCTGACGACTCTACCCTCAGCTTTTCATATTCGTTCGATAATTCACGTCCTTCGCCTTCGGACGTACAATTGCAACGGTGCCGTATGTCAAGCTCATTAAACTCCGATTTATACAGCATTGTTAAATGGGGTAATAGAAATCGTGTGGAGTTTAATGCTTCGAAAACTCAATGCTGTCTTCTGTCGTTAAAGCTAAACATTCCCCCAATGCCATTGTCCATGAATGGCACTTACATCGAAGAAACCGAAAAGCTCTCAGTACTCGGTATGTGTGTCAACGACGACCTCCGTTGGAACGACCATATATTTGAGATCGCTAAGAATGCTGCAAAGTGCTTAGGTTTTCTGTATCGGCGTAAGAAGTACTTTTCCCCATCTGATCTGGCTACAATTTATAAAGCGTTTATACGCCCTAAACTTGAGTATAACTCCCACCTCTGGGCAGGTGCTTCGCAAACATCGCTTCACCTGCTTGATAGAATACAAAATCGAGCGTTAAGATTGATAGGTAATAGAACTGCCGCTGAAACAATTGCCCCACTCGAACACCGACGCAATGTTTCATGTCTTTCCTTATTTTATCGTTTCTTTTACAAAAAATGTTCACTCGAAGTAGCCAGTTGCATTCCTCCCCTTAAAAGTTTCTCCCGTAATACTCGTCTCGCAAGGAATGCTCATCAGTTCACCCTTGAGCCTAATTTCGGACGTACCGTGAAATATAGGGATTCTTTTTTTAGCCGAACGACACGAATCTGGAATAGTTTACCCGGCGGGATTTTCCCTTGCCATTTTGATCTGCAAACATTCAAAACCAATGTTAATCGGCACCTCCTATCTCTCCCCTACCCTATCTTCGTAATGCCCGCGCAGTGTGTTCTACATTAAAAGGGAAACACATAATCCCTTGTGCGCGCGTTAATTATAAAAAAAATAATTACATATTATATATTATATATTATATATTATATTATATATATTATATATTATATATTATATATTATATATTATATATTAAATATTATAAATAATATATTATAAATAATATATTATATATAATATATAATATATTATATATTATAAGTTACATATTACATATTATATATTATATATGATATATTATATATAATATATTATATATTATATATTATATATTATATATTATATATTATATATTATATATTATATATTATATATTATATATTATATATTATATATTATATATTATATATTATATATTATAAATTATATAGTATATATTATATAATATATAATATATATTATATATTATATATTATATATTTTATATTATATATTATATATTATATATTATATATTATACATTATATATATAATATATATTATATATTATATATTATATATTTTATATTATATATTATATATTATATGTTATATATTATATATTATATATTATATATTATATATTATATATTATATATTATATATTATATATTATATATTATATATTACATATTATATATTATATATTATATATTATATATTATATATTATATATTATATATTATATATTATATATTATATATTATATATTATATATTATATATTATATATTATATATTATATATTATATATTATGTATTATATATTATATATTATATATTATATATTATATATTATATATTATATATTATATATTATATATTATATATTATATATTAAATATTATAAATAATATATTATATATATGATATTATATATAATATATAATATATTATATATTATAAGTTACATATTACATATTATATATTATATATTATATATTATATAATATATATTATATATTATACATTATATATTATATATTATTTATTATATATTATATATTATATATTATATTATATAATATATTTTATATGTTATGTATTATAAATTATATATTATATATTATATATTATATATTATATATTATATATTATATATTATATACTATATATTATATATTATATATTATATATTATATATTATATATTATATATTATATATTATATATAATATATTATATATTATATATTATATATTATATATTATATATTATATATTATATATTACATATTATATATTATATATTATATATTATATAATATATATTATATATTATACATTATATATTATATATTATTTATTATATATTATATATTATATTATATAATATATTTTATATGTTATTTATTATAAATTATATATTATATATTAAATATTATATATTATATATTATATATTATATATTATATATTATATATTATATATTATACATTGTATATTATAAATTATACATTATAAATTATATATTATATATGATATATTATATATTATAAGTAATATATTATATTATATATATTATATATTATATATTATGTATTATATATTATAAATTATATTTTACATATTATAAACTTAATACCAAGTATAATTTATTATATATTATATATTATATAATATATATTATACATTATGTATTTATTATATATTATGTATTTATTATATATTATATAATATATATTATATAGTATATATTATATATTATATATTATATATTATATATTATATATTATATATTATATATTATATATTATATATTATATATTATATATTATATATTATATATTATATATTATATATTATATATTATATATTATATATTATATATTATATATTATATATTATATATTATATATTATATATAATATATTATATATAATATATTATATATTATATATTATATATTATTATTGATATATTATATATTATATATTATATATGATATATATAATATATTATATATTATATATTATATATTATATATTATATATTATATATTATATATTATATATTATATATTATATATTATATATTATATATTATATATTATATATTATATATTATATATTATATATTATATATTATATATTATATATTATATATTATATATTATATATTATATATTATATATTATATATTATATATTATATATTATATATTCTATATTCTATATTATATATTATATATTATATATTATATGTTATATATAATATATTATATATTATATATTATATATTATATATTATATATTATATATTATATATTATATATTATATATTATATATTATATATTATATATTATATATTATATATTATATATTATATATTATATATTATATATTATATATTATATATTATATATTAAACATTGTATATTATATATTATATATTATATATTATATATTATATATTATATATTATATATTATATATTATATATTATATATTATATATTATATATTATATATTATATATTATATATTATATATTATATATTATATATTATATATTATATATTATATATTATATATAATATATTATATATTATATATTATATATTATATATTATATATTATACATTATATATTATATATTATATATTATATATTATATATTAAATATTATATATTATATATTATATATAATATATTATATATTATATATTATATATTATATATTATATATTATATATTATATATTATATATTATATATTATATATTATATATTATATATTATATATTATATATTATATATTATATATTATATATTATATATTATATATTATATATTATATATTATATATTATATATTATATATTATATATGATATATTATATATTATAAGTAATATATTATATTATATATATTATATATTATATATTATGTATTATATATTATAAATTATATTTTACATATTATAAACTATATACCAAGTATAATTTATTATATATTATATATTATATAATATATATTATATATTATGTATTTATTATATATTATATAATATATATTATATAGTATATATTATATATTATATATTATATATTATATATTATATATTATATATTATATATTATATATTGTATATTATATATTATATATTATATATTATATATTATATATTATATATTATATATTATATATTATATATAATATATTATATATTATATATTATATATTATATATTATATATTATATATTATTATTGATATATTATATATTATATATTATATATGATATATTATATATAATATATTATATATTATATATTATATATTATATATTATATATTATATATAATATATTATATATTATATATTATATATTATATATTATATATTATATTATATATTCTATATTATATATTATATATT
>OZ020510.1:72637333-72672333 GCA_963971375.1 Platycheirus rosarum
TATATATTATTTATTATATATTATATATTATATATTATATATTATATATTATATATTATATATTATATATTATATATTATATATTATATATTATATATTATATATTATATATTATTTATTATATATTATATATTATATATTATACATTGTATATTATATATTATATAATATATATTATATATTATATATTATAAGTTATATATTATAAGTTATTTATTATATATTATATATTATATATTATATATCATATATTATATATTATATATTATATATTATATATTATATATCATATATTATATATTATATATTATATATTATATATTATATATTATATATTATATATTATATATTATATATTATATATTATATATTGTATATAATATATTATATAATATATATTTTATATTATGTATTTATTATATGTTATATAATATATATTATATATTATACATTATATAATATATATAATATAGTATATATTATATATTATATATTATATATTATATATTATATATTATATATTATATATTATATATTATATATTATATATTATATATTATACATTATAAATTATATATTATATATTATATATTATATATTATATATTATACATAATATATTATATATTATATATTATATATTATATATTATATATAATATATGATATATTATATATTATATATTGTATATTATATATTATATATTATATATGATATATTATATATTATATATTATATATTATATATTATATATTTTATATTATATATTATATATTATATATTATATATTATATATTATATATTATATATTATATATTATATATTATATATTATATATTATATATTATATATTATATATTATATATTATATATTATATATTATATATTATATATTATATATTATATATTATATATTATATATTATATATTATATATTATATATTATACATTATATATTATATATTATATATTATATATTATATATTATATATTATGTATTATATATTCTATATTATATGTTATATATTTTATATTATATATTTTATATTATATATTATATATTATAAGTTATATATTATATATTATATAATATTTATTATATATTATATATTATATATTATATATTATATATTATATATTATATATTATATATTATATATTATATATTATATATTATATATTATATATTATATATTATATATTATATATTATATATTATATATTATGTATTATATATTATATATTATATATTATATATTATATATTATATATTATATATTATATATTATATATTATATATTATATATTATATATTTTATATTATATATTATATATTATATATTATATATTTTATATTATATATTATATATTATATATTATATATTATATATTATATATTATATATTATATATTATATATTATATATTATATATTATATATTATATATTATATATTATATATTATATATTATATATTATATATTATATTATATATTATATTTTATACATTGTATATTATATATTATATATTATTTATTATATATTATATATTAAATATTATATAATATATATTATAAGTTTATATATTATATATTATATATTATATATTATATATTATATATTACATATATTATATATTATATAATATATAATATATATTATATATTATATATTATATATTATGTATTATATATTATATATTATATATTATATATTATATATTATATATTACATATTATATATTATATATTATATATTATATATTTTATATTATGTATTATATATTATATATTATATATTATACATTATATATTATATATTATATATTATATATTATATATTATATATTATATATTATATTTTATATATTATATATTATATATTATATATTATATATTATATATTATATATTATATATTATATATTATATATTATATATTATATATTATATATTATTTATTATATATTATATATTATATATTATGTATTATATATTATATATTATATATTATATATTATATATTATATATTATATATTATATATTATATATTATATATTATATATTATATATTATATATTATACATTGTATATTTTATTATATAATATATATTATATATTATATATTATAAGTTATATATTATAAGTTATTTATTATATATTATATATTATATATTATATATCATATATTATATATTATATATTATATATTATATATCATATATTATATATTATATATTATATATTATATATTATATATTATATATTATATATTATATATTATATATTATATATTATATATTGTATATAATATATTATATAATATATATTTTATATTATGTATTTATTATATATTATATGATATATATTATATATTATACATTATATAATATATATAATATAGTATATATTATATATTATATATTATATATTATATATTATATATTATATATTATATATTATATATTATATATTATATATTATATATTATATATTATATATTATATATTATAAATTATATATTATATATTATATATTATATATTATATATTATGCATAATATATTATATATTATATATTATATATTATATATAATATATGATATATTATATATTATATATTGTATATTATATATTATATATTATATATGATATATTATATATTATATATTATATAATATATATTATATATTTTATATTATATATTATATATTATATATTATATATTATATATTATATATTATATATTATATATTATATATTATATATTATATATTATATATTATATATTATATATTATATATTATATATTATATATTATATATTATATATTATATATTATACATTATATATTATATATTATATATTATATATTATATATTATATATTATATATTATGTATTATATATTCTATATTATATGTTATATATTTTATATTATATATTTTATATTATATATTATATATTATAAGTTATATATTATATATTATATAATATATATTATATATTATATATTATATATTATATATTATATATTATATATTATATATTATATATTATATATTATATATTATGTATTATATATTATATATTATATATTATATATTATATATTATATATTATATATTATATATTATATATTATATATTATATATTATATATTATATATTTTATATTATATATTATATATTATATATTATATATTTTATATTATATATTATATATTATATATTATATATTATATATTATATATTATATATTATATATTATATATTATATATTATATATTATATATTATATTTTATACATTGTATATTATATATTATATATTATTTATTATATATTATATATTAAATATTATATAATATATATTATAAGTTTATATATTATATATTATATATTATATATTATATATTACATATTATATATTATATATTATATATTATATATTATATATTATATATTATATATTATATATTATATATTATATATTATATATTATATATTATATATTATATATTATATATTATATATTATATATTATATATTATATATTATATATTATATATTATATATTATATATTATATATTATATATTATATATTATATGTTATATATTATATATTATATATTATATATTATATATTATATATTATATATTATATATTATATATTATATATTATATATTATATATTATATATTATATATTATATATTATATATTATATATTATATATTATATATTATATATTATATATTATACATTATATATTATATATTATATATTATATATTATATATTATATATTATATATTATATATTATATATTATATATTATATATTATATATTATATATAATATATTATATATTATATATTATATATTATACATTGTATATTATATATTATATATTATAAATTATATATTATATATTATATATTTTAAGTTATATATTATATTATATATATTAAATATTATATATTATGTATTATATATTATAAATTATATATTATATATTATAAACTATATACCAAGTATAATTTATTAAATATTAAATATTATATATTATATATTATATATTATATATTATATATTATATATTATATATTATATATTATATATTATATATTATATATTATATATTATATATTATATATTATATATTATATATTATATGTTATATATTATATATTATATATTAAATATTATATGTTATATATTATATATTATATATTATATATTATATAATATATATTATATATTATTATATATTATATATTATATATTATATATTATATATTATATATTATATATTATATATTATATATTATATATTATATATTATATATTATATTTTATACATTGTATATTATATATTATATATTATTTATTATATATTATATATTAAATATTATATAATATATATTATAAGTTTATATATTATATATTATATATTATATATTATATATTATATATTACATATTATATATTATATATTATATATTATATATTATATATTATATATTATATATTATATATTATATATTATATATTATATATTATATATTATATATTATATATTATATATTATATATTATATATTATATATTATATATTATATATTATATATTATATATTATATATTATATATTATATATTATATATTATATATTATATATTATATATTATATATTATATATTATATATTATATATTATATATTATATATTATATATTATATATTATATATTATATATTATATATTATACATTATATATTATATATTATATATTATATATTATATATTATATATTATATATTATATATTATATATTATATATAATATATTATATATTATATATTATATATTATACATTGTATATTATATATTATATATTATAAATTATATATTATATATTATATATTTTAAGTTATATATTATATTATATATATTAAATATTATATATTATGTATTATATATTATAAATTATATATTATATATTATAAACTATATACCAAGTATAATTTATTATATATTAAATATTATATATTATATATTATATATTATATATTATATATTATATATTATATATTATATATTATATATTATATATTATATATTATATATTATATATTATATGTTATATATTATATATTATATATTAAATATTATATGTTATATATTATATATTATATATTATATATTATATATTATATATTATATATTATATATTATTATATATTATATATTATATATTATATATTATATATTATGTATTATATATTATATATTATATATTATATATTATAAATTATATATTATATATTATATATTAAATATTATATATTATATATTATATATTATATATTATATATTATATATTATATATTATATATTATATATTATATATTATATATTATATATAATATATTGTATATTATATATTATATATTATATATTACATATTATATATTATATATTATATATTATATATTATATATTATATATTATATATTATAAACTATATATTATATATTATATATTATATATTATATATTATATATTATATATTATATATTATATATTATATATTATATATTATATATTAAATATTATATATTATATATTATATATTATATATTATATATTGTATATTATATATTATATATTATAAGTTATATATTATATAATATATATTATATATTATATATTATATATTATATATTATATATATGTTATATTTTATATATTATATATTATATATTATATATTATATATTATATATTATATATTATATATTATATATTATATATTATATATTATATATTATATATTATATATTATATAATATATAATATATATTATATATTATGTATTATATATTATATATTATATATTATATATTATATATTATATATTATATATTATATATTATATATTACATATTATATATTACATATTATATATTATATATTTTATATTATGTATTATATATTATATATTATATATTATACATTATATATTATATATTATATATTATATATTATATATTATATATTATATATTATATATTATATATTATATATTATTTATTATATATTATATATTATATATTATATATTATATATTATATATTATATATTATATATTATATATAATATATTATATATTATATATTATATATTATATATTATACATTGTATATTATATATTATATAATATATATTATATATTATATATTATAAGTTATATATTATAAGTTATTTATTATATATTATATATTATATATTATATATTATATATCATATATTATATATTATATATTATATATTATTATTATATATTATATATTATATATTATATATTATATATTATATATTATATATTATATATTATATATTATATATTATATATTATATAATATTATATATTATATATTATATATTATATATTATGTATTATATATTATATATTATATATTATATATTATATATTATATATTATATATTATATATTAAATATTATATATTATATATTATATATTATATATTATATATTATATATTATATATTATTTATTATATATTATATATTATATATTATATATAATATATTGTATATTATATATTATATATTATATATTACATATTATATATTATATATTATATATTATATATTATAAATTATATATTATATATTATAAACTATATATTATATATTATATATTATATATTATATATTATATATTATATATTATATATTATATATTATATATTATATATTATATATTGTATATTATATATTATATATTATAAGTTATATATTATATAATATATATTATATATTATATATTATATATTATATATATGTTATATATTATATATTATATATTATATATTATATATATGTTATATATTATATATATGTTATATATTATATATTATATATTATATATTATATATTATATATTATATATTATATATTATATAATATATATTATATATTATATATTATATATTATGTATTATATATTATATATTATATATTATATATTATATATTATATATTATATATTATATATTACATATTATATATTATATATTATATATTATATATTTTATATTATGTATTATATATTATATATTATATATTATACATTATATATTATATATTATATATTATATATTATATATTATATATTATATATTATATATTATATATTATATATTATATATTATATATTATATATTATATATTATATATTATATATTATATATTATATATTATATATTATATATTATATATTATATATTATATATTATATATTATATATTATATATTATATATTATATATTATATATTATATATTATATATTATATATTATATATTATACATTATATATTATATATTATATATTATATATTATATATTATATATTATATATTATATATTATATATTATATATTATATATAATATATTATATAAATTAATTTATTTTTACACCACTTTAGGTTTTTAAAAAAAAATACTTTATTCAATACGATATCTTAATTTCTAACATTGAACTGTATGTGACAGCGTCTTAAATTCGACTGCCTCGAATGCCTCCTCCATTGTTCGTGGTGGTGTCCGATGATGGAAAAATGAGATTGGTGCCATGGTGGTGAAATAGTTCCGGATTGAATGTTTACGTTCAGCATCCGGAGATCGACGAATGTCATTGAGTATTTGTTTGGTTAAGTGAATCATCAAGATTTGATGATGTTAACTCCCCCTCGTCCCGATCTTTATGATATTCGACTTTGTATATGTCTATTGCTTTTTGCAATCGTTGAAATCGCATTTCCTGTGTTTCTAATTGGGATGTTGTGCTTCTTATTATCTTAAAATATTTTATTACACAGAAGACTAAACAAATCAATATTATAATTACTATTGTGGATGACATGAGTGGCTTATTTATTGTCGTTTCGATAATTGTGTTTAAAATGTTTATGTTATCAAATTTTAGCTCTTCAATTTCTGAGTTTACATAATTATTTATGACATATTTATCTATTGTATACGTTCTTAAATAGTTTTGAATTTTTGATGTAGGGTTTTCATAAACAGTGTCATCAATATTTGTTTTATTTACAAATGTGATCAAATATGTACCATTTATTGTTTCATTGTTTACAATATGGTTTCCGCTTAGCAAGATAGCACCATCTTTTATTATGTCAATGTCTTTGTTTTTTTCGTTTATTTTATCGCATTGTGCTTTTACATTGTTTAACAAGTTAGATAAACATGAATCTGTCTGACTAATTTTACAATAAGTATTTCTTAATTCTAATTTACATTTTTCAATATTAACATATTTATTTTTACAAAATGCAATGTTTTTGTTAATTATAAGCTTTCCGTCCGATTGACTGATAGCTCTTGTTTCATAAAGTTTACATGTTTTGTCTATGACAGGGTATTTGATAAAAACTACAATTACATCTTTATTTTGTAGTATTTTAAAATTGGATACGTCCATAAGATCACTTAGGGTGATAGGTTCGTGTTCATGATTAACAATTTGTTTTATTTCTTTTAAATTTAAAATACCCGTGTTTAATATATTTGATTTAGAGAGGGTGATGGTTTGTATTACGTTTTGTAATTCCATGATAATTAAGCGATTACGCTCTTTAGCCAATTGATGATGATAGGTAGTTTTAATTGAAGTTAACGATTCGGAAAGTTTGCGTATAGCATTGAATATTTGTAAGTTTGTTGTGTACTGTTTATTGTTACTCGAGATAAGTTCGTTGAGTTTGTTGTTTACGAGCAGAATGTCGTCGTGGTCTGGCGTTCCAGCAATCCATTTCCAGATTGTACCTAGAGTGTCTATAGCTCTTCTCATTCTAGTACTAGTTTCTTTTATTTGATTAATTAAAGTTTCTATGATTACAATATCTGTGTCATGTGACGAGTCTCTACCTGAGTCAACATATCTTATTGTATCGTCATTAGTTTGTCTCTCCAAATCAACTAGTATTTGTTCTATGTATGTAATATTAGTGACATGGAAAATCTCTTCATGATGTGTATATAAAGCGGCATTGCCCTCTTCTATGAGAACATAATTTTGTCTCGTATAATCAATTAGTTCAGCTGAAGTGAATGTGGCCAATATTAAAAATAAAAGTGATGACATTTCTGAAATGGGTCAAATATTTTTTATGTTATTCTTATGAATTTTTTTCTTTTTTGTTTGTATTAAGTTGCCTAGATCTTCCTGGACTATTTGTTTTTTGAATCTAGGTTTCATTTTGTCATAAACTGCAGCTGGGATTTTCTCAAAGATTACGTCTTTCTTTTTAAACTGCTTAGTCTTTGTTTTTTTGTTATGATGTTCAAGCATTTTTTCTTGCGTCATACCTAACTGAAATGCTAAATTATGCGGTTTTTTGTTAAATAGAATATCTATGGGTTTTTCTTCCGTGGAGGAATGTATAGTTTTATTATATTCTTTAACAGCCCTAAATATTGCTTCTAGATTACTTATTAGGCTGTATTCTTGCTTGATACATCTAGTAAGTTCCAAGAGAGTAGAATGAGTTCTTTCTACTTGTCCATTACTTCTACTATGTTGTGGTGGACAGAAATATATCTCTATTCCTAGCCTAGTCATTAAGGTCTTGAATTGAAGTGAAGCAAAACTTCTTTCATTGTCAAGTATTAATTTTTTTGCCTCTGGGTAGGTCTGTAATAGTTCAAGGACTTTTTCGTCCAAATTCGTCTTGTCTTTTATAAGTTTAATTGTTAAGTATTTTGAATAGGCATCTATACTCGTTAAGAATTTTAAGTTAGAGACAAAAAATAGATCTAAGTGTAATACCTCCCCCTCTTTTGTCGGAATTGGTGTCTCACCAATTGGTACCTTCATTGGGTGCCTATCATACTTATTTCAATTGCATATGTTACAGTTTCTGACATATTCCTTAAATTGTGTCCTATAATTTGGCCAGTAATATTCATTTAATATTTGTTGAATATTTTCTTTGTAATTTCTATGAGCTCGTTTGTGAGTTTGCTCAATGATTGCTATTTGATCGTCCGCATTTCTTATATCATTGGCGAATGTTCTCGTATATAGGAATTTATTTGTGAACGTTCTTAGCAAACTTTCTTTGATTCTATACAAATCTTCTGAAGTGCAGTGTATAGCTACTATTCCAGGTTGAATATATTCTTTAAAAATAGGTATTAGGTCTTCTACATCTCTATATTCTACAAGGTGCCTAACTTTCCCTTTGAAATTTTCTATCTTTTCATGAATCGTGAAGTTTCCTGGAGATAACAAAATTTGTTGTTTAAAAGCGTTAAGAGGTTGTTTTGTCTCTAGGATTTGGGTGTTGTCACTACTTTCCGCTGAATGTATTGTATTATCTGATGATGAAACTGAGTCATCAATATGATTTAAATTTTGCCTTGAAAGGGCGTCGGCGACAACATTTGTTTTGCCAGGTTTATAAACCATTTTTGGCGCATACTCTTCGATGATTGCATGCCATCGTTTTAACTTTGGATTCGGGTTTCTAGCTGAAACTGCAAACGTTAATGGTTGATGGTCGGTGTGAATTTCGATATTAGTTACACCATAAAGATAGTTCCTTAAATTTTTCAAGGACCAAACTATTGCGTACAGCTCTTTTCATTAGTAGCGTATTTGGTTTCTGTTTCAGTTAATGTTTTCGAGATAAAAATTATAGGTTTATCATCTTGAGTTAACACGCCAGCGATTGCATCATTTGAGGCATCCGTAGTCAGTACGAATTTCTTCGTAAAATCAGGTTGTGTTAGCTCAACTTCTGTAACTAGGTGTTGTTTTAATTTTTTAAAGGACTTGATTGCTGCTTCATCAAGACATATTTCAGTCTTCTTTGCCAAGTATGTGGATACTTGTCCTTTTTCTCCTTTTAAGAACTTGGTCAAAGGTTTGGCAATCTGCGCATAATCCTTAATAAACTTACGATAATAACCTATCATACCAAGAAAACTACGTAATTGCCTGAGAGTTTTAGGTTCAGGAAATTCTTCTATTGTCTTTACTTTGTTTGGATCCTAAGAATTCTACCTCTTCTTTATAGAATTTCGATTTTTCGAGAGATATTTTCATATTGGCGTCTTTCAGAACCTGTATGATTATATTCAAGTGTTGTGCATGTTCACTTAAAGAATTTGAGAAAATGATGATGTCATCGATATAGACGTGACATATTTTTCCTATGTGAGGTCTGAGAATGTCATCCATTGCTCTTTGGAAAATGGAAGGTGCGTTTTTCAAACCAAATGGCATGCGTACATACTCGAATTTGCCATTATTTACACTAAAACTTGTTTTTTCAATATCTGATTCTTTCATTAAAATCTGGTGGAAGCCGGATTCTAAATCGATGGTGGAAAAGTATTTAGCTTTTCCCAAATTGCTGAGAATGACGTTAGTGTCTGGGATTGGATACTTATCAGACACTGTGTTTTCATTCAATTTTTTGTAATCGATGACCAACCTCTTTTTAGGTGTGCCATCAATATCCAATCCTTTTTTTGAAACCACCCAAACAGGTGAATTGTAGGGAGATTTGGAAGGTCGCACTATTCCTTCCTTTAACATTTTGTGTAGTTCGTTATTGACAAATGAATTGGCACTTAATGGATAAGGGTATTGCTTAGACCAGACGGGTGTTTCCGTATTAGTACGAATTTCTGCCCGAATATCTGTCCTAAAAGGCAGATTCATATTTATTTGGCCGTGCATTTGTCCAATTTTATATTTTATTGAATTTATAAGTTCTTCTTTTGAAACATTTTTTTCAAAGATATGATTTAATTGGTCATCTTGAAAATACAATTTGACCACTTGATTTTTATATTTCAATACCTTTTTTTCGAAGTCTATTTTAGCCTCGATTTGGTTTAATAAATTGGTTCCGATGAGAACCTCGTACTCTAAACTATTTAAAACATAACATCTCACGACTCTATCAAAGATAAAAATGTCATGATAATGCGTTATTAAAATATCGCCTTTTACCGTTCTTGCACGTTTTTTAATAACTAATTTTTGTTCATTGTCAAATATACCTGCTTTGCAATACGAGCTAAATGCTCCGGTGTCGAGCAATATTTTAATTTCTTTATTTTTTAGTTTTCTTCTGATGTGGGGTAATCCCCCTGATCTTCTAAAAAAGAACCTTCGTTCTCATTAAGATTATTTATGCGTTCAGTTTTCATGGGCGGCTGTGAACTATTCTGAACACTCTCTCTTTCTCTTTTAATTAATGGTCTTTGTGGATTAACATATAAGGGCGTAGAAGGTTTTGCATAATCTTGTCTGAATGCGTTTGGTTGAAACGGGTTTTGTCTATAAAAATTGTTCCTCTGTTGGTTATTAAATCTCTCTTGTTCATGTCTTGTTATGGGACGGTGAGCTGATGAACCCAGCTCCATTGGAGATAGTGTTGGAGTTTGGTTTCTTTGTGGGAAACGAAGATTATTGTGGTGTGTGTTTGTAAACAATTTTTGGTCATGATGTCGGGTCATGTTTTGAGATTTTTGCATTGAGCTGTGTCTGCTAAATTGCAGAGCAAAATTAGCTCTCGAATCATTAGCTTCAAGCTCTTGGGCCTTAGCTAGAGCACTTGGTAGATCATCCAAGTCCAAAGAAAATAGTATATTATTAAGTGGGCTATTTAGTCCAGTCACAAAAATTCTCAAAGCATTCTTTCTATTTTGCTTATTCAGTTCTTTGGTCAATGGTGATTCGCCACCATGGGTCATAAAAACTTTGTTTATAAGGAGAGTTAATTTTTCATTAATCACATTATAGTACTCAATTATCTTCATGTTACCTTGTCTTAGGACAGATAACTCCTGCTCTATTACATGAATTGGTCGCTTGTCTGAATACGCGAAATCTAAACGACTTATAATCGCGTCAAAATTTAAAACCGTTCCGTGGTTTGTTAAAACGTCGTTCGCGTGACCCGTTATTTTATTTCGCAAAATAGTTAAGGCTGCGAAGTATTTCCTGCTTCCTTTATTGTATAAGAACATGGAATTGTTCGCGGCTTCACGCCAACTTACATATGTAGATGAGCTTCCGGTAAACTCTGGCAAAGATCTAATTACTTCTAGGCTTTCAGTACACCCGATCGTTTCAATAATTTCCTGAGTTTTATAATCAGTAACTGTATTAACCGTAAGGCTGTCTAAAGAGGAACGCAATCGCGTAATTTCGGTTTCTAATGTAGCAGTACTACTTGCCACTAATCGTGTCACTAAACTCTCCAAGTCAATTACACTAACATTATTGACAGCCATTGTTAATTTTTCGAAATTATTTATTAAGTTATCCAGAGTGGATATAAAAACTAAAGGGAATTATTCACTTCTTAAAAATAAATAAAAAAAATTCTTACTTCTTTTGATGATATGATATTTTGATGATATTTAGGATGTCCAACGATGATATTGCTGATGGTGGTTATTTTTGTTCTTAAGTTCACTTCTGTTGTTTTTTTCATTGTATATAGACTGCTATAGTACTATCATGACGACCGGTGGACGGTGGCGTTCCAAGCGGCTCTAGGGAAAATTAACTTGGTAAATTGAAAGAGGCGAACGAGTCGAACAAAGAGAATTCTAAGAGAAACTCGGTGAACATGTACTTTACTCTTTGCAGTTTGCAGTTTACATATATACAATGATGCGAGTATAGTTTTTTTTTGCACAACTGGATTACTTCACACAAGCAGGGCGACGAGATGGCTAGTTAAAAGGTTTGACAAAAAAGAAGAAAAACGACTTTTGTAAATGAATGGTGTCTGGGGGGTGGGTATATGTTTAAGCTGGTTGATAAGTTTATTTTGAGTTTTAGATTTTTTCATATAAAACATTCGAGGGTAGGTAGATATTTAGGTATGTACCTACATACATCCCTACATAATGTGTTTATTTACGTAGGTATACTTGTTATATTATCTTTGATAAAATGTTCAGCTAAATTCAGGTCGATCGGTCGGTTGTCGGTGTGGTAGATGGTGTGAGCGAGGGTGAGGGAGATACTAAAAAGGAAAACTTAATAAGCACATGTGTATGTGTATTGTGTATATCCTGTTCTCGGTGACGGTGAACAACGAAGAGGATCGACAATGATTTTATTTTTTGAATTTTCATTTCATTGGCTTCGTTATCGTTGATGTTGAATTTTATGCACAAGTAGCTTTGTGATTATAGGAACTATGAGTCAAGTTTAGGATTCGTGAACATAAAAAAATTGTGATAATAATCAAACATTACATTACGATGATAGAGAAACATATTTGAGTTGCTGGCAAAATTCTGTCTGTCTGTAGGTCTGTCTGTACGGATGTATTTTGGACTATAGCCTAAACCGATGAGCCAATCGACTTCAAATTTAGAACTTAAGGTTATTTTGACATTTTACACAGTTTTTTTCAAATTTTACTTGCGATTATAGGGACTATAAGGTAAAGTTTAGAATTTGTGAATATAAAAAAAAATTTAGATAACAATGAAACATGACATTACGATCATAGAGAAGTCTAAAAAAGTGATCGACAAAAAATGACTGTCTGTCTGTCAGTAGGTATTTATAACGAGCTGCAGCCTAAATGGCTTAAGCGATTATCTTTAAACTTGGTGTGTGTGATTATTTTGGCATTCCCCAGAGGGGACATTGAAATTTAAATTGTAGGACTAAAAGTAAAGGAAGTGCCATATGACCGTTGAGTTGAGTTGTTTTCTTGATTGAAATTTTTGCATTCAGTAGGTAATCGAGTATTTTTTTTATTTGTTAGTTGTTTTTGCATGTTTATGTGTTTATCATAGGCGTCCTTATTATTTATTCTGTATGCTGTATGCTGTTACGATCATAAAATGCTTTAAAATAAATAACGATAAATAAATAATAATATAAATAACGAAATTTGCTTTCATTAGACTAGTGGCTAGGGCTCAACCGAGCAATATAAAACAAAATTTGGGGGAAAATATTATTTGTTTAATGAAATCAAAAAAAAACTATTCATAACGTTTTTTGGAAAAAATGTTGTAAGCCATCTTATTTCTCTTGCTGTTTTCTATTTTATAAATTTTTCATTTCAAAATCGATCGACCAGTTTTTTGAAAAAACTTTCGAAAACATATATATACATTTTTTTTGAGTATGTCAATTTAAAGAAATCTATAGTTTATACTAGGAGAAAAAATTAAAAAAATCTTTGTCAAAATATTCAAAAAACAAAATAAGTTTAAAAAAAAATTAAAAATTAAGAAAAAAATGTTTTTGAAAATTTTAATAAGCAATATTATTTATATCATAAAAAACTACATATTTTGAAAATTTTATCAAAATCCGTCGATTAGTTAACGAGAAAGTCTAATTTGAAAAAAACCGGTCTTATGGGAGGTACCGTTATAAAACTTTTTCTCAAAAATCCATTTAAACAAAAAGATAGATTTTGCATAGAAAACATCATTCTAAAAGTTTTATCAAAATCGTAGGAGCCGTTTTCGAGAAAAATAAGTTTTTCATTAAAAGTTATATGGCAGGTACCGTTAGTTTTGGAGCTAGAATGCCAATTCCAAAAACTGTCGAGTAGAGCACTCTAAAAATACTATGTACCAAGTTTGAATCAAATCGGCCTAACTGTTTAGGCTGTAGATATCGATACGAACAGACAGACAGACAAACAGACAGACGGACGGAATTTCCGTACCACTTTTTTGACTTCTCTATCATCGTAATGTCATGTTTGATTGTTAGATATTTTTTTAAGAATGCATAACTTGCTTTATAGTCCCTATAAATCGCAAGTAAAAAACTATTCGATTACTACTGAATGAAAAAATTTCAATCGAGAAAACAAAAGCTTACACCTGCCCCTAAATAAACAAATTAGCACACACGAGCAAGTACGTGCAAACCTGTCGTGCCTTTTATATATTTATTTTTTTCTGAAATTCTTTATTTAAAAAATAATATGATTGAACAGACTTTTTGCTTTAAAAAAGGTATAGCACATTATTTTAAATGTTGCCGTTATTTTTAAATATACCTACCTATATAAATATATTTTAGTGTAAGATTACTTAGGCTACTTACATTTTCCTTAATATCAATTTTGGTTGTAATCGGTTACCTAACCAGTTCTCAGAAAAGTCGATGCCAAAAAAAACTCCTATGGGTGGTGCCAGTCTTAGCCCACCGTCATATTTTGTTTAACCATAATTGAATGCACATTGATTTTTTACATACAAAATTCTTGGAGCTGTTTTTGACAAAAATAAGCTTTTACTTGACGGTTATATCGCAAGTATCAGCTAAAAAAGAAATTAAAAAAATCCTATGTCGAATGTCAAAATAAACTTATATACCAAATTTAAAGACAACTGGCCAGTTTAGTAGACGGAAAGAATTTTGCCAGTAACTCAAATATGTTTCTCTATCATCGTAATGTTATAGGTATTGGATTGGTATCTCAAATTTTTTTTTCTGCACGAATGCAAAACTTGTACTTAGTACCTACCTATAATAATTGCAAGTAAAAATTAAACAATTAGGTATTACAAATGTAAAAAACCGTGGTATTTTTAGCAATTATATAGAAGATTAGTACAAAGAAATATTTTGGTTTAACTATAAATTTCTTTCCCGCGAGCTAAGCTGGGTAGGTCAACTAGTACCTATTATATAAACCTCAAACAAACAAAAGATCTTTGTTACTATAAATCAATAATATATAATCAATCAATAATAATGTAAATCAATTTACAAACAATTTTTGATTGAAGATTTGAAGAGACAACCTTAAGAATAGAATAGTAAAAAAATTGAAAATCCTAAAGAATTCGAATCAAAAGTCTGGTCAATGATGTATATATGTACAAATATGACAAATATGTATGTAGGTAGTGCTCATACAAAACTTGAAAATCCTAAAAAAACTCAAATCAAAAGTCTGGTCAATGACGTATGCATGTATAAATACTTATGTAAGAACCAGTTTTTATATTACATATTCCTTATAAAAAAACGTAAACAATGAAAATGTTGAATCGTGTATAAATCCTTACAAAAAACTATTAGCCTCAGCTAAGCGAAACAATTATATATTAACTTCAAAACTGCTAGCAGTTTATACACATATATACAATGAACAAAACAAGATACTGAATTATTTCATGTTCTCCTTCGGTTTTTTCTTGCCTCACATTGTCAAATTGCACATGCGCAGGAAACTAAGCAAAAAGCATAACACTAAAAACCATGCTCTTAATTCTCTCTCACTCAAATAAAATGTCCCTACACTAGAGCTCCAAGCGGCTCTAGGTAAAAAGATTTTTTCTCGTCTCATGATAGTACTATAGGCAATGTATATACAATGGTTTTTTTTTTTCAAAAATTTCGTATTCCACTTTATTTTTGTTTGTTCTCACTTTCTGTTTCAATTTTTTGTGATTTTTTTTTTTATATATTTTTTGTTAATATATTCTGATTTTCTTCACTTGCACTTTTCAACTGTTATTTTTCGTCTTTGATTAAGACTACTTTTTGTTTTCGTCTTTTTATTCACTTTGACTACTTTTTATAAAAACTTTTTTTTTCTCCTTTTAATAAGGATACTTATTTGTTTGTTTCGGCAGGATGTTCAAATCAGTATACTTTATTTTTTCTACTAATATGAATTTGAACAATCCCGGTTGAGCCCCCAATTAATTTATTTTTACACCACTTTAGGTTTTTAAAAAAAATACTTTATTCAATACGATATCTTAATTTCTAACATTGAACTGTATGTGACAGCGTCTTAAATTCGACTGCCTCGAATGCCTCCTCCATTGTTCGTGGTGGTGTCCGATGATGGAAAAATGAGATTGGTGCCATGGTGGTGAAATAGTTCCGGATTGGATGTTTACGTTCAGCATCCGGAGATCGACGAATGTCATTGAGTATTTGTTTGGTTAAGTGAATCATCAAGATTTGATGATGTTAACTTATATTATATATTATATATTATACATTGTATATTATATATTATATATTATAAATTATATATTATATATTATATATTTTAAGTTATATATTATATTTTATATATTAAATATTATATATTATGTATTATATATTATAAATTATATATTATATATTATAAACTATATACCAAGTATAATTTATTATATATTAAATATTATATATTATATATTATATATTATATATTATATATTATATATTATATATTATATATTATATATTATATATTATATATTATATATTATATATTATATATTATATATTATATATTATATATTATATATTATATATTATATATTATATATTATATATTATATATTATATATTATATATTATATATTATATATTATATATTATATATTATATATTATATATTATATATTATATATTATATATTATATATTATATATTATATATTATATATTATACAGTATATATTATATATTATATATTATATATTATATATTATATATTATATATTATATATTATATATTATATATTATATATTATATATTATATATTATATATTATATATTATATATTATATATTATATATTATATATTATTATATATTATATATTATATATTATATATTATATATTATGTATTATATATTATGTATTATATATTATATATTATATATTAAATATTATATATTATATATTATATATTATATATTATATATTATATATTATATATTATATATTATATATTATATATTATATATTATATATTATATATAATATATTATATATTATATATTATATATTATATATTTGATATTATATATTATATATTATAACTATATTATATATTATATATTATATATTATATATTTTATATTATACATTATATATTATATATTATAAGTTATATATTACATATTATTTATTATATATTATATATTATAAGTTATATATTACATATTATTTATTATATATTATGTATTATATAATATATATTATATATTATATATGATATATTATATATTATATATTATATATTATATATTATATATTATATATTTTATATTATATATTATATATTATATATTGTATATTTTATATTATATATTTTATATTATATTATATATAATATTTTATATTTTATATATTATAAAATATATATTATATATTATATATTTTATATTATATATTATATATTATATATTATATATTATATATTATATATTATATATTATATATTATATATTATATATTATATATTATATATTATATATTATATATTATATATTATACATTATATATTATATATTATATATTATATATAATATATTATATATTATATATTATATATTACATATTATATATTATATATTATATATTATATATTATATATTATATATTATATATTATATATTATATATTATATATTATATATTATATATTATATTTTATATATTATATATTATATATTATATATTATATATTATATATTATATATTATATATTATATATTATATATTATATATTACATATTATATATTATATATTATATATTATATATTATATATTATATATTATATATTATGTATTATATATTATATATTATATATTATACATTATATATTATATATTATATATTATATATTATATATTATATATTATATATTATATATTATATATTATATATTATATATTATATATTATATATTATATATTATATATTATATATTATATATTATATATTATATATTATATATTATATATTATATATTATATATTATATATTATATATTATATATTATATATTATATATTATATATTATATATTATATATTATACATTATATATTATATATTATATTTTATATATTATATATTATATATTATATATTATATATTATATATTATATATTATATATTATATATTATATATTATATATAATATATTATATATTATATATTATATATTGTACATTGTATATTATATATTATATATTATAAATTATATATTATATATTATATATTTTAAGTTATATATTATATTTTATATATTAAATATTATATATTATGTATTATATATTATAAATTATATATTATATATTATAAACTATATACCAAGTATAATTTATTATATATTAAATATTATATATTATATATTATATATTATATATTATATATTATATATTATATATTATATATTATATATTATATATTATATATTATATATTATATATTATATATTATATATTATATATTATATATTATATATTATATATTATATATTATATATTATATATTATATATTATATATTATATATTATATATTATATATTATATATTATATATTATATATTATATATTATATATTATATATTATATATTATATATTATATATTATATATTATATATTATATATTATATATTATATATTATATATTATATATTATATATTATATATTATATATTATATAGTATATATTATATATTATATATTATATATTATATATTATATATTATATATTATATATTATATATTATATATTATATATTATATATTATATATTATATAATATTATATATTATTTATTATATATTATATATTATAAGTAATATATTACATATTATTTATTATATATTATGTATTATATAATATATATTATATATTATACATTATATATTATATAGTATATATTATATATTATATATTATATATGATATATTATATATTATATATTATATATTATATATTATATATTATATATTTTATATTATATATTATATATTATATATTATATATTTTATATTATATAATATATAATATTTTATATTTTATATATTATAAAATATATATTATATATTATATATTTTATATTATATATTATATATTATATATTATATATTATATATTATATATTATATATTATATATTATATATTATATATTATATATTATATATTATATATTATATATTATATATTATATATTACATATTATATATTATATATTATATATTATATATTATATATTAAATATTATATATTATATATTATATATTATATATTATATATTATATATTATATATTATATATTATATATTATATATTATATATTATATATTATATATTATATATTATATATTATATTTTATATATTATATATTATATATTATATATTATATATTATATATTATATATTATATATTATCATATTATATATTATATATTATATATTATATATAATATATTATATATTTTATATTATATATTGTATATTATATATTATATATTATAAATTATATATTATATATTATATATTATATATTATATATTATATATTATAATATTATATATTATATATTATATATTATATATTATATATTATATATTATATATTATATATTATATATTATATATTATATATTATATATTGTATATTATATATTATATATTATATATTATATGTTATATATTATATATTATATATTGTATATTATATATTACATATTATATATTACATATTATATATTATATATTATATATTATTACATTGTATATTATATATATATATTATATATTATATATTATATATTATATATTATATATTATATATTATATATATATATTATATATTATATATTATATATTATATATTATATATAATATATTATATATTATATATTATATATTATATATTATATATTATATATTATAAATTATATATTATATATTATAAGTTATATATTATATATTATATAATATATATTATATATATATTATATATTATATATTATATATTATATATTATATATTATATATTATATATTATATATTATATTTTATATATTATATTATATATTATATTTATATTTTATATATTATAAATTATATATTATATATTATGTATTATATATTATATATTATATATTATATATTATATATTATATATTATATTTTATATATTATATATTATATATTATATTGTATATATTATATATTATAATATTATATATTATATATTATATATTATATATTATATATTATATATTATATATTATATATTATATATTATATATTATATATTATATATTATATATTATATATTATATATTATATATTATATATTATATATTATATATTATATATTATGTATAATATATTATATATTATATATTATATATTATATATTATATATTATATATTATATATTATATATTATATATTATATATTATATATTATATAATATATATTAAATATTATATATTATATATTATATATAATATATTATGTATTATATACTATATATTATATATTATATATTATATATTTTATATTATATATTAACATATTATATATTATATATTATATATTATATATTATATATTGTATATTATTTATTATATATTATATATTATATATTATATATTATATATTATATATTATATATTATATATTATATATTATGTATTATATATTATATATTATATATTATATATTATATATTATATATTATATATTATATATTATATATTTTATATTATATATTATACATTGTATATTATATATTATATATTATTTATTATATATTATATATTGAATATTATATAATATATATTATAGTTATATATTATATATTATATATTATATATTATATATTATATATTATATATTATATATTATATATTATAAATTATATATTATATATTTAATATTATATATTATATATTATATATTATATATTATATATTATATATTATGTATTATATATTATATATTATATATTATTTATATTATATATTATATATTATATATTATATATTATATATTATATATTATATATTATATATTATATATTATATATTATATATTATATATTATATATTATATATTATATATTATATATTATATATTATATATTATATATTATATATTATATATTATATATTATATATTATATATTATATATTATATATTATATATTATATATTATATATTATATATTATATATTATATATTATATATTATATATTATATATTATATATTATATATTATATATTATATATTATATATTATATATTATATATTATATATTATATATTATATATCATATATTATATATTATATATTATATATTATATATTATATATTATATATTATATATTATATATTATATATTATATATTATATATTATATATTATATATTATAAATTATATATTAAATATTATATATTATATATTATACATTATATATTATATATTATAAGTTGTATATTACATATTATTTATTATATATTATATATTATATATTATATAATATATATTTATATATTATACATTATATATTATTTATTATATATTATATATATATATTATATATTATATTATATATTATATTTTATATATTATATATTATATATTATATATTATATATTATATATTATATATTATATATTATATTTTATATATTATATATTATATATTATATATTATATACTATATATTATATATTATATATTATATATATTTTATATTATATATTATATATTATATATTATATATTATATATTATATATAATATATTATATATTATATATTATATATTATATATTATATATTATATATTATATATTATATATTATATATTATATATTATATATTATATATTATATATTATATATTATATATTATATATTATATATTATATATTATATTTTATATATTATATATTATATATTATATATTATATATTATATATTATATATTATATATTATATATTATATATTATATATTATATAATTATATATTAAATATTACATATTATATATTATATATTATATATAATATATTATGTATTATATACTATATATTATATATTATATATTATATATTTTATATTATATATTATATATTACATATTATATATTATATATTATATATTATATATTATATATTATATATTATATATTATATATTATATATTATATATTATATATTATATATTATATATTATATATTATATATTATATATTATATATTATATATTATATATTATATATTATATATTATTTATTATATATTATGTAATATATATTATATATTATATATTATATATTTTATATTATATATATTTTATATTATATATTATATATTTTATATTATATATTATACATTGTATATTATATATTATTTATTATTTATTATATATTATATATTATATATTATATATTATATATTATATATTATATATTATGTATTATATATTATATATTATATATTATATATAATATATTATATATTATATATTATTATATTATATATTATATATTATATATTATATATTATATATTATATATTATATATTATATATTATATATTATATATTATATATTATATATTTTATATTATATATATTATATATTATATATTATAATTATATATTATATATTATATATTATATATTATATATTATATATTATATATTATATCTTATATATTATATATTGTATATTATATATTTTATGTTATGTATTATATATTATATATTATATATTATATATTATATATTATATATTATATATTATATATTATATATTATATATTATATATTATATATTATATATTATATATTATATATTATATATTATTTATTATATATTATATATTATATATTATATATTATATATTATATATTATATTAGAATATAATATATTATATATTATATATTATATATTATATATTAGATATAATATATTATATATTATATATTATATATTATATATTATATATTATATATTATATATTATATATTATATATTATATATTATATATTATATATTATATATTTTATATTATATATTTTATATTATATAATATATATTATATATTTTGCATTTATTATATATTATATAATATATATTATATATTATACATTATATATTATATATTATATAATATATATTATATATTTTGCATTTATTATATATTATATAATATATATTATATATTATACATTATATATTATATATTATATAGTATATATTATATATTATATATTATATATTATATATAATATTATATATTATATATTATATATTATATATTATATATTATATTTGATATATTATATATAATATATAATATATTATATATTATATATTATATATTGTATATTATATATTATATATTATATATTATATAATATATATTATATATTATATATTATATATTATATATTAGATATAATATATTATATATTATATATTATATATTATATATTATATATTATATATTATATATTATATATTATATATTATATATTATATAATATATATTATATATTTTGCATTTATTATATATTATATAATATATATTATATATTATACATTATATATTATATATTATATAATATATATTATATATTTTGCATTTATTATATATTATATAATATATATTATATTTTATACATTATATATTATATATTATATAGTATATATTATATATTATATAATATATATTATATATAATATATTATATATTATATATTATATATTATGTATTATATATTATATATTATTATTGATATATTATATATTATATATTATATATTATATATTATATTTGATATATTATATATATTATATTATATATTATATATTATATATTATATATTATATATTATATATTATATATTTTAATATTATATATTATATATTATATATTATTAATTATATATTGTATATTATATATTATATATTATATATTATATATTATATATTATATATTATATATTATATATTATATATTATATTTTTTTTATATTATATATTGTATATTATATATTATATATTATATGTTATATATTATATATTATATATTATATATTATATATTATATACTATATATTATATATTATATATTATATATTATATATTATATATTATATATTATATATTATATATTATATATTATATATTATATATTATATATTATATATTGTATATTATATATTTTATGTTATATATTATATATTATATAATATATATTATATATTATATATTATATATTATATATTATTTATTATATATTATATATTATATATTATATATTATATATTATATATTTTATATTATATATTATATTATATATATTATATATTATATATTATATATTATATATTGTATATTATATATTATATATTATATATTATATATTAAATATTATATATAATATATTATAAATTATAAGTTATATATTAAATATTATATATTATATATTATATATTATGTATTATATATTATATATTATATATAATATATTATATATTATATATTATATATTATACATTGTATATTATATATTATATATTATATATTATACATTGTATATTATATATTATATATTATATATTATATATTATATATTATATATTATATATTATATATTATATTTTATATATTATATATTATATATTATATATTATATATTATATATTATATATTATATATTACATATTATATATTATATATTATATATTATATATTATATATTATATATTATATATTATATATTATATATTATATATTATATATTATAAATTATATATTATATATTATATATTTTATATTATATATTATATATTATATATTATATATTATATATTATAAATTATATATTATATATTATATATTATATATTATATATTATATATTATATATTATATATTATATATTATATATTATATATTATATATTATATATTATATATTATATATTATATATTATATATTATATATTATATATTATATATTATATATTATATATTATATATTATATATTATATATTGTATATTATATATTATATATTATATATTATATGTTATATATTATATATTATATATTGTATATTATATATTACATATTATATATTACATATTATATATTATATATTATATAATATACATTGTATATTATATATTATATATTATATATTATATATTATATATTATATATTATATATTATATATTATATATTATATATTATATATTATATATTATATATTATATATTATATATTATATATTATATATTATATATTATATATTATATATTATATATTATATATTATATATTATATATTATATATTATATATTATATATTATATATTATATATTATATATTATATATTATATATTATATATTATAAATTATATATTATATATTATAAGTTATATATTATATATTATATAATATATATTATATATATATTATATATTATATATTATATATAATATATTATATATTATATATTATATATTATATTATATATTATATTTTATATTTTATATATTATAAATTATATATTATATATTATGTATTATATATTATATATTATATATTATATATTATATATTATATATTATATATTATATATTATATATTATATATTATACATTATATATTATATATTATATATTATATATTATATATTATATATTATATATTATATATTACATATTATATATTATATTTTATATATTATATATTATTTATTATATATTATATATTATATATTATATATTATATATTATATATTATATATTATATATTATATATTATATATTATATATTATATATTATATATTATATGTTATATATTATATATTATATATTATATATTATATATTATATATTATATATTATATATTATATATTATATATTATATATTATATATTATATATTATATATTATATATTATATATTATATATTATATATTATATATTATATATTATATATTATATATTATATATTATATATTATATATTATATATTATATATTATATATTATATTATATATTATATATTATATATTATATATTATATATTAAATATTATATATTATATATTATATATAATATATTATGTATTATATACTATATATTATATATTATATATTATATATTTTATATTATATATTATATATTACATATTATATATTATATATTATATATTATATATTATATATTATATATTATATATTATATATTATATATTATATATTATATATTATATATTATATATTATATATTATATATTATATATTATATATTATATATTATATATTATATATTATATATTATATATTATATATTATATATTATGTATTATATATTATATATTATATATTATATATTATATATTATATATTATATATTATATATTTTATATTTTATATTATATATTATACATTGTATATTATATATTATATATTATATATTATATATTATATATTATATATTATATATTATATATTATATATTATATATTATATATTATATATTATATATTATATATTATATATTATATATTATATATTATATATTATATATTATATATTATATATTATATATTATATATTATATTATATTATATATTATATATTATATATTATATATTATATATTATATATTATATATTTAATATTATATATTATATATTATATATTATATATTATATATTATATATTATATATTATATATTATGTATTATATATTATATATTATATATTATATATTATATATTATATATTATATATTATATATTATATATTATATATTATATATTATATATTATATATTATATATTATATATTATATATTATATATTATATATTATATATTATATATTATATATTATATATTATATATTATATATTATATATTATATATTATATATTATATATTATATATTATATATTATATATGATATATTATATATTATATATTATATATTATATATTATATATTATATATTATATATTATATATTATATATTATATATTATATATTATATATCATATATTATATATTATATATTATATATTATATATTATATATTATATATTATATATTATATATTATATATTATATATTATATATTATATATTATATATTATATATTATAAATTATATATTAAATATTATATATTATATATTATACATTATATATTATATATTATAAGTTGTATATTACATATTATTTATTATATATTATATATTATATATTATATAATATATATTATATATTATACATTATATATTATTTATTATATATTATATATTATATATTATATATTATATATAATATATTATATATTATATATAATATATTATATATTATATTATATATTATATTTTATATATTATATATTATATATTATATATTATATATTATATATTATATATTATATATTATATATTATATATTATATACTATATATTATATATTATATATTATATATACTTTATATTATATATTATATATTATATATTATATATTATATATTATATATTATATATTATATATAATATATTATATATTATATATTATATATTATATATTATATATTATATATTATATATTATATATCATATATTATATATTATATATTATATATTATATATTATATATTATATATTATATATTATATATTATATATTATATATTATATATTATATATTATATATTATATATTATATATTATATATTATATATTATATATTATATATTATATATTATATATTATATATTATATATTATATATTATATATTATATATTATTTATTATATATTATATATTATATATTATATATTAAATATTACATATTATATATTATATATTATATATAATATATTATGTATTATATACTATATATTATATATTATATATTATATATTTTATATTATATATTATATATTACATATTATATATTATATATTATATATTATATATTATATATTATATATTATATATTATATATTATATATTATATATTATATATTATATATTATATATTATATATTATATATTATATATTATATATTATACATATATATATATATATATATATATATATATATATATATATATATATTATATATTATATATTATATATTATATATTATATATTATTATATATTATATATTATATATTTTATATTATATATTATACATTGTATATTATATATTATATATTATTTATTATATATTATATATTAAATATTATATAATATATATTATAAGTTATATATTATATATTATATATTATATATTATATATTTAATATTATATATTATATATTATATATTATATATTATATATTATATATTATATATTATATATTATGTATTATATATTATATATTATATATTATATATTATATATTATATATTATATATTATATATTATATATTATATATTATATATTATATATTATATATTATATATTATATATTATATATTATATATTTTATATTATATATTATATATTATATATTATATATTATATATTATATATTATATATTATATATTATATATTATATATTATATATTATAAATTATATATTATATATTATATATTATATATTATATATTATATATTATATATTATATATTATATATTATATATTGTATATTATATATTTTATGTTATGTATTATATATTATATATTATATATTATATATTATATATTATATATTATATATTATATATTATATATTATATATTATATATTATATATTATATATATTATATATTATATATTATTTATTATATATTATATATTATATATTATATATTATATATTATATATTTATATATATTATATATTATATATTATATATTATATATTAGATATAATATATTATATATTATATATTATATATTTGATATAATATATTATATATTATATATTATATATTATATATTATATATTATATATTATATATTATATATTATATATTTTATATTATATAATATATATTATATATTTTGCATTTATTATATATTATATAATATATATTATATATTATACATTATATATTATATAATATATATTATATATTTTGCATTTATTATATATTATATAATATATATTATGTATTATACATTATATATTATATATTATATAGTATATATTATATATTATATATTATATATTATATATAATATATTATATATTATATATTATATATTATGTATTATATATTATATATTATTATTGATATATTATATATTATATATTATATATTATATATTATATATTATATTTGATATATTATATATAATATATTATATATTATATATTATATATTATATATTATATATTATATATTGTATATTATATATTATATATTATATATTATATATTATATATTATATATTATATATTATATATTATATATTATATATTATATATTATATATTATTAGATATATATATTATATATTATATATTATATATTATATATTATATATTATATATTATATAATATATATTATATATTTTGCATTTATTATATATTATATAATATATATTATATATTATACATTATATATTATATATTATATAATATATATTATATATTTTGCATTTATTATATATTATTATAATATATATTATATATTATACATTATATATTATATATTATATAGTATATATTATATATTTATATTATATATTATATATAATATATTATATATTATATATTATATATTATGTATTATATATTATATATTATTATTGATATATTATATATTATATATTATATATTATATATTATATATTATATATTATATATATATATTGTATATTATATATTATATATTATATATTATATATTATATATTATATATTATATATTATATATTATATATTATATATTATATATTATATATTATATATTATATATTATATATTATATATTATATATTATATATTATATATTATATATTATATAATATATATTATATATTTTGCATTTATTATATATTATATAATATATATTAATATTATACATTATATATTATATATTATATAATATATATTATATATTTTGCATTTATTATATATTATATAATATATATTATATGTTATACATTATATATTATATATTATATAGTATATATTATATATTATATAATATATATTATATATAATATATTATATATTATATATTATATATTATGTATTATATATTATATATTATTATTGATATATTATATATTATATATTATATATTATATATTATATTTGATATATTATATATAATATATTATATATTATATATTATATATTATATATTATATATTATATATTATATATTATATATTATATATTATATATTATATATTATAATATTATATATTATATATTATATATTATTAATTATATATTGTATATTATATATTATATATTATATATTATATATTATATATTATATATTATATATTATATATTATATTTTTTTATATTATATATTGTATATTATATATTATATATTATATGTTATATATTATATATTATATATTATATATTATATACTATATATTATATATTATATATTATATATTATATATTATATATTATATATTATATATTATATATTATATATTATATATTATATATTATATATTATATATTGTATATTATATATTTTATGTTATATATTATATATTATATATTATATATTATATATTATATATTATAAATTATATATTATATATTATATATTATATATTATATATTATATATTATTTATTATATATTATATATTATATATTATATATTATATATTATATATTATATATTATATATTATATATTTTATATTATATATTATATTATATATATTATATATTATATATTTATATATTATATATTGTATATTATATATTATATATTATATATTATATATTAAATATTATATATAATATATTATAAATTATAAGTTATATATTACATATTATATATTATATATTATATATTATATATTATATTATATATTATATATTATATATTATATATTATATATTATATATTATGTATTATATATTATATATTATATATAATATATTATATATTATATATTATATATGATATATTATATATTATATATTATATATTATATATTATATATTATATATTATATATTATATATTATATATTATATATTATAAATTATATATTAAATATTATATATTATATATTATACATTATATATTATATATTATAAGTTGTATATTACATATTATTTATTATATATTATATATTATATATTATATAATATATATTATATATTATACATTATATATTATTTATTATATATTATATATTATATATTATATATTATATATAATATATATATATTATATTATTATATATTATATTTTATATATTTTATATTATATATTATTATATTATATATTATATATTATATATTATATATTATATATTATATATTATATATAATATATTATATATTATATATTATATATTATATATTATATATTATATATTATATATTATATATTATATATTATATATTATGTATTATATATTATATATTATATATTATATATTATATATTATATATTATATATTATATATTATATATTATATATTATATATTATATATTATATATTATATATTATATATTATATATTATATATTATATATTATATATTATATATATATATTATATATTATATATTATATATTATATATTATATATTTATATTATATATTATATATTATATATTATATATTATATATTATATATTATATATTTATATATTATATATTATATATTATATATTATATATTTATATATTATATATTATATATTATATATTATATATTATATATTATATATTATATATTATATATTATATATTATATATTTTATATTATATATTATATATTATATATTATATATTGTATATTATATATTTTATGTTATGTATTATTATTATTATATTATTATATATTATATATTATATATTATATATTATATATTATATATTATATATTATATATATTATATATATATATTATTTATTATATATTATATATTATATATTATATATTATATATTAGATATAATATATTATATATTATATATTATATATTAGATATAATATATTATATATTATATATTATATATTATATATTATATATTATATATTTATATTATATAATATATATTATATATTTTGCATTTATTATATATTATATAATATATATTATATATTATACATTATATATTATATATTATATAATATATATTATATATTTTGCATTTATTATATATTATATAATATATATTATATATTATACATTATATATTATATATTATATATTAATATAGTATATATTATATATTATATATTATATATTATATATAATATATTATGTATTATATATTATATATTATTATTGATATATTATATTTTATATATTATATATTATATAATTATATTTGATATATTATATATAATATATTATATATTATATATTATATATTATATATTATATTATATATTATATATTATATATATATATATTATATATTATATATTATATATTATATATTATATATTATATATTATATATTATATATTATATATTATATTATATATTATAATATTATATATTATATATTATATATTATATTATATATTATATATTATATATATTATATAATATATCATATTATATATTTTTGCATTATTATATATTATATAATATATATTATATATTATACATTATATATTATATATATAATATATATTATATATTTTGCATTTATTATATATTATATAATATATATTATATATTATACATTATATATTATATATTATATAGTATATATTATATATTATATATAATATATTATATATTATATTTTATATATTATGTATTATATATTATATTATTATTGATATATTATATATTATATATTATATATTATATATTATATATTATATTTGATATATTATATATAATATATTATATATTATATATTATATATTATATATTATATATTATTGTATATTATATATTATATATTATATATTATATATTATATATTATATATTATATATT
>OZ020510.1:72681075-72713575 GCA_963971375.1 Platycheirus rosarum
ATATAATATATAATATATAATATATAATATATAATATATAATATATAATATATAATATATAATATATAATATATAATATAATATATAATATATAATATATAATATATAATATATAATATATAATATATAATATATAATAATAATATAATATATAATATATAATATATAATATATATATATATAATATATAATATATAATATATAATATATAATATATAATATATAATATATAATATATAATATATAATATATAATATATAATATATAATATATAATATATAATATATAATATATAATATATAATATATAATATATAATATATAATATATAATATATAATATATAATATATAATATATAATATATAATATATATAATATATAATATATAATATATAATATATAATATATAATATATAATATATAATATATAATATATAATATATAATATATAATATATAATATAATTTATAATATATAATATATAATATAATATATAATATATAATATATAATATAATATATAATATATAATATATAATATATAATATATAATATATAATATATAATATATAATATATAATATATAATATATAATATATAATATATAATATATAATATATAATATATAATATATAATATATAATATATAATATATAATATATAATATATAATATATAATATATAATATATAATATATAATATATAATATAATATATAATATATAATATATAATATATAATATATAATATATAATATATAATATATAATATATAATATATAATATATAATATATAATATATAATATATAATATATAATATATAATATATAATATATAATATATAATATATAATATATAATATATAATATATAATATATAATATATAATATATAATATATAATATATAATATATAATATATAATATATAATATATAATATATAATATATAATATATAATATATAATATATAATATATAATATATAATATATAATATATAATATATAATATATAATTAATATATATAATATATAATATATAATATATAATATAATATATAATATATAATATATAATATATAATATATAATATATAATATATAATATATAATATATAATATATAATATATAATATATAATATATAATATATAATATATAATATATAATAATATATAATATATAATATATAATATATAATATATAATATATAAAATATAATATATAATATATAATATATAATATATAATATATAATATATAATATATAATATATAATATATAATATATAATATATAATATATAATATATAATATATAATATATAATATATAATATATAATATATAATATATAATATATAATATATAATATATAATATATAATATAATATATAATAATATAATATATAATATAATATATAATATATAATATATAATATATAATATATAATTAATATAATATATAATATATAATATATAATATATAATATATAATATATAATATATAATATATAATATATAATATATAATATATAATATATAATATATAATATATAATATATAATATATAATAATATAATATATAATATATAATATATAATATATAATATATAATATATAATATATAATATATAATATATAATATAATAAATATATTATATATAATATGTAATATATAAAATATTATATATAATATATAATATAAAATATAATATATAATATATAATATAAAATATAATATATAATATATAATATATAATATATAATATATAATATATAATATATAATATATATTATATAATATAAAATATATAATTTATAATTTATAATATATTATATATATAATATAATATATAATATATAATATATAATATATAATATATAATATATAATATATAATATATAATATATAATATATAATATATAATATATAATATATAATATATAATATATAATATATAATATATAATATATATTATAATAATATATAATATATATTATAATAATATATAATATATAAAATATAATATATAATATATAATATATAATATATAATATATAATATATAATATATAATATATAATATATAATATATAATATATAATTATAATAATATAATATATAATATATAATATAATATATAATATATAATATATAATATATAATATATAATATATAATATATAATATATAATATATAATATATAATATATAATATATAATATATAATATATAATATATAATATATAATATATAATATATAATATATAATATATAATATATAATATATAATATATAATATATAATATATAAATATAATATATAAAATATAATATATAATATATAATTTATAATAAATAATATATAATATATAATATACAATATATAATATATAATATATAATATATAAAATATAATATATAATATATAATATATATATATATATAATATATAATATATAATATATAATATATAATATATAATATATAATATATAAATATATAATATATAATATATAATATATAATATATAATATATAATATATAATATATAATATATAATATATAATATATAATATATAATATATAATATATAATATATAATATATAATATATAATATATAATATATAATATATAATATATAATATATAATATATAATATATAATATATAATATATAATATAATATATAATATATAATATATAATATATAATATATAATATATAATATATAATATATAATATATAATATATAATATATAATATATAATATATAATATATAATATATAATATATAATATATAATATATAATATATAATATATAATATATAATATATAATATATAATATTTAATATATAATATATAATATATAATATATAATATATAATATATAATATATAATATAATATATAATATATAATATATAATATATAATATATAATATATAATATATAATATATAATATATAATATATAATATATAATATATATTATAATAATATATAATATATAATATAAAATATATAATATATAATAAATAATATATAATATATAATATATAATATATAATATATAATATATAATATATAATATATAATAAATAATATATAATATATAATATATAATATATAATATATAATATATAATATATAATATATAATATATAATATATAATATATAATATATAATATATATATATATAATATATAATATATAATATATAATATATAATATATAATATATAATATATATTATATAATATATAATATATAATATATAATATATAATATATAATATATAATATATAAAATATTATATATAATATATACTATAAAATATAATATATAATATATAATATATAATATATAATATATAATATATAATATATAATATATAATATATAATATATAATATACAATATATAATATATAATATATAATATATAATGTATAATATATAATATATAATATATAATATATAATATATAATATATAATATATAATATATAATATATAATATATAATATATAATATATAATATATAATATATAATATATAATATATAATATATAATATATATTATATAATATAAAATATATAATTTATAATTTATAATATATTATATATATTATATAATATATAATATATAATATATAATAAATAATATATATTATATAATATATAATATATAATATATAATATATAATATATAATATATAATATATAATATATAATATATAATATATAATATATAATATATATTATAATAATATATAATATATATTATAATAATATAGAATATATAAAATATAATATATAATATAAAATATAGAATATATAATATATAATATATAATATATACTATATAATATATAATATATAATATATAATATATAATATATAATATATAATATATAATATATAATATATAATATATAATATATAATATATAATATATAATATATAGTATATAATATATAATATATAATATATAATATATAATATATAATATATAATATATAATATATAATATATAATATATAATATATAATATATAATATATAATATATAATATATATTATATAATATATAATATATAATTTATAATTTATAATATATTATATATAATATATAATATATAATATATAATATATAATATATAATATATAATATATAATATATAATATATAATATATAATATATAATATATAATATATAATATATAATATATAATATATAATATATAATATATAATATATAGTATATAATATATAATATATAATATATAATATATAATATATAATATATAATATATAATATATAATATATAATATATAATATATAATATATAAAATATAATATATAATATATAATATATAATATATAATAAATAATATATAATATATAATATATAATATATAATATATAATATATAATATATAATATATAATATATAATATATAATATATAATATATAATATATAATATATAATATATAATATATAATATATAATATATAATATATAATATATAATATATAATATATAATATATAATATATAATATATAATATATAATATATAATATATAATATATAATATATAATATATAATATATATTATAATAATATATTATATATAATATAAAATATATAATATATAATAAATAATTTATAATATATAATTTATAATATATAATATATAATATATAATATATAATATATAATATATAATATATAATATATAATATATAATATATAATATATAATATATAATATATAATATATAATATATAATATATAATATAATATATAATATATAATATATAATATATAATATATAATATATAATATATAATATATAATATATAATATATAATATATAATATATAATATGTAATATATAAAATATTATATATAATATATAATATAAAATATAATATATAATATATAATATATAATATATAATATAAAATATAATATATAATATATAATATATAATATATAATATATAATATATAATATATAATATATAATATATAATATATAATATATAATATATAATATAAAATATATTATATATAATATATAATATATATTATATAATATAAAATATATAATTTATAATTTATAATATATTATATATATAATATAATATATAATATATAATATATAATATATAATATATAATATATAATATATAATATATAATATATAATATATAATATATAATATATAATATATAATATATATTATAATAATATATAATATATATTATAATAATATAGAATATATAAAATATAATATATAATATATAATATATAATATATAATATATAATATATAATATATAATATATAATATATAATATATAATATATAATATATAATATATAATATATAATATATAATATATAATATAGATTCTATAATATATAATATATAATATATAATATATAATATATAATATATAATCTATAATATATAATATATAATATATAATATATAATATATAATATATAAGATATAATATATAATACATAATATATAATATATAATATATAATATATAATATATAATATATAATATATAATATATAAAATATAATATATAAAATATAATATATAATATATAATTTATAATAAATAATATATAATATATAATATACAATATATAATATATAATATATAATATATAATATATAATATATAAAATATAATATATAATATATAGTGTATAATATATAATATATAATATATAATATATAATATATAATATATAATATATAATATATAATATATAATATATAATATAAAATATATAATATATAATATATAATATATAATATATAATATATAATATATAATATATAATATATAATATATAATATATAATATATAATATATAATATATAATATATAATATATAGTATATAATATATTATATATAATATATAATATATAATATATAATATATAATATATAATATATAGTATATAATATATATAATATATAATATATAATATATAATATATAATATATAATATATAATTTATAATATATAATATATAATACATAACATATAATATATAATATATAATATATAATATATAATATGTAATATATAATATATAATATATAATATATATTATAATAATAAATAATATATAATATATAATATATAATAAATATTATATAATATATAATATATAATATATAATATATAATATATAATATATAATATATAATATATAATATAAAATATATAATATATAATATATAATAAATAATATATAATTTATAATATATAATATATAATATATAAATATAATATATAATATATAATATATAATATATAATATATAATATATAATATATAATATATAATATATAATATATATTATATAATATATAATATATAATATATAATATATAATATATAATATATAAAATATTATATATAATATATAATATAAAATATAATATATAATATATAATATATAATATATAATATATAATATATAATATATAATATATAATATATAATATATAATATATAATATATAATGTATAATATATAATATATAATATATAATATATAATATATAATATATAATATATAATATATAATATATAATATATAATATATAATATATAATATATAATATATAATATATAGTATTAATATATAATATATATTATATAATATAAAATATATAATTTATAATTTATAATATATTATATATATAATATAATATATAATATATAATATATAATATATAATATATAATATATAATATATAATATATAATATATAATATATAATATATAATATATAATATATAATATATAATATATAATATATAATATATTATATATATTATAATAATATATAATATATATTAAAATAATATAGAATATATAAAATATAATATATAATATAAAATATAGAATATATAATATATAATATATAATATATAATATATAATATATAATATATAATATATAATATATAATATATAATATATAATATATAATATATAATATATAATATATAATATATAATATATAATATATAATATATAATATATAATATATAATAAATAATATATAATATATAATATATAATATATTATATATAATATATAATATGTAATATATAATATATAAAATATAATATATAATTTATAATAAATAATATATAATATATAATATACAATATATAATATATAATATATAATATAATATAATATATAATGTATAATATATAATATATAAAATATAATGTATAATATATAATATATAATATATAATATATAATATATAATATATAATATATAATATATAATATATAATATATAATATAAGTTAACATCATCAAATCTTGATGATTCACTTAACCAAACAAATACTCAATGACATTCGTCGATCTCCGGATGCTGAACGTAAACATCCAATCCGGAACTATTTCACCACCATGGCACCAATCTCATTTTTCCATCATCGGACACCACCACGAACAATGGAGGAGGCATTCGAGGCAGTCGAATTTAAGACGCTGTCACATACAGTTCAATGTTAGAAATTAAGATATCGTATTGAATAAAGTATTTTTTTTTAAAAACCTAAAGTGGTGTAAAAATAAATTAATTGGGGGCTCAACCGGGATTGTTCAAATTCATATTAGTAGAAAAAATAAAGTATACTGATTTGAACATCCTGCCGAAACAAACAAATAAGTATCCTTATTAAAAGGAGAAAAAAAAAGTTTTTATAAAAAGTAGTCAAAGTGAATCAAAAGACGAAAACAAAAAGTAGTCTTAATCAAAGACGAAAAATAACAGTTGAAAAGTGCAAGTGAAGAAAATCAGAATATATTAACAAAAAATATATAAAAAAAAAATCACAAAAAATTGAAACAGAAAGTGAGAACAAACAAAAATAAAGTGGAATACGAAATTTTTGAAAAAAAAAAAACAACAGAAGTGAACTTAAGAACAAAAATAACCACCATCAGCAATATCATCGTTGGACATCCTAAATATCATCAAAATATCATATCATCAAAAGAAGTAAGAATTTTTTTTATTTATTTTTAAGAAGTGAATAATTCCCTTTAGTTTTTATATCCACTCTGGATAACTTAATAAATAATTTCGAAAAATTAACAATGGCTGTCAATAATGTTAGTGTAATTGACTTGGAGAGTTTAGTGACACGATTAGTGGCAAGTAGTACTGCTACATTAGAAACCGAAATTACGCGATTGCGTTCCTCTTTAGACAGCCTTACGGTTAATACAGTTACTGAGTATAAAACTCAGGAAATTATTGAAACGATCGGGTGTACTGAAAGCCTAGAAGTAATTAGATCTTTGCCAGAGTTTACCGGAAGCTCATCTACATATGTAAGTTGGCGTGAAGCCGCGAACAATTCCATGTTCTTATACAATAAAGGAAGCAGGAAATACTTCGCAGCCTTAACTATTTTGCGAAATAAAATAACGGGTCACGCGAACGACGTTTTAACAAACCACGGAACGGTTTTAAATTTTGACGCGACCAATTCATGTAATAGAGCAGGAGCTATCTGTCCTAAGACAAGGTAACATGAAGATAATTGAGTACTATAATGTGATTAATGAAAAATTAACTCTCCTTATAAACAAAGTTTTTATGACCCATGGTGGCGAATCACCATTGACCAAAGAACTGAATAAGCAAAATAGAAAGAATGCTTTGAGAATTTTTGTGACTGGACTAAATAGCCCACTTAATAATATACTATTTTCTTTGGACTTGGATGATCTACCAAGTGCTCTAGCTAAGGCCCAAGAGCTTGAAGCTAATGATTCGAGAGCTAATTTTGCTCTGCAATTTAGCAGACACAGCTCAATGCAAAAATCTCAAAACATGACCCGACATCATGACCAAAAATTGTTTACAAACACACACCACAATAATCTTCGTTTCCCACAAAGAAACCAAACTCCAACACTATCTCCAATGGAGCTGGGTTCATCAGCTCACCGTCCCATAACAAGACATGAACAAGAGAGATTTAATAACCAACAGAGGAACAATTTTTATAGACAAAACCCGTTTCAACCAAACGCATTCAGACAAGATTATGCAAAACCTTCTACGCCCTTATATGTTAATCCACAAAGACCATTAATTAAAAGAGAAAGAGAGAGTGTTCAGAATAGTTCACAGCCGCCCATGAAAACTGAACGCATAAATAATCTTAATGAGAACGAAGGTTCTTTTTTAGAAGATCAGGGGGATTACCCCACATCAGAAGAAAACTAAAAAATAAAGAAATTAAAATATTGCTCGACACCGGAGCATTTAGCTCGTATTGCAAAGCAGGTATATTTGACAATGAACAAAAATTAGTTATTAAAAAACGTGCAAGAACGGTAAAAGGCGATATTTTAATAACGCATTATCATGACATTTTTATCTTTGAAAGAGTCGTGAGATGTTATGTTTTAAATAGTTTAGAGTACGAAGTTCTCATCGGAACCAATTTATTAAACCAAATCGAGGCTAAAATAGACTTCGAAAAAAAGGTATTGAAATATAAAAATCAAGTGGTCAAATTGTATTTTCAAGATGACCAATTAAATCATATCTTTGAAAAAAATGTTTCAAAAGAAGAACTTATAAATTCAATAAAATATAAAATTGGACAAATGCACGGCCAAATAAATATGAATCTGCCTTTTAGGACAGATATTCGGGCAGAAATTCGTACTAATACGGAAACACCCGTCTGGTCTAAGCAATACCCTTATCCATTAAGTGCCAATTCATTTGTCAATAACGAACTACACAAAATGTTAAAGGAAGGAATAGTGCGACCTTCCAAATCTCCCTACAATTCACCTGTTTGGGTGGTTTCAAAAAAAGGATTGGATATTGATGGCACACCTAAAAAGAGGTTGGTCATCGATTACAAAAAATTGAATGAAAACACAGTGTCTGATAAGTATCCAATCCCAGACACTAACGTCATTCTCAGCAATTTGGGAAAAGCTAAATACTTTTCCACCATCGATTTAGAATCCGGCTTCCACCAGATTTTAATGAAAGAATCAGATATTGAAAAAACAAGTTTTAGTGTAAATAATGGCAAATTCGAGTATGTACGCATGCCATTTGGTTTGAAAAACGCACCTTCCATTTTCCAAAGAGCAATGGATGACATTCTCAGACCTCACATAGGAAAAATATGTCACGTCTATATCGATGACATCATCATTTTCTCAAATTCTTTAAGTGAACATGCACAACACTTGAATATAATCATACAGGTTCTGAAAGACGCCAATATGAAAATATCTCTCGAAAAATCGAAATTCTATAAAGAAGAGGTAGAATTCTTAGGGTATGTCGTTGCACAAAATCTAATTAAAACAGATCCAAACAAAGTAAAGACAATAGAAGAATTTCCTGAACCTAAAACTCTCAGGCAATTACGTAGTTTTCTTGGTATGATAGGTTATTATCGTAAGTTTATTAAGGATTATGCGCAGATTGCCAAACCTTTGACCAAGTTCTTAAAAGGAGAAAAAGGACAAGTATCCACATACTTGGCAAAGAAGACTGAAATATGTCTTGATGAAGCAGCAATCAAGTCCTTTAAAAAATTAAAACAACACCTAGTTACAGAAGTTGAGCTAACACAACCTGATTTTACGAAGAAATTCGTACTGACTACGGATGCCTCAAATGATGCAATCGCTGGCGTGTTAACTCAAGATGATAAACCTATAATTTTTATCTCGAAAACATTAACTGAAACAGAAACCAAATACGCTACTAATGAAAAAGAGCTGTACGCAATAGTTTGGTCCTTGAAAAATTTAAGGAACTATCTTTATGGTGTAACTAATATCGAAATTCACACCGACCATCAACCATTAACGTTTGCAGTTTCAGCTAGAAACCCGAATCCAAAGTTAAAACGATGGCATGCAATCATCGAAGAGTATGCGCCAAAAATGGTTTATAAACCTGGCAAAACAAATGTTGTCGCCGACGCCCTTTCAAGGCAAAATTTAAATCATATTGATGACTCAGTTTCATCATCAGATAATACAATACATTCAGCGGAAAGTAGTGACAACACCCAAATCCTAGAGACAAAACAACCTCTTAACGCTTTTAAACAACAAATTTTGTTATCTCCAGGAAACTTCACGATTCATGAAAAGATAGAAAATTTCAAAGGGAAAGTTAGGCACCTTGTAGAATATAGAGATGTAGAAGACCTAATACCTATTTTTAAAGAATATATTCAACCTGGAATAGTAGCTATACACTGCACTCCAGAAGATTTGTATAGAATCAAAGAAAGTTTGCTAAGAACGTTCACAAATAAATTCTTATATACGAGAACATTCGCCAATGATATAAGAAATGCGGACGATCAAATAGCAATCATTGAGCAAACTCACAAACGAGCTCATAGAAATTACAAAGAAAATATTCAACAAATATTAAATGAATATTACTGGCCAAATTATAGGACACAATTTAAGGAATATGTCAGAAACTGTAACATATGCAATTCAAATAAGTATGATAGGCACCCAATGAAGGTACCAATTGGTGAGACACCAATTCCGACAAAAGAGGGGGAGGTATTACACTTAGATCTATTTTTTGTCTCTAACTTAAAATTCTTAACGAGTATAGATGCCTATTCAAAATACTTAACAATTAAACTTATAAAAGACAAGACGAATTTGGACGAAAAAGTCCTTGAACTATTACAGACCTACCCAGAGGCAAAAAAATTAATACTTGACAATGAAAGAAGTTTTGCTTCACTTCAATTCAAGACCTTAATGACTAGGCTAGGAATAGAGATATATTTCTGTCCACCACAACATAGTAGAAGTAATGGACAAGTAGAAAGAACTCATTCTACTCTCTTGGAACTTACTAGATGTATCAAGCAAGAATACAGCCTAATAAGTAATCTAGAAGCAATATTTAGGGCTGTTAAAGAATATAATAAAACTATACATTCCTCCACGGAAGAAAAACCCATAGATATTCTATTTAACAAAAAACCGCATAATTTAGCATTTCAGTTAGGTATGACGCAAGAAAAAATGCTTGAACATCATAACAAAAAAACAAAGACTAAGCAGTTTAAAAAGAAAGACGTAATCTTTGAGAAAATCCCAGCTGCAGTTTATGACAAAATGAAACCTAGATTCAAAAAACAAATAGTCCAGGAAGATCTAGGCAACTTAATACAAACAAAAAAGAAAAAAATTCATAAGAATAACATAAAAAATATTTGACCCATTTCAGAAATGTCATCACTTTTATTTTTAATATTGGCCACATTCACTTCAGCTGAACTAATTGATTATACGAGACAAAATTATGTTCTCATAGAAGAGGGCAATGCCGCTTTATATACACATCATGAAGAGATTTTCCATGTCACTAATATTACATACATAGAACAAATACTAGTTGATTTGGAGAGACAAACTAATGACGATACAATAAGATATGTTGACTCAGGTAGAGACTCGTCACATGACACAGATATTGTAATCATAGAAACTTTAATTAATCAAATAAAAGAAACTAGTACTAGAATGAGAAGAGCTATAGACACTCTAGGTACAATCTGGAAATGGATTGCTGGAACGCCAGACCACGACGACATTCTGCTCGTAAACAACAAACTCAACGAACTTATCTCGAGTAACAATAAACAGTTCACAACAAACTCACAAATATTCAATGCTATACGCAAACTTTCCGAATCGTTAACTTCAATTAAAACTACCTATCATCATCAATTGGCTAAAGAGCGTAATCGCTTAATTATCATGGAATTACAAAACGTAATACAAACCATCACCCTCTCTAAATCAAATATATTAAACACGGGTATTTTAAATTTAAAAGAAATAAAACAAATTGTTAATCATGAACACGAACCTATCACCCTAAGTGATCTTATGGACGTATCCAATTTTAAAATACTACAAAATAAAGATGTAATTGTAGTTTTTATCAAATACCCTGTCATAGACAAAACATGTAAACTTTATGAAACAAGAGCTATCAGTCAATCGGACGGAAAGCTTATAATTAACAAAAACATTGCATTTTGTAAAAATAAATATGTTAATATTGAAAAATGTAAATTAGAATTAAGAAATACTTATTGTAAAATTAGTCAGACAGATTCATGTTTATCTAACTTGTTAAACAATGTAAAAGCACAATGCGATAAAATAAAAGAAAAAAACAAAGACATTGACATAATAAAAGATGGTGCTATCTTGCTAAGCGGAAACCATATTGTAAACAATGAAACAATAAATGGTACATATTTGATCACATTTGTAAATAAAACAAATATTGATGACACTGTTTATGAAAACCCTACATCAAAAATTCAAAACTATTTAAGAACGTATACAATAGATAAATATGTCATAAATAATTATGTAAACTCAGAAATTGAAGAGCTAAAATTTGATAACATAAACATTTTAAACACAATTATCGAAACGACAATAAATAAGCCACTCATGTCATCCACAATAGTAATTATAATATTGATTTGTTTGGTCTTCTGTGTAATAAAATATTTTAAGATAATAAGAAGCACAACATCCCAATTAGAAACACAGGAAATGCGATTTCAACGATTGCAAAAAGCAATAGACATATACAAAGTCGAATATCATAAAGATCGGGACGATCTTTCTTAAGAAAGAGGGGAGTTAACATCATCAAATCTTGATGATTCACTTAACCAAACAAATACTCAATGACATTCGTCGATCTCCGGATGCTGAACGTAAACATCCAATCCGGAACTATTTCACCACCATGGCACCAATCTCATTTTTCCATCATCGGACACCACCACGAACAATGGAGGAGGCATTCGAGGCAGTCGAATTTAAGACGCTGTCACATACAGTTCAATGTTAGAAATTAAGATATCGTATTGAATAAAGTATTTTTTTTAAAAAACCTAAAGTGGTGTAAAAATAAATTAATTTATATAATATATAATATATAATATATAATATATAATATATAATATATATTATAATAATATATAATATATATTATAAAAATATAGAAAATATAAAATATAATATATAATATATAATATAGAATATATAATATATAATATATACTCTATAATATATAATATATAATATATAATATATAATATATAATATATAATATATAATATATAATATATATTATATAATATATTATATATAATATATAAAATATAATATATAATATATAATTTATAATAAATAATATATAATATATAATATACAATATATAATATATAATATATAATATATAATATATAATATATAATGTATAATATATAATATATAATATATAATATATAATATATAATATATAATATATAATATATAATATATAATACATAATATATAATATATAATATATAATATATAATATATAATATATAATATATAATATATAATATATAATATATAATATATAATATATAATATATAATATATAATTTATAATATATAATATATAATATATAATATATAATATATAATATATAATTTATAATATATAATATATAATATATAATATATAATATAAAATATATAATATATAGTATATAATATATATAATATATAATATATAATATATAATATATAATATATAATATAAAATATATAATATATAATATATAATATATAATATATAATATATATTATATAATATATAATATATAATATATATTATAATAATATATAATATATAATATAAAATATATAATATATAATAAATAATATATAATATATAATATATAATATATAATATATAATATATAATATATAATATATAATATATAATAAATAATATATAATATATAATATATAATATATAATATATAAAATATTATATATAATATATAATATATAATATATAATATATAAAATATTATATATAATATAAAATATATAATATATAATATATAATATATAATATCTAATATATAATATATTATATATAATATATAATATATAATATATAATATATAATATATAATATAATATATAATATATAATATATAATATATAATATATAATATATAATATATAATATATAATATATAATATATAAAATATTATATATAATATATAATATAAAATATAATATATAATATATAATATATAATTTATAATATATAATATATAATATATAATATATAATATATAATATATAATATATAATATATATTATATAATATAAAATATATAATTTATAATTTATAATATATTATATATATAATATAATATATAATATATAATATATAATATATAATATATAATATATAATATATAATATAAAATATATAATATATAATATATAATATATAATATATAATATACAATATATAATATATAATATATAATATATAATATATAATATATAATATATAATATATAATATATAATATATAATATATAATATATAATATATAGTATTTAATATATAATATATAATATATAATATATAATATATAATATATATTATAATAATATATAATATATAAAATATAATATATAATATAAAATAAAGAATATATAATTTATAATATATAATATATACTATATAATATATAATATATAATATATAATATATAATATATAATATATAATATATAATATATAATATATAATATATAATATATAATATATAATAAATAATATATAAAATATAATATATAATATATAATTTATAATAAATAATATATAATATATAATATACAATATATAATATATAATATATAATATATATTATATAATATATAATATATAATATATAATGTATAATATATAATATATAAAATATAATATATAATACATAATATATAATATATTATATATAATATATAATATATAATATATAATATATAATATATAATATATAATATATAATATATAATATATAATATATAATATATAATATATAATATATTATATATTATATATAATATATAATATATAATATATAATATATAATATATAATATATTATATATTATATATTTTAATATATAATATATAATATAAAATATATAATATATAATATATAATATATAATATATAATATATAATATATAATATACAATATATAAAATATAATATATAATATATAATACATAATTTATAATATATAATATATAATATATAATATATAATATATAATATATAATATATAATATATAATATATAATATCTAATATATAATATATAATATATAATATATATTATATAATATATAATACATAATATATAATATATAATATATAATATATAATATATAATATATAATATATAATATATAATATATAATATATAATATATAATATATAATATATAATATATAATATATAATATATAATATAAATTATAATAATATAGAATATATAAAATATAATATATAATATATAATATTTAATATAAAATATATAATATATAATATATAATATATAATATATAATATATAATATATAATATATAATATATAATATATAATATATAATATATACTATATAATATATAATATATAATATATAATATATAATATATAATATATAATATATAATATATACTATATAATATATAATATATAATATATAATATAAAATATATAATATATAATATATAATATATAATATATGATATATAATATATAATATATAATATATAATAAATAATATATAATATATAATATATAACATATAATATATAATATAAAATATATAATATATAATATATAATATATATAATATAATACATAATATATAATATATAATATATAATATATAATATATAATATATAATATATAATATATAATATATAATATATAATATAAAATATATAATATATAATATATAATATATTATATATAATATATAATATATATTATATAATTTATAATATATAATATATAATATATAATATATAATATATAATATATAGTATATAATAAATAATATATAATATATAATAAATAATATATAATAAATAATATATAATATACAATATATAAAATATAATATATAACATATAATATATAATATATATTATATAATATATAATACACAATATATAATATATAATATATAATATATAATATATAATATATAATATATAATATATAATATATAATATATAATATATTATATATAATATATAATATATAATATATAATATATAATATATAATATATAATATATAATATATAATATATAATATATAATATATAATATATAATATATAACATATAATATATAATATATAATATATAATATATAATATATAATATATAATATATAATATATAATATATAATATATAATATATAATATATAATATATAATATATAATATATAATATATAATATATAATATATAATATATAATATATATTATATAATATATAATATATAATATATAATATATAATATATAATATATAATATATAATATATAATATATAATATGTAATATATAATATATAATATATAATATATAATATATAATATATGATATATAATATATAATATATAATATATAATATATAATATATAATATATAATATATAATATATAATATATAATATATAATATATAATATATAATATATAATATATAATATATAATATATAATATATAATATATAATATATAATATATACTATATATAATGTATAATATATATTATATAATATATAATTTATAATATATGATATATAATATATAATATATAATATATAATATATAATATATAATATATAATATATAATATATAATATATAATATATAATATATAATATATAATAAATAATATATAGTATATAATATATAATAAATAATATAAAATATATAAGATATTATATATAATATATAATATATAATATATAATATATCATATATAATATATAATATATAATATATAATATATAATATATAATATATAATATATAATATATAATATATAATATATAATATATAATATATAATATATAATATATAATATAAAATATATAATATATAATATATAATATATAATATATAATATATAATATATAATATATAGTATATAATATATAATATATAATACATAATATATAATATATAATATATAATATATAATATAAAATAAAAAAAATCATTTGTTTATTATATATTATATAATATATTATATATATTATATAATATATAGTACATAATAATTATTAAATAAAAAAATCAATTAATCCTTTAAACGCGATTCGAAATTCTAACTGTCTAATTTTGAAGAAGTGGTACCTTGAGGCTAACACACGTTATAAGAAATTCTCTCTACGGAAAAAAACTGAATTTGAAAACCATCAAGCTTGTTCACTCGGCCAGTTTAAAAGTTCGAAGAAATTTTGGAAGACAGTCAGGGAGATAAATGGATCGAGTATTGCAATAGGAATTGGATTATCTTCTGAAGATCTGTCTAAGCATTTCAAAAGTCTTCTATACAGCAATCCAGATGTGAAATTCTCTTATGGGGAGCCCAAGACTCTCGATGAGATTCTTGAGTCCGAAATCTAGTTAGCGGAAATAAGTACTGTGATCTTAAAAGGCAAAAATAGAAAAGCTCCTGGTGAAGACGGGATTCCATACGAGTTCTTCAAGAATGCCACTGTTGCTTTACATTTTCCACTTAAATCGTTATTTAATAAAATAATCTTAGGAGAAAAAGCCCCATCGTCATTCAAAAGATCTGTGATATTTCCAATCCCAAAAAAAGGAGGACTAAATAGTTTTGAAAATTATCGAGGCATCTCTTTCATGAATATCCTAGCAAAATTGTTTTGTGGTGTGTTTGGCAACAGACTTAAAACATTTATTTATTTTTTTATTTATTTATTTATTTATTTATTTCCTTTAAGAAAAATGTGGTAGTATAAAAAGAAAATACACTTACAACATTTTATTGGACTATCAGGGTGGATTCAGAAAAACATTTTCAGTTGACCATATTTTCTCCCTAACTTCAATTATTAAAGCGTTTCAAACCAGAAAGAAAAAAGTATATGCACTTTTTGCCATTGATCTCATAAATCATAATGCTCTCTTTTATAAGCTTTCAAAATTACGCCTGTCTTCAATCTTCATCAATATAATAAAAGATTTATACACCCAGTCAAAAGCAGCTTTATGGGATGGATCAATCTATTCCGAGTGGTTCGAGGCGAATAATGGCGTTAAACAAGGATGTCTTTTTAGTGCACTTTTGTTTGCACTCTTCATTAACGATGTTGTAGCTTGTCTTATTGGCGGAATCCGTATTTCTTATTTAAACATCAATGTCCTTCTGTATGCCGATGATCTAGCGGAATCACCAAAAAGCCTTCAACTGATGATTAATCGATTAGCGGAATGTTGTCTTAAATGGAGTCTTTTCAGTAACTCAGGCAAATCAAAAGTCATGGTGTTTTCAAGATCAGCAAGAAGTCGGAACACTAATAATTGGTCTTTTAATGGATCTAGATTAGAAGTAACCAATGAGTACAAATATCTGGGAGTGAATCCGGACAGTACTCTTAATTTTAACAAACATCTTTCAGATTAATAAAAAGTGCGCAAAGTCTGATTAATATCGTGGTTAAGTCTAGACTGTGTTATGCTGCTCAGGTGTGGGGAATTGGCGAGTACGAGGAAATTGAAAAATTTCAAAGAAATTTCATAAAAAAGCTATTTAATCAACCACTGAAAACGCCTTATTATGCACTATATCTCGAAACTGGTCTTCCTAAACTATTTACATATACGCTGAAACTACAGGCAGATTACATCGTGATGATGCTATCTCACCAAGATGAACGACTGTTTCCACTTTGTCAGCATATGTCCCATATTCTCGTCACAACGCCTGTCATACTTCGAAAAGAGAACATTAACGTCGCAAAAAACTATCAACATGCTGAATAGTTCTGACTGGAAAATTCCTTACAAATTTTTGAAATATACTTATAAATATAGGATGTTATTAATAACCGAATTCATTTAACTATTTTCTACTATTTTATGAAATATTTAATTAAATTAATTATTTGTACATAAAGACAAAAATTGCTAACTGAGCTGATGCAAAGCCATTGCTTTTAAATTCATTGTTTTTGTTAAACAATGTTAAGAAAAGTAGAAATAAATGAATTAATTACTTATTACTTATTATTACTTATTATATAAAATATATTATACATAATATATAATATATAGTTTATAATATATAATTTATAATATATAATATATATAATATAATACATAATATATAATAAATAATATATAATATATAATATATAATATATAATATATAATATATAATACATAATATATAATATATAATATATAATATATAATATATAATATATAATATATAATATATAATATATAATATATAATATATAATATATAATATATAATATATAATATATAATATATAATATATAATATAAAATATATAATATATAATATATAATATATAATATATAATATATAATATATAATATATAATATATAATATATAATATATAATATATAATATATAATATATAATATATAATATATAATATATAATATATAATATATAATATATAATATATAATATATAATATATAATATATAATATATAATATATAATATATAATATATAATATATAATATATAATATATAATATATAATATATAATATATAATATATAATATATAATATATAATATATAATATATAATATATAATATATAATATATAATATATAATATATAATATATAATATATAATATATAATATATAATATATAATATGTAATATATAATATATAATATATAATATATAATATATAATATATAATATATGATTTATAATATATAATATATAATATATAATATATAATATATAATATATAATATATAATATATAATATATAATATATAATATATAATAAATAATATATAGTATATAATATATAATAAATAATATAAAATATATAATATATAATATATAATATATATAATATATAATATATAATAAATAATATATAATATATAATATATAATATATAATATATAATATATAATATATAATATATAATATATAATATATAATATATAATATATAATATATAATATATAATATATAATATATAATATATAATATATAATATATAATATATAATATATAATATATAATATATAATATATAATATATAATATATAATATATAATATATAATATATAATATATAATTTATAATATATAATATATAATATATAATATATAATAAATAATATATAATATATAATATATAATATATAATATATAATATATAATATATAATATATAATATATAATATATAATATATAATATATAATATATAATATATAATATATAATATATAATATATAATATATAATATATAATATATAATATATAATTTATAATATATAATATATATAATATAAAACATAATATATAATATATAATATATAATATATAATATATAATATATAATATATAATATATAATATATAATATATAGTATATAATATATAATAAATAATATAAAATATATAATATATAATATATAATATATATAATATATAATGTATAATAAATAATATATAATATATAATATATAATATATAATATATAATATATAATATATAATTTATAATATATAATATATAATATATAATATATAATATATAATATATAATATATAATATATAATATATAATATATAATATATAATATATAATATATAATATATAATATATAATTTATAATATATAATATATATAATATAATACATAATATATAATATATAATATATAATATATAATATATAATATATAATATATAATATATAATATATAATATATAATATATAATATATAATATATAATATATAATATATAATATATAATATATAATATATAATATATAATATATAATATATAATATATAATATATAATATATAATATATAATTTATAATATATAATATATATAATATAACACATAATATATAATATATAATATATAATAAATAATATATAGTATATAATATATAATAAATAATATAAAATATATAATATATAATATATAATATATATAATATATAATATATAATATATAATAAATAATATATAATATATAATATATAATATATAATATATAATATATAATATATAATATATAATATATAATATATAATATATAATATATAATATATAATATATAATATATAATATATAATATATAATATATAATATATAATATATAATATATAATATATAATATATAATATATAATATATAATATATAATATATAATATATAATATATAATATATAATATTTAATATATAATATATAATATATAATATATAATATATAATATATAATATATAATATATAATATATAATATATAATATATAATATATAATATATAATATATAATATATAATATATAATATATAATATATAATATATAATATATAATATATAATATATAATATATAATATATAATATATAATATATAATATATAATATATAATATATAATATATAATATATAATATATAATATATAATATATAATATATAATATATAATATATAATATATACTATATAATATATAATATATAATATATAATATATAATATATAATATATAATAAATAATATATAGTATATAATATATAATAAATAATATAAAATATATAATATATAATATATAATATATAATATATAATATATAATATATAATATATAATATATAATATATAATATATAATATATAATATATATTATATTATTATATAATATATAATATATAATAAATAATATATAGTATATAATATATAATATATAATATAAAATATATAATATATAATATATAATATATAATATATAATATATAATATATAATATATAATATATAATATATAATATATAATATATAATATATAATATATAATATATAATATATAATATATAATATATAATATATAATATATAATATATAATATATAATATATAATATATAATATATAATATATAATATATAATATATAATATATAATATATAATATATAATATATAATATATAATATATAATATATAATATATAATATATAATATATAATATATAATATATAATATATAATATATAATATATAATATATAATATATAATATATAATATATAATATATAATATATAATATATAATATATAATATATAATATATAATATATAATATATAATATATAATATATAATATATAATATATAAAATATAATATATAATATATAATATGTATTATACAATATATAATATATAATATATAATATATAATATATAATATATAATATATAATATATAATATATAATATATAATATATAATATATAATATATAATATATAATATATAATATATAATATATAATATATAATTTATAATATATAATATATAATATATAATAAATAATATATAATATATAATATATATTATATAATATATAATATATAATAAATAATATATAATATATAATATATAATTTATAATATATAATATATATAATATAATACATAATATATAATATATAATATATAATATATAATATATAATATATAATATATAATATATAATACATAATATATAATATATAATATATAATACATAATATATAGTATATAATATATAATATATAATATATAATATATAATATATAATATATAATTTATAATATATAATATATAATATATAATATATAATATATAATATATAATATATAATATATAATATATAATATATAATATATAATATATAATATATAATATATAATATATAATATATAATATATAATATATAATATATAATATATAATGTATAATATATAATATATAATATATAATATATAATATATAATATATAATATATAATATATAATATATAATATATAATATATAATATATAATATATAATATATAATATATAATATATAATATATAATATATAATATATAATATATAATATATAATATATAATATATAATATATAATATATAATATATAATATATAATATATAATATATAATATATAATATATAATATATAATATATAATATATAATATATAATATATAATATATAATATATAATATATAATATATAATATATAATAATTAATATATAGTATATAATATATAATAAATAATATAAAATATATAATATATAATATATAATATATAATATATAATATATAATATATAATATATAATATATAATATATAATATATAATATATAATATATAATATATAATATATAATATATAATATATAATATATAATATATAATATATAATATATAATATATAATATATAATATATAATATATAATATATAATATATAATATATAATATATAATATATAATATATAATATATAATATATAATATATAATATATAATACATAATATATAATATAAAATAAAAAAAATCATTTGTTTATTATATATTATATAATATATTATATATATTATATAATATATAGTACATAATAATTATTAAATAAAAAAATCATTTAATCTTTTAAACGCGATTCGAAATTCTAACTGTCTAATTTTGAAGAAGTGGTACCTTGAAGCTAACACACGTTATAAGAAATTGTCTCTACGGAAAAAAACTGAATTTGAAATGGATCGAGTATTGCAATAGGAATTGGATTATCTTCTGAAGATCTGTCTAAGCATTTCAAAAGTCTTCTATACAGCAATCCAGATGTGAAATTCTCTTATGGGGAGCCCAAGACTCTCGATGAGATTCTTGAGTCCGAAATCTAGTTAGCGGAAATAAGTACTGTGATCTTAAAAGGCAAAAATAGAAAAGCTCCTGGTGAAGACGGGATTCCATACGAGTTCTTCAAGAATGCCACTGTTGCTTTACATTTTCCACTTAAATCGTTATTTAATAAAATAATCTTAGGAGAAAAAGCCCCATCGTCATTCAAAAGATCTGTGATATTTCCAATCCCAAAAAAAGGAGGACTAAATAGTTTTGAAAATTATCGAGGCATCTCTTTCATGAATATCCTAGCAAAATTGTTTTGTGGTGTGTTTGGCAACAAACAAAAAACATTTATTTATTTTTTTATTTATTTATTTATTTATTTATTTCCTTTAAGACAAATGTGGTAGTATTAAAAGAAAATACACTTACAACATTTTATCGGACTATCAGGGTGGATTCAGAAAAACATTTTCAGTTGACCATATTTTCTCCCTAACTTCAATTATTAAAGCGTTTCAAGCCAGAAACAAAAAAGTATATGCACTTTTTGCCATTGATCTCATAAATCATAATTCCCTCTTTTATATGCTTTCAAAATTACGCCTGTCTTCAATCTTCATCAATATAATAAAAGATTTATACACCCAGTCAAAAGCAGCTTTATGGGATGGATCAATCTATTCCGAGTGGTTCGAGGCGAATAATGGCGTTAAACAAGGATGTCTTTTTAGTGCACTTTTGTTTGCACTCTTCATTAACGATGTTGTAGCTTGTCTTATTGGCGGAATCCGTATTTCTTATTTAAACATCAATGTCCTTCTGTATGCCGATGATCTGGTGGAATCACCAGAAAGCCTTCAACTGATGATTAATCGATTAGCGGAATATTGTCTTAAATGGAGTCTTTCATTAACTCAGGCAAATCAAAAGTCATGGTGTTTTCAAGATCAGCAAGAAGTCGGAACACTAATAATTGGTCTTTTAATGGATCTAGATTAGAAGTAAACAATGAGTACAAATATCTGGGAGTGAATCCGGACAGTACTCTTGATTTTAACAAACATCTTTCAGATTAATAAAAAGTGCGCAAAGTCTGATTAATATCGTGGTTAAGTCTAGACTGTGTTATGCTGCTCAGGTGTGGGGAATTGGCGAATACGAGGAAATTGAAAAATTTCAAAGAAATTTCATAAAAAAGCTATTTAATCTAACACTGAAAACGCCTTATTATGCACTATATCTCGAAACTGGTCTTCCTAAACTATTTACATATACGCTGAAACTACAGGCAGATTACATCGTGATGATGCTATTTCACCAAGATGAACGACTGTTTCCACTTTGTCAGCATATGTCCCATATTCTCGTCACAACGCCTGTCATACTTCGGAAAGAGAACATTAACGTTGCAAAAAACTATCAACATGCTGAATAGTTCTGACTGGAAAACTCCTTACAAATTTTTGAAAGATACTTATAAATATAGGATGTTATTAATAACCGAATTCATTTAACTATTTTCTACTATTTTATGAAATATTTAATTAAATTAAATTTGTACATAAAGACAAAAATTGCTAACCGAGCTGATGGCAAAGCCATTGCTTTTAAATTCATTGTTTTTGTTAAACAATGTTAAGAAAAGTAGAAATAAATGAATTAATTACTTATAACTTATTATTACTTATTATATAAAATATATTATATATAATATATAGTTTATAATATATAATTTATAATATATAATATATAATATAATACATAATATATAATAAATAATATATAATATATAATATATATAATATATAATATATAATATATAATACATAATATATAATATATAATATATAATATATAATATATAATATATAATATATAATATATAATATATAATATATAATATATAATATATAATATATAATATATAATATATAATATATAATATATAATATATAATATATAATATATAATATAAAATATATAATATATAATATATAATATTTAATATATAATATATAATATATAATATATAATATATAATATATAATATATAATATATAATATAAAATATATAATATATAATATATAATATTTAATATATAATATATAATATATAATATATAATATATAATATATAATATATAATATATAATATATAATATATAATATATAATATATAATATATAATATATAATATGTAATATATAATATATAATATATAATATATAATATATAATATATGATTTATAATATATAATATATAATATATAATATATAATATATAATATATAATATATAATATATAATATATAATATATAATATATAATATATAATAAATAATATATAGTATATAATATATAATAAATAATATAAAATATATAATATATAATATATAATATATATAATATATAATATATAATAAATAATATATAATATATAATATATAATATATAATATATAATATATAATATATAATATATAATATATAATATATAATATATAATATATAATATATAATATATAATATATAATATATAATATATAATATATAATATATAATATATAATATATAATATATAATATATAATATATAATATATAATATATAATATATAATATATAATATATAATTTATAATATATAATATATAATATATAATATATAATAAATAATATATAATATATAATATATAATATATAATATATAATATATAATATATAATATATAATATATAATATATAATATATAATATATAATATATAATATATAATATATAATATATAATATATAATATATAATATATAATATATAATATATAATATATAATTTATAATATATAATATATATAATATAAAACATAATATATAATATATAATATATAATATATAATATATAATATATAATATATAATATATAATATATAATATATAATATATAGTATATAATATATAATAAATAATATAAAATATATAATATATAATATATAATATATATAATATATAATGTATAATAAATAATATATAATATATAATATATAATATATAATATATAATATATAATATATAATATATAATTTATAATATATAATATATAATATATAATATATAATATATAATATATAATATATAATATATAATATATAATATATAATATATAATATATAATATATAATATATAATTTATAATATATAATATATATAATATAATACATAATATATAATATATAATATATAATATATAATATATAATATATAATATATAATATATAATATATAATATATAATATATAATATATAATATATAATATATAATATATAATATATAATATATAATATATAATATATAATATATAATATATAATATATAATATATAATTTATAATATATAATATATATAATATAATACATAATATATAATATATAATATATAATAAATAATATATAGTATATAATATATAATAAATAATATAAAATATATAATATATAATATATAATATATATAATATATAATATATAATATATAATAAATAATATATAATATATAATATATAATATATAATATATAATATATAATATATAATATATAATATATAATATATAATATATAATATATAATATATAATATATAATATATAATATATAATATATAATATATAATATATAATATATAATATATAATATATAATATATAGTATATAATATATAATATATAATATATAATATATAATATATAATATATAATATATAATATATAATATTTAATATATAATATATAATATATGATATATAATATATAATATATAATATATAATATATAATATATAATATATAATATATAATATATAATATATAATATATAATATATAATATATAATATATAATATATAATATATATAATATAATATATAATATATAATATATAATATATAATATATAATATATAATATATAATATATAATATATAATATATAATATATAATATATAATATATAATATATAATATATAATATATAATATATAATATATAATATATAATATATAATATATAATATATAATATATAATATATACTATATAATATATAATATATAATATATAATATATAATATATAATATATAATATATAATATATAATATATAATATATAATATATAATAAATAATATATAGTATATAATATATAATAAATAATATAAAATATATAATATATAATATATAATATATAATATATAATATATAATATATAATATATAATATATAATATATAATATATAATATATATTATATTATATATAATATATAATATATAATAAATAATATATAGTATATAATATATAATATATAATATAAAATATATAATATATAATATATAATATATAATATATAATATATAATATATAATATATAATATATAATATATAATATATAATATATAATATATAAAATATAATAAATAATATATAATATATAATATATAATATATAATATATAATATATAATATATAATATATAATATATAATATATAATATATAATATATAATATATAATATATAATATATAATATATAATATATAATATATAATATATAATATATAATATATAATATATAATATATAATATATAATATATAATATATAATATATAATATATAATATATAATATATAATATATAATATATAATATATAATATATAATATATAATATATAATATATAATATATAATATATAATATATAATATATAATATATAATATATAATATATAATATCTAATATATAATATATAATATATAATATATAAAATATAATATATAATATATAATATGTATTATACAATATATAATATATAATATATAATATATAATATATAATATATAATATATAATATATAATATATAATATATAATATATAATATATAATATATAATATATAATATATAATATATAATATATAATTTATAATATATAATATATAATATATAATAAATAATATATAATATATAATATATAATATATAATATATAATATATAATAAATAATATATAATATATAATATATAATTTATAATATATAATATATATAATATAATACATAATATATAATATATAATATATAATATATAATATATAATATATAATATATAATATATAATACATAATATATAATATATAATATATAATACATAATATATAGTATATAATATATAATATATAATATATAATATATAATATATAATATATAATTTATAATATATAATATATAACATATAATATATAATATATAATATATAATATATAATATATAATATATAATATATAATATATAATATATAATATATAATATATAATATATAATATATAATATATAATATATAATGTATAATATATAATATATAATATATAATATATAATATATAATAAATAATATATAATATATAATATATAATATATAATATATAATATATAATATATAATATATAATATATAATATATAATATATAATATATAATATATAATATATAATATATAATATATAATATATAATATATAATATATAATATATAATATATAATATATAATATATAATATATAATATATAATATATAATATATAATATATAATATATAATATATAATATATAATATATAATATATAATATATAATATATAATATATAATAATTAATATATAGTATATAATATATAATAAATAATATAAAATATATAATATATAATATATAATATATAATATATAATATATAATATATAATATATAATATATAATATATAATATATAATATATAATATATAATATATAATATATAATATATAATATATAATATATAATATATAATATATAATATATAATATATAATATATAATATATAATATATAATATATAATATATAATATATAATATATAATATATAATATATAATATATAATATATAATATATAATATATAATATATAATATATAATATATAATATATAATATATAATATATAATATATAATATATAATATATAATACATAATATATAATATAAAATAAAAAAAATCATTTGTTTATTATATATTATATAATATATTATATATATTATATAATATATAGTACATAATAATTATTAAATAAAAAAATCATTTAATCTTTTAAACGCGATTCGAAATTCTAACTGTCTAATTTTGAAGAAGTGGTACCTTGAAGCTAACACACGTTATAAGAAATTGTCTCTACGGAAAAAAACTGAATTTGAAATGGATCGAGTATTGCAATAGGAATTGGATTATCTTCTGAAGATCTGTCTAAGCATTTGAAAAGTCTTCTATACAGCAATCCAGATGTGAAATTCTCTTATGGGGAGCCCAAGACTCTCGATGAGATTCTTGAGTCCGAAATCTAGTTAGCGGAAATAAGTACTGTGATCTTAAAAGGCAAAAATAGAAAAGCTCCTGGTGAAGACGGGATTCCATACGAGTTCTTCAAGAATGCCACTGTTGCTTTACATTTTCCACTTAAATCGTTATTTAATAAAATAATCTTAGGAGAAAAAGCCCCATCGTCATTCAAAAGATCTGTGATATTTCCAATCCCAAAAAAAGGAGGACTAAATAGTTTTGAAAATTATCGAGGCATCTCTTTCATGAATATCCTAGCAAAATTGTTTTGTGGTGTGTTTGGCAACAAACAAAAAACATTTATTTATTTTTTTATTTATTTATTTATTTATTTATTTCCTTTAAGACAAATGTGGTAGTATTAAAAGAAAATACACTTACAACATTTTATCGGACTATCAGGGTGGATTCAGAAAAACATTTTCAGTTGACCATATTTTCTCCCTAACTTCAATTATTAAAGCGTTTCAAGCCAGAAACAAAAAAGTATATGCACTTTTTGCCATTGATCTCATAAATCATAATTCCCTCTTTTATATGCTTTCAAAATTACGCCTGTCTTCAATCTTCATCAATATAATAAAAGATTTATACACCCAGTCAAAAGCAGCTTTATGGGATGGATCAATCTATTCCGAGTGGTTCGAGGCGAATAATGGCGTTAAACAAGGATGTCTTTTTAGTGCACTTTTGTTTGCACTCTTCATTAACGATGTTGTAGCTTGTCTTATTGGCGGAATCCGTATTTCTTATTTAAACATCAATGTCCTTCTGTATGCCGATGATCTGGTGGAATCACCAGAAAGCCTTCAACTGATGATTAATCGATTAGCGGAATATTGTCTTAAATGGAGTCTTTCATTAACTCAGGCAAATCAAAAGTCATGGTGTTTTCAAGATCAGCAAGAAGTCGGAACACTAATAATTGGTCTTTTAATGGATCTAGATTAGAAGTAAACAATGAGTACAAATATCTGGGAGTGAATCCGGACAGTACTCTTGATTTTAACAAACATCTTTCAGATTAATAAAAAGTGCGCAAAGTCTGATTAATATCGTGGTTAAGTCTAGACTGTGTTATGCTGCTCAGGTGTGGGGAATTGGCGAATACGAGGAAATTGAAAAATTTCAAAGAAATTTCATAAAAAAGCTATTTAATCTAACACTGAAAACGCCTTATTATGCACTATATCTCGAAACTGGTCTTCCTAAACTATTTACATATACGCTGAA
>OZ020510.1:72718575-72721075 GCA_963971375.1 Platycheirus rosarum
ATAATATATAATATATAATATATAATAATTAATATATAGTATATAATATATAATAAATAATATAAAATATATAGTATATAATATATAATATATAATATATAATATATAATATATAATATATAATATATAATATATAATATATAATATATAATATATAATATATAATATATAATATATAATATATAATATATAATATATAATATATAATATATTATATATAATATATAATATATAATATATAATATATAATATATAATATATAATATATAATATATAATATATAATATATAATATATAATATATAATATATAATATATAATATATAATATATAATACATAATATATAATATAAAATAAAAAAAATCATTTGTTTATTATATATTATATAATATATTATATATATTATATAATATATAGTACATAATAATTATTAAATAAAAAAATCATTTAATCTTTTAAACGCGATTCGAAATTCTAACTGTCTAATTTTGAAGAAGTGGTACCTTGAAGCTAACACACGTTATAAGAAATTGTCTCTACGGAAAAAAACTGAATTTGAAATGGATCGAGTATTGCAATAGGAATTGGATTATCTTCTGAAGATCTGTCTAAGCATTTCAAAAGTCTTCTATACAGCAATCCAGATGTGAAATTCTCTTATGGGGAGCCCAAGACTCTCGATGAGATTCTTGAGTCCGAAATCTAGTTAGCGGAAATAAGTACTGTGATCTTAAAAGGCAAAAATAGAAAAGCTCCTGGTGAAGACGGGATTCCATACGAGTTCTTCAAGAATGCCACTGTTGCTTTACATTTTCCACTTAAATCGTTATTTAATAAAATAATCTTAGGAGAAAAAGCCCCATCGTCATTCAAAAGATCTGTGATATTTCCAATCCCAAAAAAAGGAGGACTAAATAGTTTTGAAAATTATCGAGGCATCTCTTTCATGAATATCCTAGCAAAATTGTTTTGTGGTGTGTTTGGCAACAAACAAAAACATTTATTTATTTTTTTATTTATTTATTTATTTATTTATTTCCTTTAAGACAAATGTGGTAGTATTAAAAGAAAATACACTTACAACATTTTATCGGACTATCAGGGTGGATTCAGAAAAACATTTTCAGTTGACCATATTTTCTCCCTAACTTCAATTATTAAAGCGTTTCAAGCCAGAAACAAAAAAGTATATGCACTTTTTGCCATTGATCTCATAAATCATAATTCCCTCTTTTATATGCTTTCAAAATTACGCCTGTCTTCAATCTTCATCAATATAATAAAAGATTTATACACCCAGTCAAAAGCAGCTTTATGGGATGGATCAATCTATTCCGAGTGGTTCGAGGCGAATAATGGCGTTAAACAAGGATGTCTTTTTAGTGCACTTTTGTTTGCACTCTTCATTAACGATGTTGTAGCTTGTCTTATTGGCGGAATCCGTATTTCTTATTTAAACATCAATGTCCTTCTGTATGCCGATGATCTGGTGGAATCACCAGAAAGCCTTCAACTGATGATTAATCGATTAGCGGAATATTGTCTTAAATGGAGTCTTTCATTAACTCAGGCAAATCAAAAGTCATGGTGTTTTCAAGATCAGCAAGAAGTCGGAACACTAATAATTGGTCTTTTAATGGATCTAGATTAGAAGTAAACAATGAGTACAAATATCTGGGAGTGAATCCGGACAGTACTCTTGATTTTAACAAACATCTTTCAGATTAATAAAAAGTGCGCAAAGTCTGATTAATATCGTGGTTAAGTCTAGACTGTGTTATGCTGCTCAGGTGTGAGGAATTGGCGAATACGAGGAAATTGAAAAATTTCAAAGAAATTCCATAAAAAAGCTATTTAATCTACCACTGAAAACGCCTTATTATGCACTATATCTCGAAACTGGTCTTCCTAAACTATTTACATATACGCTGAAACTACAGGCAGATTACATCGTGATGATACTATTTCACCAAGATGAACGACTGTTTCCACTTTGTCAGCATATGTCCCATATTCTCGTCACAACGCCTGTCATACTTCGGAAAGAGAACATTAACGTTGCAAAAAACTATCAACATGCTGAATAGTTCTGACTGGAAAACTCCTTACAAATTTTTGAAAGATACTTATAAATATAGGATGTTATTAATAACCGAATTCATTTAACTATTTTCTACTATTTTATGAAATATTTAATTAAATTAAATTTGTACATAAAGACAAAAATTGCTAACCGAGCTGATGGCAAAGCCATTGCTTTTAAATTCATTGTTTTTGTTAAACAATGTTAAGAAAAGTAGAAATAAATGAATTAATTACTTATTACTTATTATTACTTATTATATAAAATATATTATATATAATATATAGTTTATAATATATAATTTATAATATATAATATATAATATAATACATAATATATAATAAATAATATATAATATATAATATATATAATATATAATATATAATATATAATACATAATATATAATATATAATATA
>OZ020510.1:72723575-72756075 GCA_963971375.1 Platycheirus rosarum
TACATAAGATAAATAACATAAAATAGACAAAACATACCTACTCATATTTTTCCTTTTTATTAGTATCTTACAAAAAAATTTCTGCAAACCAAAGTGAAATCTACTGAAATTGATCCCTAATTTTTTATTTAAACAATGTTAAATAATTTTTATTGTTGGTTGGTTATATTACAGTCATAAGTTTTTGTCATTTTCACAGGAAATTCCCATTATCATAGCCGGGAATAAACTGGATTTGGCAATTTCTCATAGAGAGGTTGCTTTGGATAACGTTGTCGATTGGATGAACTGTGAACTTTCAACTAGAAGGTAAAATTTGCAATCTTAATAAATAATAGTTTACAAATATGACTTTGGATTTATAAGAAATTCATATTTTAACACAAATTTACTTCTGAAATGCCCTACCTCGGAAACTATGTGGGATAACGTAAAGGTACCTCCAAGCCGAAATATAATAATGGCTAAAGAGCTAATCTGTTGCCAAATAATTCAAAATAAACAGACAGGCTAGAGAGCCGAATTGTTTTGTTTGCTATCTGAATTCAAAGTGATTTGATTTAATAATTTTAAGATTATATATTAAAAATCGATTCTTACATACTATGAACTCAAATCTACACACATATACTATACAAATATGATTCTTAATGTCTATTAACAAAAATACTGCTAAGTCTACATAAAAACATAAACAAAGTTTAGTTGCCATTTATTTGCTGTTTCATCACAATTGTAATTCGTGTATCTAACAAAAATTATAGGCATAGAGGGCAGTGAACTCAGAAGAATGCACTTGCCTGATGGAAATGTGAAACCTTAAGCGGAATTGAAATTAGTATGGAGAATGATTACGAAAATTAATTTGTGAAAGAAAAAAATTAGTTAGCTATTCAAACTGATGCCAATGACCTGAGGTTATAGAAATGGAGTTTGTATTTTATTATATATATTATATTATAATTTTTCTTGATAACGTCATAGGGATACATTGATGACACCAACAGCAACACACAGGATACAGCCCGTTTACTCACACCATAAACAATACCACTTACTCCAATCCATACACACGTCATTATACGTTTTGTAATTGCTTGACATTTCATTTCGACGATAATCAAAAAAAACACCACGAAAACAACCCCAAAAGCAAATTCAACAAACTATATGCAGTGTATATACAAAGACTCCAAACTGCTAGATTTACAAAAAGGTTGTTGCATTCAAAGCAAAATACAATACCCCCTATTGAAATACATACAAAGTCTCATGTACATTTATCAACAAAAAAATCTAGTACTAAATCTAGTACCAACCCTTCTTTGTTTTCGTTATAAATTTACGGACCCAGCCTTAAGCCCTGTAGCAAGTGCTGTTAGTTTTCAAGATTTACCTGTTCATTTATGTTTCTGGTTCATAAATAATAATAGTTATTATTATTTTAGTATTTACACCGTTTAATTCTATAACTTTATACGGAAATTTATATTGTTACATAACGAAATTTCTCTAAGTGTATACGCCAAGAATATAGCTTTTCACCACACTTATTTTTGCGCAGCAAAAACCAAGTGTGAACTTATTAAGTTTTTTTGCTTTTCTCTAGCTTCATCTTCTGCGAAGATAAAGTTAGAGATCATAATCCTTATCTTGCCTAGCAACCAAAACGACGCCAACAATTAAGCGAAGCTTTGGTTTCAGTTAGTTATTCAGCTATATGCGTTTGTTGTAAGTTGTTAACCGAATGTTTGTTAAGTTAGTTAGTTGATTCTTTGCTGTACTCCCGTCTAGTGTTGTTACTCGGTCTTATTTAGTTAAAGTAATGTTAAGTTAAAAGTTACTTAATTAACTACGAATAGAAAATTAATTAAAATTTATGATCAAATGATTGAATTGTTAAATAAACGATTTTGAAACCAACAACAAAAAAATGTTTTTTATTCTGATTTAAATAAAACACATATATTTATATGGACTTTCTAATTGTTTCTTATTTCCTTTTTTAAGTTTGCTAACTCTCCCACTTTTAATTCTAGTGGATTAGCTATTTTATTTACAAATTCTTTTCTTTCTGTTTTACTCTTATTTAACAATTTTTTAGCTATTATTCTCATCTGCTGTTACCTGAATTATAATTCTTAGCTATAATTATCAATATTATATACAGGACTTCTTACGGTATTAGTTGATTCTTCTGAAAATTTAACTAATTTACCATATACTAACTCAAACGATGATATGCCTATGCTAGAGTGTGGTGTTGTATTATAAATGGAAGCAAAATAGGGAATTCAATCATGCCAATAAATTGTCTTCTTTTGCAAAGGAAATCAGATATTCCTTTAGCATTCTATGATTTCGTTCTATAAAACTAAAAGTTTCATGATGATAAGGTGTTGATGTTACACGATTTATCCAAAATGATATGTAAATGTTTTTCATCACTTCATTTATTAATTCTGTTCCCATCAATTTGAATTTGATTTGAAACTTCTATGTCTAAGAAGGAAATTTTCTACCAAGGTTTTTGCTACTGTATTTGCATCTTTAATTCGCATTGCAGGGTTAGTATGTACCTAAAGTCATTTTACGGTATTAATGGACCAAATGTGTCTGTTGGTACTATTTCAAAACTTGTTGTTGATGTAGCTGTTATGACTAATTTTTGTTTGTATACCGAATTTCTTTATTTTGTGCACATATCGTGCTGGTATGATTGTGTATCATAACCAGCATATTATTAAGTCCTCTCATTATACGATTAGCCCTTTGGAATAATCTGTAGAAGGTGCATTTGTATATTGTTGGCTTCCATAACCAGTAAAGTACCCTTGGTATTGACTCTGGTCATATTCTCCATGCTGTGAATACCCTATGCTATGTTGCGCTGCAGTTCCATAACTTGACTGTGCATAGTTATTGTGTAAACTGTGTGAGTGGTCGGTGTTGAATACTGTGAGGATAAGGATCAACAGCTTCTGATGAGTCTTGTTATATGACATAATTTTTCTGGTTTAGTGTGGCAAGATCGCCATGTAATGCCCTACCTTTTCTAAGAAAATCTATCTGCGATATTGTAAAGGCCAGCCAAAATATAATGATGGTTAAAGAGCTAATCTGGTGCCAATTAATTTAAAATAAACGACAGGCTAAAAAGCCGAATTGTCATGTTTGCTATGTGAATTAAAAGTGATTTTATTTAATAATTCTAAGACTTTTTATACATAATTGATTCTTATATACTATGAACTTAGATCTACACACACATACTATACAAATATGTTTAATAATATCTAATAACAAAAATAATGCTTACTCTACCATAAAAACATAAACAAACTTTGGTTGACATTTATTTGCCAAATTTGTAATTCGTGATTTTGTCCTTTCCATGACTAAAAATGTATATATAAGCAAAATTTGTGAGTACTGTATATGCACTACACTTCTTCGTGGTATTCGATTCTATATTTGAGTCGCATTATATTTTGTGGATATTAGGAAAATTTATAATATATAAAATAAACTTTCAGCCCATCCCACTTGTCCTTAAACGAATTTAAAGGCAACGAACACCAAATTGAGCCAAGTGAAATATCAATACCTCAAACTTTTATCCAAACTCGCTAAATTAACACAACCGGAATTAATCTTGTTATTTATGCAGAGATCAACATTTAAAAAACTATCATTAACTTCTTGTACATGCCGAAAATTATTTAAACATATTGGCAAGCACTGCGGTGGTGGCAAAATTAAGTGTCATCATGTAGAATACGAGAAAATTAAGATGCGGTAACTGTCCCGAATAACAGAAGTGCGTCCACAGTCGATATCCCGCCATATATAAAGCTGGCATAACATAAGTAGAAAAATAAAATGGTTATGGAATAAGATTCGCAGAAAAATGAATATGACAAATAATTCACTGGTTACAGGTTGGAGTAAATACTGATTTGTCGAATTTGCTCTACATGGGTGTAACTTGGAACCACTACTCTTTTCCCAACATGGTTTCGTGGTCTATGTTAGGAATGATATTGCTTGCCACAGCCTTCCCAATACGGTCAATGTTCCAACACAGACTTTAACTTCTTGTGGCTCAAATTCACTGTCCGCAAGCACTTCATTCAGTATTGTTTTATTTACAGGAGTCCAAATCTAGACAGTAGTTCGATCTGTAACGAATTTGATGCGCTGTCTGATTCCATCTCGAAAATTGTTTCCCTTTGTCATCGCATTGAAATCGTTATTGCGGGTGATTTCAATGTACACTATTCCAATTTGCTCCGCTATTCTAGTCAACAAAATTCTTTCGTATCTCTCTAATTCTTCTACCTGGTGTCGTGCAACATCCAGTTGCATTCCAAAAAGGCATTGTACCTTACAGACACAAACTTAATAAAAAAAAACAAAAAAAAACACCTTACCCAACTGATCGATGTACCAACGCGTATACCGGATGTTGCTGGGCAAGCCGCCCATGCTCTTGACTTGTTTTTACTTCTCATCCTGATAAGTATATCATTAGTGTAACTTCTCCATTTTGCACTTCGGACCATTGTAAAAAAAAAAAAAAAAAAAAAAAATCTCCCCGAGGATGCAATTAACATATACACAACACTGTTCAACAACGCGCTGAATAATTCATATTATCCAGTGAGTTGGAAGACAGCTGTGGTACATCCTCTCCCCAAAAAGGGAAAGGACAATTCCAATCCGGCAAATCTCCGGTCGATAAGTCTTCTTCCGAGTATCAGCAAGGTATTCGAAAAGGTTATCAATAGAGCTCTGTCCAAGTGGGCCAAGGACAAAAATATAATTCCAGACACCCAGTTCGACTTTAAGGCGGGACATGACACAATTCATGCCGCGTCAAAGCTAGTATCTGCTGTCCAATGGAACAATGCTAAGAATCAATGCACGGGTGTTTGATGTCTGGTTGATTTGGAGAAGGCTTTCGACACCGTATGGTTAGAGGGTCTGTATCTGAAGCTAACCAGATGGGGCATAAGTAAACCACTGTTATGTATGCTTTACGACATGCTTTATGGTAGAAAGTTTGTGGTCAAGAGTGACAATTTAACATCTACCACAACGTTTGATATTAAAAACGGTCTGCAAGAGGGAGCGGTGAACTCGCCGATTCTCTTTAGTATTTACACCAGTGATCTCATTGGGAGCCTACCTCATGCAATTGCGTATGCCGATGATTTTGTTGCGCACAGAACAGGTCCAAAAATTGAAGTCATCAGAATTGTCTTGCAACGTGATTTTGATAAAATTCAAAAGTACTGTAATGATTGGAAGCTGAAAATTAACTTCCAGAAATGTGAAACTATCCTGTTTAGAACCCCTTTGTCTGGGGCCTCTAGGGATACGAGAAAGAACTGGCGCAAGCTAGTGATCGCTGGGCCACATGGACATCCACTGGCGAGTAAAAGTGTAGTAAAGTACCCTGGCATCTGGTTGGATCAGTATCTATATTTCAATCGACATGTAGAGGCTGCTCTGGCCAGGGCTAGGGGAGCTTTTGCCCTGACAAGACGGTTGTTTTATAGCAGCCGCCTTGATAGCAGGGTGAAAGTGATTTGCTACATGGCCCTAATCAGGCCGATGATTGCCTATGGGAGCCCTGTGTGGTTCAACGTTGCACCATCTCTAATGGAAAAGATTCGGGTGTTCGAGAGACAGTGCCTTCGCACTTGTCTCGGACTTTATAGAACACCAGAGTTGGAGTACAAACATTGTTATTCCAACGAGGTTCTATACAACGGGGCCAATACAAACAGGATAGATAATTTTTTTAATTAAACTCATTCGCGGACACATTGCAAGGGCGATGACCTCAACTAATGGACAAATCTTCGGGGCTTACTACCCCCAAGATGAATATTTTGAAAGCACACGTTTGAGTGGTTTTATCCCGCCCGAGGCTTTCCTATACCTTGATAGTCGAGGGCTGATTCAGGATAGATCGGCGGTTCCGTTGATCTACCACGTCGGCCGCAGAACAGTCGATAGGCGGCTTCTCTACGACCGGGACATAGTCGCTGGGAGCGAAGCAGAGCGCCTCCGTTTCAGTAGGGCCGTGCCCGACAGAGATCGGAAGAAAGCCCTAGATCAGGTCCACCAATTTTGGTGGCTTAACTAAAACCCGATAATTTTCAGTCGGCAAAGACGAAATATCGCCTATGGCCGACTACATATATCTATGTAGCTTTAAGTTAGGTAGGGCAGTTGCGGCGGCACCAAAAAAAAAAATATAAAATTTCAAAAAATACAAAAAAATATATAAAAACACGAAAATCAAAAAAAGCTTGCTGTGGCTGTTCTAATTTTAAGTAATTTTAAGTATTTAAGGTTTATTTTAAGTACTTTTAAGTTTATCTTTAGTTTATTTTAAGTTCGTTTTTAAGTAGTTTAAGATAGATTAAGTTAAGTAGATAAAGATAAACCAGTTTTTTTAATTTTCTGGGGAAAAATAAAACCCGATATAGATAAGATAAATTTAAGTTATTTTTAGGCCGAAAGGCAATTAAAATTAAGTTAGAGATTAATTTAGGGCGCCCGCATAGGGCCAGTAAGTTAATTAAGATGATATTTGTTTAGCTAGTTTTAAGATTTTTGTCTAGCATTTAAGTAGATATAAGAAAAAAGTTAAAATAAAAATCTCTTAAAAGTAAAAGTAAAAAAAAAACCATTGTAAAATCAGCGAAATTCTCGCCCTTCACTCATCCAGTTAAGAAAAATTTTCCACCAGGACCGTTTGGCAGTACGAGAATCCAGCTGGGATGGCCTGAATATATTCTTCCGTTACTTTAACTGATCACTATGCGTCCTCGATATGACATTGATGCCAGTGCTGAAATGATCACAAATGCGATTTTTTTTAAGGATGCGAGCTTTTATTCCTAATAGTGTAAAAAGCATCAAGCCTAAAGGAAAATCCTGGTTTAACTCTGAGTGTAAAGAAGCTATCAGGCTCAAAGAAGTAAGTTTCCGATCATACAAAGCGAAACATACTCAGGATATAGAAAAAAGCCCATACAAGCAAGGAAATCATGACACTCTGTTATTGAAATAACAAAATTTTTGCATAATCAAAAATAACGCCAAAAACGCTCATCTTAAATGACAAACCTGTTACCTATTCTTCAGGCAAACTTGCTCGCAGCCCATTTTGTTCCAGCTCTACGCTGCCTCACAGCAAGGTTGCCCCTTCTTTCCTTGAGAATGTAAATTTTTCCCTGTATTGTTCTCAAAGATCTCGGTTAACACAAATCCGATGGTCCGGATGGTATACCCCCTATTCGAGCAAAGCCACTGCGTAACATTTTCCATCGCTCCTACTCTTGTGGAATATTTTATAGAAAATGGAAAACAGCATTTCTCCAACCTGTACCTAGGAAAGGTGAGCGATTCTGGTCTTCCTTCTACCGACCCATAGCACTAACATCTCTTCTTTCTTAGATCATGGAAACGTTGATAAACCATCATGCTTCTCCATGACCGTCAGTGTGGCTTCCGTTCCCGTTCCACTGGTGTTCTTTTAGAAAAAAAGTTCACTCGAAGTAGCCAGCTGCGTTCCTCCCCTCAAAAGTTTCTCCCGTAATACTCGTCTCGCAAGGATTGCTCGTCAGTTCACCCTTGACCCCAATTTTGTACGTACCGTCCAAAAAAGGGATTCTTTTTTAGCCGAACAACACGAATAAGGTATAGTTTACTCGGCAATATTTTCCCTTGCCATTTTGATTTGAAAGCATTCAAAACCAATGTTTATCGACATCTTCTGCTCTTCTCCTCTCTATTTTCCTACTGCTCGCGCAGTGTACCTATATACATTAAAAAGGAAACAAATAGTCCCTTGTGCGTGCGTTAATTATTTTAAAAAAAAAATTACTCTTGCCAATCGCTGTTTCTATGTGCTAGGAAGGCAATTGAGCAGTAAAGCCCTTACTCGAAAGACAAATGAGACTCTGTATAATACCATAATTTTTCCAGACCTGCTCTATTGCACCGAGGCATTGACTTTATCTAAAGCGGATGATGATATCCTCAGTCGTTTCGAGCGTAAGAGTCTGCAGATGATTTTCGGCCCTATCTGCGTTAACGAGCTTTGGAGGAGAAGGTTCAAAAAAATACCCATATCACCTTTTCGATGGCTAGGTCATGTAGAGCAAATAGACAATAATGCTCCAGCTCGCAGGATCTTCGATTCCATCACAGAAGGTAAACGCAGAAAAGGAAGACCTCTCCTTAGGTGACTCGCTCAATTGGAGGACGACCTCAACCAAATTATAGTGCGAAACTGGAGGCAGCTAACCAAAGCCCGAGCTGGATGGAGGGGGATGTTGGTTGAGGCCCAGGTTCATCCCAAACTGAAGCGCCCCCTAAGTAAATAAGTAAGCAATTTCAAAATATTAGTTGTGTTCATGGGGCCAATTTGTCTTGATAATAAACTTTCAGACTGTATGCCTAGGCCGGTCGCGTTATTGCATTCATCTTCATGTGAATTTGTCTCAAAATTAAGTGAGGTTGTTGGTAGGTTTCGTTTGAATTACTTACTTGCGAATGGTTCCTAGTAAAACAAATTCCATTTTGCTAAAGGAACAACCCATTTTCTTGGGCTACTTTAGATTCTAACAGTGTTATAGTGTTAATCTTAGTGTTATTTCCTTTTATTTTAGAAAATAGCACTAATTTGTTAGGGCCATCTACGTTACAGTATTTTTCCAAGAAATTATACTCTAGGATTCCCTCAGCTGGAATGGCTAGGTCATTTTCAATAAATTGAAATTTGCTCATGGGAAGCATTGGTAATTGTATTTTATCAATGCACTCTCCTAATGTATAACCAATACTGCAAGGTGTGTTAATGGGTAACTTCTTTTGAATATTGATTTGAATTCTATTATCTATTGCATCCATTTTTAAAAGACTGACCTCTGAGCCGGTATCTACAAACAATCGGATAGGATTCTCTTTTCCTATACCTATTCCAATTTCAATCCCGCTCATAGCCACCTTCTTTTTCGGGGTACTGCCTCTTGCGAGGGTCTGACAAAACCTCCAAGAGTAAAATTTGTCTGGTAAAAGTGCATCTCATCTAGCCGTTCGGACTCGGCGGTAAACTGTAGGTCCCTTCAATTCTTGCAGATTAACAAAACACACACAGAAAGGTTGAGAATATAACTCACCAGACCTTGGCTCCTTATGGAGTTGTCGCGCAAATATTTTTTTTTAAAGTCCAATTTCAATGCAAGTTAATATTAACCTTTTATTAACTTTTAATTGTTCTGAATCCTGAAACTGACCAGAGTCAGTTAATTAAGTTTGCCCTTTATTTTTCTTAAATCTATTTAAAGTAACAACGGGGAGCTTTCGTTCGACTATTGTGAGTTTCCCGCACGTTTGTTCTCCCATTTGTTCTCTTAAATACATTAGCTTATAGTAGGCACATTTCATTCACATTGCCACACCGATCAAAAATGGATTCCATATGGAATACCCTGTTTTCATGATTTGTCCCTGTATTATTTTGGGCATTCGGATTATTATTTCTAAATGAGTTAGATCTGTATTGATATTGATCTCTTTGGAATTGGAATGCAGATATATTTTTGAGAGCTATCCCTAGCAAACCAAAGTCAGTGCCGATCTTAAGCTCGCCAAGGCCGGACGTCGAGATGCACGCAAAAATAATTGAAAATAAAAGTAAAAAAAAATAATACACTTTTGTTTGAGAAAATGAAAAATACCCCTTGCGTGTGCTGTAAAGAATAAAATAATATCCACTCGCGTCGTTGGAAGAAAGATAAAGATGCCCACTCGCGCTGTGGAAAAAAAAATTAAATAAAACAATACATGCTCACGTAGCAAATTATCCTCTTATCGGTCCCAAGACCTTTCTGCTTAACTTCCTCTTTCTTATCTACTGTAGGCATTGCATGACAATCCAACGCTTGCGGTAAATAGATAATGGTACCTGAATTTGTCCTTTTGTGCTCAATGTTTGAATTGATTTTTTTTTTATGCAAGCTGTCTTATAAGCATAACACCTAAGGCAGTTTGTTGTTACGGAAATTTACTTGGATTTTTTTTAATATTTGCGGTTTAAGAAGGAATTTCTTTCACGTGTACGTCTTCACTGTTCAATACAGGCCAGCGTTTTGGCATTACGTGAAACTCAGGTTGGAGTAAATACTGATTTATCAGAATTTGCTCTACATGGGTATAGCTTGGTGCCACTACTCTTTTCCCATCATGCTCTCGTGGTCTATGTTAGGAATGATATTGCTTGCCACAGCCTTTCCCAATATGGGCAATTTTCCAACAAGGACTTTAACTTATAGTGGCTCAAATTCACTGTCCGCAAGCATGTAATTCAGTATTGTTTTATTTACAGGAGTCCAAATCTCGACAGTAATTCGACTTGTAACGAGTTTGATGCGCTGTCTGATTCCATCTCGAAAATTGTTTCCCTTTGTCCTCGCACTGAAATCGTTATTGCGGGCGATTTCAATGTACACAATTCCAATTAGCTCCGCTTTTTTGGTCAGACAACACCCGAAGGAAAGTATGTCGAGCTCTTTGTTGGGTTAAATCACCTTACCCAACTGGTCGATGTGCCAACGCGTATACCGGATGTGGCTAGACAAGCCACCCATACTCTTGACTTGTTTCTAACTGCTTACCCTGATAAATTTACGATTAGTGTAACTTCTCCATTTGATACCTCGGTGTCGGTCCAATGTGTCATTTCAGCTAATTTCTCCTCCACCCATCCAGTTAAAGAAAAACTTCCCATTAGGACCGTTTGGCAATACGAAAAAGCCAAAGCAAAGGGCTACTTTGGATTCTAACAGTGTTATAGTGTTAATCTTAGTGTTATTTCCGTTATTTTTTGAAAATAGTAGTAATTATTTAGGGCCATCTACGTTACAGTATTTTTCCAAGAAATTATACCCTAGGATTCCATCAGCTGGAATGGCTAGGTCATTCTATAAATTGAAATTCGCTCATGGGAAGCATTGGTATATGTATTTTATCAATGCACTCTCCTAATGTATAACCGATACTACAAGGTGTGTTAATGGGTAACTTCTTTTGAATATTGATTTGAATTCTATAATCTATTGCATCCATTTTTAAAAGACTGACCTCTGAACCGGTATCTACAAACAGTCGGATAGTATTCTCTTTTCCTATACCTATTCCAATTTCAATCCTGCTCATAGCCACCTTTTTTTTCGGGGTACTGCCTCTTGCGAGGATCTGACAAAACCTCCAAGAGTAAAATTTGTCCCGTAAAAGTGCATCTCATCTAGCCGTTCGGATGCGGTGGTAAACTGTAGGTCCCTTCCATTCTTGCAGATTAACAAAACACACACAGAAATGGTTGAGAATATAACTCACCAGACCTTGGCTCCTTATGAAGTTGTCGCGCCAATAATTTTTTTTAAAGTCCAATTTCAATGCAAGTTAATCTTAACCTTTTATTAACTTTTAATTGTTCTGAATCCTGAAACTCACCAGATTCAGTTAATTTAGTTTGCCCTGTATTTTTCTTAAATCTATTTAAAGTAACAACGGGGAGCTTTCGTTCGTTTATTGGGAGTTTCCCGCACGTTTGTTCTCCCATTTGTTCTTTTAAGTACATTCGCTTATAGTAGGCACATTTCTGCCACACCGATCAAAAATGGATTCCATACGGAATACCCTATTTTCATAATTTGTCCCTGTATTATTTTGGGCATTCGGATTATTATTTCTAAATGAGTTAGATCTGTTTTGATCTTGATCTCTTTGGAATTGGAATGCAGATATATTTTTGAGACCTATCCCTAGCAAACCACAGTCAGTGTCGATCTTAAGCTCGCAAAGGCCGGACGTCGAGATGCACGCAAAAATAATTGAAAATAAAAGTAAAAAAAAATAATACACTTTTGTTTGAGAAAAGGAAAAATACCCCTTGCGTGTGTTTGTAAAGAAAAAAATAATATCCACTCGCGTCGTTGGAAGAAAGATAAAGATGCCCACTCGCACTGTGGAAAAAAAAAATAAAACAATACATGCTCACGTAGCAAATTACCCTCTTATCTGTCCCAAGACCTTTCTGCTTAACTTCCTCTTTCTTATCTACTGTAGGCATTGCATGACAATCCAATGCTTGCGGTAAATAGATAAAGGTACCTGAATTTGTCCTATTGTGCTGAATTTTTGAATTGATTTTTTTGTATGCAAGCTGTCTGTTGGACATAACACCTTAGACAGTTTGTTATTACGGAATTTTATTTGGATTTTCACTGCAAAGTCCGACTTAGTCAGAGTTGTATCTTATATGTAAGTATTTTTAAATGGTAAGTGATTTTTGTGTCGTGTATTCTAATGTTTGCGGTTTAAGAAGGAATTTCTTTCACGTGTACGTCTTCACTGTTCAATACAGGCCAGCTGTTTTGGCATTACGTGAAACTCAGGTTGGAGTAAATACTGATTTATCAGAATTTGCTCTATATGGGTATAGCTTGGTGCCACTACTCTTTTCCCATCATGCTCTCGTGGTCTATGTTAGGAATGATATTGCTTGCCACAGCCTTTCCCAATATGTGCAATATTCCAACACGGACTTAAACTTCTAGTGGTTCAAATTCACTGTGCGTAAGCATGTCTTTCAGTATTGTTTTATTTACAGGAGTCCAAATCTCGACAGTAATTCGACTTGTAACGAGTTTGATGAGCTGTCTGATTCCATGTCGAAAATTGTTATTGCGGGCGATTTCAATGCACACAATTCCAATTGGCTCCGCTTTTTTGGTCAGACAACACCCGAAGGAAAGTATGTCGAGCTCTTTGTGGGGTTAAATCACTTTACCCAACTGGTCGATGTGCCAACGCGTATACCGGATGTGGCTGGACAATCCACTCATACTCTTGACTTGTTTCTAACTGCTCACCCTGATAAATTTACGATGTGTGTATCTTCTCCATTTGACTCCACGGTGTCGGTCCATTGTGTCATTTCAGCAAATTTCTCCTCCACCCATCCAGTTAAAGAAAAACTTCCCACCAGGACCGTTTGGCAATACGAAAAAGCCAAAGCAAAGGGCTACTTTGGATTCTAACAGTGTTATAGTGTTAATCTTAGTGTTATTTCCGTTATTTTTTGAAAATAGTAGTAATTATTTAGGGCCATCTACGTTATAGTATTTTTCCAAGAAATTATACCCTAGGATTCCATCAGCTGGAATGGCCAAGTCATTTTCTGTACATTGAAATTTGCTCATGGGAAGCATTGGTATATGTATTTTATCAATGCACTCTCCTAATGTATAACCGATACTACAAGGTGTGTTAATGGGTAACTTCTTTTGAATATTCATTTGAATTCTATTATCTATTGCATCCATTTTTAAAAGACTGACCTCTGAACCGGTATCTACAAACAGTCGGATAGTATTCTCTTTTCCTATACCTATTCCAATTTCAATCCTGCTCATAGCCACCTTTTTTTTCGGGGTACTGCCTCTTGCGAGGATCTGATAAAACCTACAAGAGTAAAATTTGTCCCGTAAAAGTGCATCTCATCTAGCCGTTCGGATGTGGTGGTAAACTGTAGGTCCCTTCCATTCTTGCAGATTAACAAAACACACACAGAAATGGTTGAGAATATAACTCACCAGACCTTGGCTCCTTATGAAGTTGTCGCGCCAATAATTTTTTTTAAAGTCCAATTTCAATGCAAGTTAATCTTAACCTTTTATTAACTTTTAATTGTTCTTGAGCCGATGGCCTCAGTAGCCAGTGCTCGTAAATGTGTCTACTTCGTAGATTTATCTACGGAGTAGATTAAAAATGTAATGTAATGTAATGTAATTGTTCTGAATCCTGAAACTCACCAGATTCAGTTAATTTAGTTTGCCCTATATTTTTCTTAAATCTATTTAAAGTAACAACGGGGAGCTTTCGTTCGTTTATTGGGAGTTTCCCGCACGTTTGTTCTCCCATTTGTTCTTTTAAGTACATTCGCTTATAGTAGGCACATTTCTGCCACACCGATCAAAAATGGATTCCATATGGAATACCCTTTTTCATGATTTGTCCCTGTATTATTTTGGGCATTCGGATTATTATTTCTAAATGAGTTAGATCTGTTTTGATCTTGATCTCTTTGGAATTGGAATGCAGATATATTTTTGAGACCTATCCCTAGCAAACCACAGTCAGTGTCCATCTTAAGCTCGCAAAGGCCGGACGTCGAGATGCACGCAAAAATAATTGAAAATAAAAGTAAAAAAAAAAATAATACACTTTTGTTTGAGAAAATGAAAAATACCCCTTGCGTGTGTTTGTAAAGAAAAAAATAATATCCACTCGCGTCGTTGGAAGAAAGATAAAGATGCCCACTCGCACTGTTGAAAAAAAAAATAAAACAATACATGCTGACGTAGCAAATTACCCTCTTATCTGTCCCAAGACCTTTCTGCTTAACTTCCTCTTTCTTATCTACTGTAGGCATTGCATGACAATCCAATGCTTGCGGTAAATAGATAAAGGTACCTGAATTTGTCCTATTGTGCTGAATTTTTGAATTGATTTTTTTGTATGCAAGCTGTCTTATGGACATAACACCTTAGACAGTTTGTTATTACGGAATTTTATTTGGATTTTCACTGCAAATCCCAATTAGTCAGAGTTGTATCTTATATGTAAGTATTTTTAAATGGTAAGTGATTTTTGTGTCGTGTATTCTAATGTTTGCGGTTTAAGAAGGAATTTCTTTCACGTGTACGTCTTCACTGTTCAATATAGGCCAGCTGTTTTGGCATTACGTGAAACTCAGGTTGGAGTAAATACTGATTTATCAGAATTTGCTCTATATGGGTATAGCTTGGTGCCACTACTCCTTTCCCATCATGCTCTCGTGGTCTATGTTAGGAATGATATTGCTTGCCACAGCCTTTCCCAAATGGGCAATTTTCCAACACGGACTTTAACTTATAGTGGCTCAAATTCACTGTCCGCAAGCATGTAATTCAGTATTGTTTTATTTACAGGAGTCCAAATCTCGACAGTAATTCGACTTGTAACGAGTTTGATGCGCTGTCTGATTCCATCTCGAAAATTGTTTCCCTTTGTCCTCGCACTGAAATCGTTATTGCGGGCGATTTCAATGTACACAATTCCAATTAGCTCCGCTTTTTTGGTCAGACAACACCCGAAGGAAAGTATGTCGAGCTCTTTGTTGGGTTAAATCACTTTACCCAACTGGTCGATGTGCCAACGCGTATACCGGATGTGGCTGGACAAGCCACCCATACTCTTGACTTGTTTCTAACTGCTCACCCTGATAAATTTACGATGTGTGTATCTTCTCCATTTGACTCCACGGTGTCGGTCCATTGTGTCATTTCAGCTAATTTCTCCTCCACCCATCCAGTTCAAGAAAAACTTCCCACCAGGACCGTTTGGCAATACGAAAAAGCCAAAGCAAAGGGCTACTTTGGATTCTAACAGTGTTATAGTGTTAATCTTAGTGTTATTTCCGTTATTTTTTGAAAATAGTAGTAATTATTTAGGGCCATCTACGTTACAGTATTTTTCCAAGAAATTATACCCTAGGATTCCATCAGCTGGAATGGCTAGGTCATTTTCTATAAATTGAAATTTGCTCATGGGAAGCATTGGTATATGTATTTTATCAATGCACTCTCCTAATGTATAACCGATACTACAAGGTGTGTTAATGGGTAACTTCTTTTGAATATTGATTTGAATTCTATTATCTATTGCATCCATTTTTAAAAGACTGACCTCTGAACTGGTATCTACAAACAGTCGGATAGTATTCTCTTTTCCTATACCTATTCCAATTTCAATCCTACTCATAGCCACCATTTTTTTCGGGGTACTGCCTCTTGCGAGGATCTGACAAAACCTCCAAGAGTAAAATTTGTCCCGTAAAAGTGCATCTCATCTAGCCGTTCGGAAGCGGTGGTAAACTGTAGGTCCCTTCCATTCTTGAAGATTAACAAAACACACACAGAAATGGTTGAGAATATAACTCACCAGACCTTGGCTCCTTATGAAGTTGTCGCGCCAATAATTTTTTTTAAAGCCCAATTTCAATGCAAGTTAATCTTAACCTTTTATTAACTTTTAATTGTTCTGAATCCTGAAACTCACCAGATTCAGTTAATTTAGTTTGCCCTGTATTTTTCTTAAATCTATTTAAAGTAAAAACGGGGAGCTTTCGTTCGTTTATTGGGAGTTTCCCGCACGTTTGTTCTCCCATTTGTTCTTTTAAGTACATTCGCTTATAGTAGGCACATTTCTGCCACACCGATCAAAAATGGATTCCATATGGAATACCCTATTTTCATGATTTGTCCCTGTATTATTTTGGGCATTCGGATTATTATTTCTAAATGAGTTAGATCTGTTTTGATCTTGATCTCTTTGGAATTGGAATGCAGATATATTTTTGAGACCTATCCCTAGCAAACCACAGTCAGTGTCGATCTTAAGCTCGCAAAGGCCGGACGTCGAGATGCACGCAAAAATAATTGAAAATAAAAGTAAAAAAAGATAATACACTTTTGTTTGAGAAAATGAAAAATACCCCTTGCGTGTGTTTGTAAAGAAAAAAATAATATCCACTCGCGTCGTTGGAAGAAAGATAAAGATGCCCACTAGCACTGTGGAAAAAAAAAATAAAACAATACATGCTCACGTAGCAAATTATCCTCTTATCTGTCCCAAGACCTTTCTGCTTAACTTCCTCTTTCTTATCTACTGTAGGCATTGCATGACAATCCAATGCTTGCGGTAAATAGATAAAGGTACCTGAATTTGTCCTATTGTGCTGAATTTTTGAATTGATTTTTTTGTATGCAAGCTGTCTTATGGACATAACACCTTAGACAGTTTGTTATTACGGAATTTTATTTGGATTTTTACTGCAAAGTCCGACTTAGTCAGAGTTGTATCTTATATGTAAGTATTTTTAAATGGTAAGTGATTTTTGTGTCGTGTATTCTAATGTTTGCGGTTTAAGAAGGAATTTCTTTCACGTGTACGTCTTCACTGTTCAATACAGGCCAGCTGTTTTGGCATTACGTGAAACTCAGGTTGGAGTACATACTGATTTATCAGAATTTGCTCTATATGGGTATAGCTTGGTGCCACTACTCTTTTCCCATCATGCTCTCGTGGTCTATGATAGGAATGATATTGCTTGCCACAGCCTTTCCCAATATGGGCAATTTTCCAACACGGACTTTAACTTATAGTGGCTCAAATTCACTGTCCGCAAGCATGTCATTCATTATTGTTTTATTTACAGGAGTCCAAATCTCGACAGTAATTCGACTTGTAACGAGTTTGATGCGCTGTCTGATTCCATCTCGAAAATTGTTTCCCTTTGTCCTCGCACTGAAATCGTTATTGCGGGCGATTTCAATGTACACAATTCCAATTAGCTCCGCTTTTTTGGTCAGACAACACCCGAAGGAAAGTATGTCGAGCTCTTTGTTGGGTTAAATCACCTTACCCAACTGGTCGATGTGCCAACGCGTATACCGGATGTGGCTAGACAAGCCACCCACACTCTTGACTTGTTTCTAACTGCTTACCCTGATAAATTTACGATTAGTGTAACTTCTCCATTTGATACCTCGGTGTCGGTCCAATGTGTCATTTCAGCTAATTTCTCCTCCACCCATCCAGTTAAAGAAAAACTTCCCATTAGGACCGTTTGTCAATACGAAAAAGCCAAAGCAAAGGGCTACTTTGGATTCTAACAGTGTTATAGTGTTAATCTTAGTGTTATTTCCGTTATTTTTTGAAAATAGTAGTAATTATTTAGGGCCATCTACGTTACAGTATTTTTCCAAGAAATTATACCCTAGGATTCCATCAGCTGGAATGGCTAGGTCATTTTCTATACATTGAAATTTGCTCATGGGAAGCATTGGTATATGTATTTTATCAATGCACTCTCCTAATGTATAACCCATACTACAAGGTGTGTTAATGGGTAACTTCTTTTGAATATTGATTTGAATTCTATTATCTATTGCATCCATTTTTAAAAGACTGACCTCTGAACCGGTATCTACAAACAGTCGGATAGTATTCTCTTTTGCTATACCTATTCCAATTTCAATCCTGCTCACTGGATTCTAACAGTGTTATAGTGTTAACCTTAGTGTTATTTCCGTTTTTTTTTTGAAAATAGTAGTAATTATTTAGGGCCATCTACGTTACAGTATTTTTCCAAGAAATTATACTCTAGGATTCCCTCAGCTGGAATGGCTAGGTCATTTTCTATAAATTGAAATTTGCTAATGGGAAGCATTGGTATATGTATTTTATCAATGCACTCTCCTAATGTATAACCGATACTACAAGGTGTGTTAATGGGTAACTTCTTTTGAATATTGATTTGAATTCTATTATCTATTGCATCCGTTTTTAAAAGACTGACCTCTGAACCGGTATCTACAAACAGTCGGATAGTATTCTCTTTTCCTATACCTATTCCAATTTCAATCCTGCTCATAGCCACCTTTTTTTCGGGGTACTGCCTCTTTCGAGGATCTGACAAAACCTCCAAGAGTAAAATTTGTCCCGTAAAAGTGCATCTCATCTAGCCGTTCGGATGCGGTGGTAAACTGTAGGTCCCTTCCATTCTTGCAGATTAACAAAATACACACAGAAATGGTTGAGAATATAACTCACCAGACCTTGGCTCCTTATGAAGTTGTCGCGCCAATAATTTTTTTTAAAGTCCAATTTCAATGCAAGTTAATCTTAACCTTTTATTAACTTTTAATTGTTCTGAATCCTGAAACTCACCAGATTCAGTTAATTTAGTTTGCCCTATATTTTCTTAAATCTATTTAAAGTAACAACGGGGAGCTTTCGTTCGTTTATTGGGAGTTTCCCGCACGTTTGTTCTCCCATTTGTTCTTTTAAGTACATTCGCTTATAGTAGGCACATTTCTGCCACACCGATCAAAAATGGATTCAATATGGAATACCCTATTTTCATGATTTGTCCCTGTATTATTTTGGGCATTCGGATTATTATTTCTAAATGAGTTAGATCTGTATTGATATTGATCTCTTTGGAATTGGAATGCAGATATATTTTTGAGACCTATCCCTAGCAAACTAAAGTCAGTGTCGATCTTAAGCTCGCAAAGGCCGGACGTCGAGATGCACGCAAAAATAATTGAAAATAAAAGTAAAAAAAAATAATACACTTTTGTTTGAGAAAATGAAAAATACCCCTTGCGTGTGTTTGTAAAGAATAAAATAATATCCACTCGCGTCGTTGGAAGAAAGATAAAGATGCCTACTCGCACTGTTGAAAAAAAATAAAACAATACATGCTCACGTAGCAAGTTATCCTCTTATCTGTCCCAAGACCTTTCTGCTTAACTTCCTCTTTCTTATCTACTGTAGGCATTGCATGACAATTCAATACTTGCGGTAAATAGATAAAGGTACCTGAATTTGTCCTATTGTGCTGAATTTTTGAATTGATTTTTTTGTATGCAAGCTGTCTTATGGACATAACACCTTAGACAGTTTGTTATTACGGAATTTTATTTGGATTTTTACTGCAAAGTCCGACTTAGTCAGAGTTGTATCTTATATGTAAGTATTTTTAAATGGGAAGTGATTTTTGTGTCGTGTATTCTAATGTTTGCGGTTTAAGAAGGAATTTCTTTCACGTGTACGTCTTCACTGTTCAATACAGGCCAGCTGTTTTGGCATTACGTGAATCTCAGGTTGGAGTAAATACTGATTTATCAGAATTTGCTCTATATGGGTAAGCCACTGCGTAAGCTTTTCCATCGTTCCTTTTCTTCTGGAATCTTTCCTAGAAGATGGAAAACAGCATTTGTCCAGCCTTTCCCTAAGAAAAGTGACCCATCCTCCCCCTTCTCCTACCGACCCATAGCACTGACATCCCTTCTTTCTAAGGTAATGGAAACACTGATTAACCGTCAGCTTAAGGAATATCTCGAAGATCGTAAGCTTCTCCATGACCGTCAGAATGGCTTCCGCAGCAACCGTTCCACTGGTGATCTGATGGCATAAGCTGTCTTATCGAACATGCGTGCTTTTGGGATCGATGATACTCTTGTTCGTTGGATTAGAAGCTATCTTCTGGACCGTTCAATACAAGTTGTATTGGACGGATTAAAGTCTGATTCCCACAAAATAAATGCTGGTGTGCCCCAGGGCTCTGTTCTGTCTCCGACTCTTTTCCTCATTTTTATAAATGATCTTCTGTCTGTTACTTCTAATCCACTTAACTGTTTTGCTGACGACTCTACCCTCAGCTTTTCATATTCGTTCGATAATTCACGTCCTTCGGCTTCGGACGTACAATTGCAACGGTACCATATGTCAAGCTCATTAAACTCCGATTTATACAGCATTGTCAATAGGGTAATAGAAATCGTGTGGAGTTTAATGCTTCGAAAACTCAATGCTGTCTTCTGTCGTTAAAGCTAAACATACCCCAAATGCCATTGTCCATGAATGGCACTTACATCGAAGAAACCGAAAAGCTCTCACTACTCGGTATGTGTGTCAACGACGACCTCCGTTGGAACGACCATATATTTGTGATCCCTAAGAATGCTGCTAGGTGCTTAGGTTTTCTGTATCGGTATTAAAAGTATTTCCCCCCTTCGGATCTGGCTACAATTTATTAAGCGGTTATACGCCCTAAACTCGAGGATAACTCCCACCTCTGGGCAGGTGCTTCACAAAAATCGCTTCACCTGCTTGATAGAATACAAACTCGAGCGTTAAGATTGATAGGAAATAGAACTGCCACTGAATCAATTGCCGCTCTCGAACACCGACGCAATGTTTCATGTCTTTCCTTATTTTATAGTTTCTTTTACAAAAAATGTTCACTCGAAGTAGCCAGTTGCATTCCTCCCCTTAAAAAATTCTCCCGTAATATTCTTCTCTCAAGGAATGCGCATCAGTTCACCCTTGAGCCCAATTTCGGACATACCGTGAAATATAGGGATTCTTTTTTTAGCCGAACCACACGAATTTGGAATAGTTTACCAGGCGAGATTTTCCCTTGCCATTTTGATCTGCGAACATTCAAAACCAATGTTAATCGACACCTCCTATCTCTCCCCTCCCTATCTACCTAATGCCCGCGCAGTGTGTTACATTAAAAGGGAAACAAGTAATCCCTTGTGCGCGCGTTAATTATAAAAAAAAAAAAAAAAACCGGTCCTACAATTTTCGAAATACATTTTTCATGAATTCCTTGTTATTTAAGACGTGTGATAACGTACTTCATTTATACTAAAATCCGTTAAGTATTGTGGTTTTTAATACTTTTAATTTCAAACTGTTTTATTTTCAACTCAAATGTTACTTGTTTCTGTCAAAGATCTTTCTTTCCAATGTACTTATGCACATAAGAGCAAGTACGTGCGACACAGTCATGCCCATTTTTTGATTACGACTTGATGTTGAAATTAGTGCTCCTTACCTTGGGTAGGGGGTATTTTTAAATTCTATGGCTATTTACAAATAAATCTTTTTTAGATTATTTTGTATAAAATTTTTTTTTATTTAATTTATTTATTTATTTAAACTGGCAGCGATTCTGCCTAAAAAATATGAGTGAACTAAAATTACTTAAAAACTACACCTTAAATACCTAGCTGAGCCATCTTCTTGTCATCACGTTCCCACACTTCTGATCGTATTGCATCGTATTGCAATTCCTTGTTATTTAAGACGTGTGATAACGTACTTCATTTATACTAAAATCCGTTAAGTATTGTGGTTTTTAATACTTTTAATTTCAAACTGTTTTATTTTCAACTCAAATGTTACTTGTTTCTGTCAAAGATCTTTCTTTCCAATGTACTTATGCACATAAGAGCAAGTACGTGCGACACAGTCATGCCCATTTTTTGGTTACGACTTGATGTTGAAATTAGTGCTCCTTACCTTGGGTAGGGGGTATTTTTAAATTCTATGGCTATTTACAAATTAATCTTTTTTAGATTATTTTGTATAAAATTTTTTTTTATTTAATTTATTTATTTATTTAAACTGGCAGCGATTCTGCCTAAAAAATATGAGTGAACTAAAATTACTTAAAAACTACACCTTAAATACCTAGCTGAGCCATCTTCTTGTCATCACGTTCCCACACTTCTGATCGTATTGCATCTTGCTGTCGATGCACTGGATACCTATGGAATGCCACGAACCGCAGCGTCAGCAGCTTGTTGCAGTTTACTGTGGGAATTTATCGTTTGGATTTATATGGTGTTAACTCGTCCACCTTTTAAAATCGAACGCCCTTTTAAGACTTCTTCCACCCCGATTGTTCTGGATACTGGGTGTTCCATGGATATGTTTTTTGCCGTGGAAACGACTTCATCCGCATTAACTTCTTCTCGGGCTGTTTCTCCTTCTCTAAGTCTTACAAGGCTTTAGGGTTGTTTTTAATACTATCCAAAGAGTGAAAAGTATTGCCAAAAATGTTAATGCTGACAATACCAACATGAATATGCATAGTTTTTCTCTGATTTGTTATTTCTAGATTTTGGATGTACTGTTTGTTATTGGCTTCCATTTCTTTGATCATTTCTAACGAGAGTAACTCCTCGATTCAAGGCTTAACAGCGGATGGTTGTAATAAGGCCGGTAGGGGGTTGTGTTTTGTGATTTCTGATGCGGCTCTGATGGTTGCATTGTGGAAGTGAATGATGTATGTCCCATTTAATAAAATGATAGCAGGGGTTAATTCTTCTACTGAGGGGACGTGCTGATTGTTGATTTGAGTGCAGAAAAGAGATTGGCTTGATAATAAATAACTAAAACACTTATCGCTACTTATGTCTAGGATAACATTTTGATTACAAATAGATAGTTTATTATAGGTTTTACATTGATTGGTTAAACCGTATATAGTTTGTTTGCATTTCAATATTTCTTTGTAGTCTAATTTTATTGCACTTGTTTTTTATTAACTGGTTTTATTAACTGTTTGTTACTTGATTCTGGTTCAGTAATAGGCAAGCTTAAGACATATAGCAATAACGAATTGTTTAAGGCTTTTTTACCTCCGAAAATTCAACAGCCTCTATTTTATTGTCATAAGGCATGTTTTCTTTATTTAACATTTCTTCAATTAATTTATTTCAGAATTAGATTAGATAAAGGTATTAATTACCTTAGTTTTTGCCCATTGCATGGCTTTCTCTTTATTGACAATATCTGCTTTTAAAATGTCATATTTAAATTTTAAATTTAATAAAAGTTATTTCTGCTTAAGAGCTTCTGATAATTTCATTAGTAACGTTACTTAACTCATTTATCTTGCCTAAAAACAAATAATATTATAATAATAATAATATAATAATATTGAACATCTAATATATTTAAATTTAAATGTGTTTGTTTGTCTGTTCGTATGTGATGCGCTTCCATACTGTTCACCCGAATGCAATGAAACTTTGTCAGCTTATTGCCTACACTTATGGGAAGGTTTTAAAAATAGTAAAATAAACGTCCAGTAGATGGCGCTCATTGTGCATTTGAAAGAGCAATAGAAAATTACAAATTAATGAATTACTAAAAGAAAGGGGGAATATGAAAACTGTCAGATTTTCTTGGTTGGGACTTACATCGTATACTTTTTTAATATATTGAAGAATGTCTATTTCAACGCATTGTATATACATTGCCTATAGTACTATCATGAGACGAGAAAAAATCTTTTTACCTAGAGCCGCTTGGAGTGCTAGTGTAGGGACATTTTATTTGAGTGAGAGAGAATTAAGAGCATGGTTTTTAGTGTTATGCTTTGTGCTTAGTTTCCTGCGCATGTGCAATGTGACAATGTGAGGCAAGAAAACCCGAAGGAGAACATGAAATAATTCAGTATCTTGTTTTATTCATTGTATATATGTGTATAAACTGCTAGCAGTTTTGAAGTTAATATACAATGGTTTCGCTTAGCTGAGGCGAATAGTTTTTTGTAAGGATTTATACACGATCCAACATTTTCATTGTTTACGTTTTTTTTATATGGAATATGTAATATGAGAACTGGTTCTCACATAAGCATTTATACATGCGTACGTCATTGACCAGACTTTTGGTTTGAGTTTTTTAGGATTTTCAAGTTTTGTACAAGCACTACCTCTATACATATTTGTCATATTTGTACATATATACATCATTGACCAGACTTTTGATTCGAATTCTTTAGGATTTTCAATTTTTTTTACTATTATGAAGGTTGTCGTCTTCAAATAATGTACACATTCATTCTTGAAATTTAAACACAAACTTACTTCTTGCTATATTTATACAAAGATACAAACGTCCTTGCAGTGGATGGATTTTTGTTTTGAATTTAACTTTCCACACAGATAGGTACCTACATATACATATAGGTACATACATATGTATATATAGGTATCTATCTGAATGAACTATGTGCAGAAATTCAATCAAAAATTGTTTGTAAATTGATTTATATTATTATTGATTGATTATATATTATTGATTTATAGTAACAAAGATCTTTTGTTTGTTTGAGGTTTATATAATAGGTACTAGTTGACCTACCCAGCTTAGCTCACGGGAAAGAAATTTATAGTTAAACCAAAATATTTCTTTGTACTAATCTTCTATAGAATTGCTAAAAATACCACGGGTTTTTTACATTTGTAATACCTAATTGTTTAATTTTAACTTGCAATTATTATAGGTAGGTACTAAGTACAAGTTATGCATTCGTGCAGAAAAAAAAATTGAGATAACAATCAAATACCTATAACATTACGATGATTACGAATGCATAACCAAAATTGATATTCAGAAAAATGTAAGTAGCCTAAGTAATCTAACACTAAAATATATTTATATAGGTATATTTAAAAATAACGGCAACATTTAAAATAATGTGTTATACCTTTTTTAAAGCCAAAAGTCTGTTCAATCATATTATTTAAAGAATTTCAGAAAAAAATAAATATACATATAAAAGGCACGACTGGGTCGCACGTACTTGCTCCTGTGTGCTAATTTGTTTATTTAGGGGCAGGTGTAAACTTTCGTTTTCTCGATTGAAATTTTTGCATTCAGTAGTAATCGAATAGTTTTTTACTTGCGATTTATAGGGACTATAAGGCAAGTTATGCATTCGTAAAAAAAATTCTAACAATAAAACATGACATTACGATGATAGAGATTTTAAAAAAAGTTGGTCCGGAAATTCCGTCCGTCTAGCTCCAAAACTAACGGTACCTGCCATATAACTTTTAATGAAAAACTTATTTTTCTCGAAAACGGCTCCTACGATTTTGATAAAACTTTCAGAATGATGTTTTCTATGCAAAATCTATTTTTTATTTTTAATGGATTTTTCGGAAAAAGTTTTATAACGGTACCTCCCATATGACCGGTTTTTTGAAATTAGACTTTCTCGTTAACTAATTGACGGATTTTGATAAAATTTTCAAAATATGTAGTGTTTTATGATTTAAATAATATTGCTTATTAAAATTTTCAAAAACATTTTTTTTTAATTTTTAAAAATTTGTTAAAAAAGTTATTTTGTTTTTTGAATATTTTGAAAACGAATCTATAGATTTTTTTAATTGTTTCTCCTAGTATAAACTATAGATTTCTTTAAATTGACATAGTCAAAAAAATTATATATATATTTTCGAAAAGTTTTTCAAAAAACTGATCGAACTTTTTTGAAATGAAAAAATTATAAAATAGAAAACGGCAAAAGAAATAAGATGGCTTACAACATTTTTTTCCAAAAAACGTTATGAATAGTGTTTTTTTGATTTCATAAAAAAATTATTTGTTTAATATTTTCCCTCAAATTTTGCCACTAGTCTAATGAAAGCAAACTTCGTTATTTGTATTATTATTTATTTATCGTTATTTATTTTAAAGCATTTTATGATCGTAACAGCATACAGCATACAGAATAAATAATAAGGACGCCTATGATAAACACATAAACATGCAAAAACAACTAACAAATAAAAAAAAATACTCGATTACCTACTGAATGCAAAAATTTCAATCAAGAAAACAACTCAACTCAACGGTCATATTGCACTTCCTTTACTTTTAGGCCTACAATTTAAATTTCAATGTCCCCTCTGGGGAATGCCAAAATAATCACACGCACCAAGTTTAAAGATAATCGCTTAAGCCATTTAGGCTGCAGCTCGTTATACATACCTACTGACAGACAGACAGTCATTTTTTGTCGATCACTTTTTTAGACTTCTCTATGATCGTAATGTCATGTTTCATTGTTATCTAAATTTTTTTTTATATTCACAAATTCTAAACTTGCCTTATAGTCCCTATAATCGCAAGTAAAATTTGAAAAAAACTCCTGTGTAAAATGTCAAAATAACCTTAAGTTCTAAATTTGAAGTCGATTGGCTCATCGGTTTAGGCTATAGTCCAAAATACATCCGTACAGACAGACCTACAGACAGACGGACAGAATTTTGCCAGCAACTCAAATATGTTTCTCTATCATCGTAATGTAATGTTTGATTATTATCACAATTTTTTTATGTTCACGAATCCTAAACTTGACTCATAGTCCCGATAATCACAAAGCTACTTGTGCAAATTGTGCATAAAATTCAACATCAACGATAACGAAGCCAATGAAATGAAAATTCAAAAAATAAAATCATTGTCGATCCTCTTCGTTGTTCACCGTCACCGAGAACAGGATATACACAATACACATACACATGTGCTTATTAAGTTTTCCTTTTTAGTATCTCCCTCACCCTCGCTCACACCATCTACCACACCGACAACCGACCGATCGACCTGAATTTAGCTGAACATTTTATCGAAGATATTATAACAAGTATACCTACGTAAATACACACATTATGTAGGGATGTATATAGGTACATACCTAAATATCTACCTACCCTCGAAAGTTTTATATGAAAAAAATATAAAACTCAAAATAAACTTATCAACCAGCTTAAACATATACCCACCCCCCAGACACCATTCATTTACAAAAGTCGTTTTTCTTCTTTTTTGTCAATCCTTTTAACTAGCCATCTCGTCGCCCTGCTTGTGTGAAGCAATCCAGTTGTGCAAAAACAAACTAAACTCGCATCATTGTATATATGTAAACTGCAAACTGCAAAGAGTAAAGTACATGTTCACAGAGTTTCTCTTAGAATTCTCTTTGTTCGACTCGTTCGCCTCTTTCAATTTACCAAGTTAATTTTCCCTAGAGCCGCTTGGAACGCCACCGTCCACCGGTCGTCATGATAGTACTATAGCAGTCTATATACAATGTTTCAACGGAAAAATACATTCCAAGCATCGTTGCACCTCAAACCAGTTTTTCCTTTTGATAAAGCAAGCGATGAATGGTATCGCATACTTTGAAAATATAGCTGCGTTGGTGGCCTCTACATGCTATATTGAAAGCATGCCTTATGGCTTGCTCTGGATTCATCGCTGGTTGAGGTCGCAGGTTACACACACATGTACCGTTTTATTTAAAGAGGTTAAAATTCTAGGAGGTTGGTTAAAACTCAGCAATACGTAGATGACGATGCATTATATCAACTCAATGGATTTAAGTGATTTAAATGGGATAATGTTTTTTTATAATTAATAATAATTGTAGTTTTTTATATGTAAAATAATCAGAATTGAAAAAAATCAGAAAACGATTCACAAAAACGAATCAAACTATCATGTTAATGTTAATTCATCAAAATGGACATCATCATAATTTGAGATAAACAAGAAATGCAGAAATTCCACATCTAATTTTATCGGCAATTTGTTGTTGTATTTGTAATGTGTATATATTATTATTATTATTAAAACTTTATTGAAATATAAATAAATTACATATTCAATAATTTACAGGATAAAGCGATAGCTACCAGGACTTTACGCTATTTTATATTATAAATAATTAGATACAAAATTCCAACTTAAGTATAATTTCATACACTGATCTTATGTTTTCATCGGATATGTTGGTTAGAAGATATTGAAGGTCGTTATTTGAGTTCTTTTTGCAGATGGAGTTGATGGTTTCGCATTGCAGCATATGAGATGGTGTAAGTGTTGGCTTTTCATCACAAAAATCGCAAAGTGGGCAGGTTCTTTTGTGATTAGGTGTTTGTGAGTTATGTTGGTATGTCACATTCTAAGCCTAATGTAGGGTTGGATTTGAGGTAGGTAGGTGTACCGGATATAAGGCTTTTTCCAAGGTTGAATTAAGAATGGAATAATGGTGTTGATATCCGGAACAATTTTCTTTCAACTTGTTGTTAATTGTCGTTGTGAGATACTTTTTAAGTCTTTTTGGTTGTCTTCTGCCGTAAAAATGGAAGAGGTGAAATGTAGTAAGCCTTTGATGATGATTGAACCGTTTTCATTTACTACAGCGAAGGAAGTTCCGTCATTTGTTTTCGATGCGTCTCAAAACCATAATTGCCAACCTAGTTTTTTAAGGTTTTCTTTTTTTTCAAGAAACATTGATTTGTAGACTCCGTTGTTGGTGGAGGCTTTTGGATATTCTGTGAGTTGAGAACATATGGTATAGTAAGGTAAATTCCATGGAGGTAGATTGGTATTCAGTGTGTTTTCTAAGGCGCATGGGATGTTAAGTTCTGTGGCTGCTTTGAGTGCTTTTTGAAGAGCTGAAGGATATATTGGTATTTTTTTTCCTTTTAGCAGTTTCTTAACATCGTCATGAACACGTGAAGGGTGTGGATAGTTGATTTTTTGGGTTAACTGCCAAGTAATAAATTCATTTCTTTCATTTAATGGTGAGAATGCGGCTTCGGTTAAGATGTTTTTGATGGGTGTTATGCGAAAAGCTCCAATACTAGCTCTTAAGGCTGTATGGTATGGTGTTGTAATAAGCTGCATTGTTCATTTGGAACATTCTAAATATATTGGTAGGCCGTAGTCAATTTTCGAAAGGATAATAGACCGAACAACATTAACAATAGTATTAACATGACAATTACTTTTTTTTAGGACAAATACTTTACTAAATTCACCCTGGTAGTAAGGCTTTTTTTAAAATAAGTTCAATGATCCTTATTATATTTTGAATCAAAAATAATACCTAATATTTTTGAATAATTTACATTTTTAATGACAATATTGTTAAGGCTAACGCCTTCAACTTATTTTTGGCAACTATATTTTTTGCATATATGTAAAAGTTCACATTTTGTAGAAGAAATTTTGGAGCCTGATATGTCACCCCATTCTGACAAGTTTTTAATTATATCTGAGAAAATTGTTGCTAAGAGTGTTAAATCTTTACATTTTGAAAATAATATTAAGTCGTCCGCATAAAGAACGTGAGATATTTGTGAATGGCTTTGGATAATACTGCTAATTTTATTAAAAGCAATTATAAATAATGTAACTGAAAGTGGCGATTCTTGTGGGATGCCATTTTTTATATTATGAATAGTGGAAAATATATATTAGTTTTTACTTGAAATTTGCGACTTGTTAGGAAAGCTTTAACGTAGCTTATTATTTTTGGTCCAATTTTTCATTCCCTCAGTTGGTTTAAGATGACATGTGGCCCAATTCTGTCGAAAGCTTGTTCAAAATCTACTGTGAAAATCGAAATATGGTTTTTTTCTGAAAGAGCTGACGAAATAAATGTATCTAGATGAAGAAGTGAATCTATGGAACTTCTTCCCTTTTTGAAAGCTAGTTGATTTTTGTCTTTTAATTTGTTTTTTTTTTCGAGAAGCAATGTAAGACGTTTAGAAATGATCTTTTCTAAAACTTTTGAAATGCAAGGGAGGAGGGATATTGGTCGGTATCCGGATATTGTAGAGTGGTCTTTGTTTGGTTTTGGCAAAGGAGCAATAATCGCAACTTTCCATGTTTGCGGAATTATTCCTTTGTCGAAAATGGTGTTGTGACAATAACTTCGTTTTAAGACCCACCTTTTTTAGCATCGCATAAGATATCTTGTCAAAGCCTGGAGTTTTGCCTTTTGAAGAACATATGCTGCTCTCAATTTCTAAAATATTTATGGGAGATTCTATTATTTTTGCTGAATGTGACAATGTGGGACTCGGATCGTCCTTGTTTAGGGAATCGAATTTTTCTTTTAATTAATTTGGATGAATTAGAATCGTCTTGGGTCTTTTCCCAAAACTCTGCGAAATATTTATTTTTTTCTAATGGGCAGGTTAAGTTTGTTGTTTCCGTTTGGACTTGACTACACATGCAGCTTCTCTGTTTATGTTGGAGGAAGTTGGTCTAAGCAGTACTTGTTTTGCGACTTCAGCTTGGAATAAGTCTCAATTCGCTAAGTCGGTCAGAATAGTGTTATCTATTGTTATTGAGTTGAGGATAGGGAAGTGGTCACTGCCATATAAGTCATCGGAGACCTTCCAAATAGATTTTGGGGTGAAGTGTGGTGAAATTAGGGTGAGGTCGACATAGGAAAATGTACCGTGTGTGGACAAATCTGTGGGACGACCGTCATTTAAAAGTGCAAGCCCAGTATTTGCTATGAAATTTTCAACTATTTTACCACGGCTGTTTAAAGTGGGAGACCTCCAAGAGAGACTACAAAAATTAAAGTCGCCTGTCAAGACATAAGGAGTTGAGATGTTAATCAAAATATTTTTAATTTCGAATTTTTGTTGGATGTAAAGGGAAACAACTTTAAGTTTAAATCTCAATTCAATTTCGACTGCCACTGCGGATATATTAAAATTAATGCTTATGAACTAATGTGGAATGGCTTTATGTATAAGAAGACATGTACCTTGTTAAGATGCTGTATTGCAGGCTAAGTTGTGGAAAAAGATGAATATTTTTTTGGTGGAAAAGGTTGTGGGATTTTGTTTAATGTGAGTTTCTTGTAAGGATATTATTGATGGATTTTCTTCTTTTATAAGCAATTGGAGTGCATGATAGTTATTGAAATAACCATTCATGTTCCATTGCAGAATTTTGAGTTCATTATAGATGGTGGAATCTGTCTTGTTATCTGTATAATTAAATTTACAGACAGAAGCCAGATTTCCACCTGTGGTCATGCTGTTCACGTCCCCATTAGCGATGAGGGTCCAACCCATCTTATTTTTTGTTGCTGTTGCTGTTGCTTTCGTTTGCAGATTGGAGTAGTTGTGGTCTTGAGTATGAGTGGATTTTAAGAATTTGAGTTTGTACGATGTAATTATTTATGTTTGAGAGCTTTTGAACGTTTCCTCTTTGAGTCAAAATAGAGTCATTTGAGACTTTAGTGAGATCAATTTTGTTTACCTTTTGAGTTAATTCTGAATTAGTATTTTGTGTTTTTTTTTGGTGCAGTTTGATGATTAAGAGATTTTTGGTTTGTTGTATTTTCGTATTAATGGTATTTGGTTCTTTAGAAGAGAAGGAGGTGGAGGGTTTAGGAATAGTTGTTTGTCTGAGTTTTTCGGAATAGAGATCAGCAGAGAAAGTGGAACGTATTGGGTTCCATTCTCTGTGGATACGCCTAGCTTCAGCTAAGGTGTATTTGTTTTTGGTTTTAATTTCTAGCATTTGTTTGCTTTGAATAAATTTTGGAGAGGTTTTAGACCCCGGGTGGGGTCACATGAAGCAGCGTTTTTACCCCATTTTGTTATGTGTCAAAGAAGTTGACATTGTTTACAACGCATTGGGTTAGGCACATATTCAGAAATTTTAGTTTTGTACCAGCCAATATCGATTGTATTGGGAATTTGGAACGAGTCATAACTAAATATCATTAAACCAGTAGGTTTGCTTACCTTGTCTTGCATTTTGGTGGATTTATAAACACAAGTTACATTTTGATTCATAAGCTCTGATATAATTTCTGCTTCAGGAACATCAATCAGGCAAGGCGTATAGGCTATGCCTTTTGAGAGGTTAAGGTTGGCATGAATTTTGATAATTACCGGGTAAATGTTATCTAGGGCTTTTGATTTTTTTCTTTTTTTTTTTTTTTTTTTATAATTAACGCGTGCACAAGGGATTATGTGTTTCCCTTTTAATGTAGAACACACTGCGCGGGCATTACGAAGATAGGGAGGGGAGAGATAGGAGGTGCCGATTAACATTGGTTTTGAATGTTTGCAGATCAAAATGGCAAGGGAAATTTCCGCCGGGTAAACTATTCCAAATTCGTGTGGTTCGGCTAAAAAAAGAAACCCTATATTTCACGGTACGTCCGAAATTGGGCTCCAGGGTGAACTGATGAGCATTCCTTGCGAGACGAGTATTACGGGAGAAACTTTTAGGGGAGGAATGCAACTGGCTACTTCGAGTGAACATTTTTTGTCAAAGAAACGATAAAATAAGGAAAGACATGAAACATTGCGTCGGTGTTCGAGTGAGGCAATTGTTTCAACGGCAGTTCTATTTCCTATCAATCTTAACGCTCGAT
>OZ020510.1:72766075-72781437 GCA_963971375.1 Platycheirus rosarum
GGAAGAGGTCCAAGAAGCAATCCGGAACAAATTTACTGACCTTATAACAGAGCTGCAGATAGGAGTCACCGGTAAAAACAGAAGATCTTTAAAGATGGCTATTATTCGGGTAAACGCTAAAGCCGCGCAAGAATTGCTGAAAGCCACCACAATTAAAATTGGATGGACACACTGCCGAATCAGACGAAGAACAGAAGTTCTACGTTGCTTCAAATGCTTTGGATATGGCCACAAACAATCGTCCTGCACAAACTCAGACAGAAAGGGTCAAGGACTTTGCATAAACTGTGGAGAAAAAGGCCACAAAAAGAAGGAATGTAAAAACCCATCCAAATGCTGCCTCTGTGCAGAACTGGAAACAAAACCATCCCTAAATCACTTGCCGGGCACAGGAAACTGCCAAGTGTTTAGAGAAGCACTAGAACAGGCGAAAAAGGCCTCCTCAAAATGACCTTAATTCTCCAGGCGAATGTCCACAGGAGCCTTACGGCGAATAGCCTCCTGACAAAACTTATTATGGAATTGCGGGCCGAAATTGTTATCGTAAGCGAGCAATACTGTAATAAGTATGGACCCAACTGGTTACCGGATCTGCTTAACACCGCTGCTATTTGGATCCCTGATACAAAAAAATTTGTAATTGAGAGAAAAGGAGCAGAAAGAGGTTTCGTTTGGGTAAAAAGCGAAAGGCTGACAATTGTCAGCATCTATTTCAGCCCAAACGACAGAATCGAAGAATTTCGCAAAAAACTAGAAGATCTAGAAGATTTCCTAAATGAAACTGATGGAAATATTTTAGTCGCCGGAGATTTCAACGCCAGAGGACAGGAGTGGGGGATGCCAACTACAGACTCCCGAGGAAGACAAATACTCGATATGGCTGCAAGACGCGGCCTCAATGTAGCAAATATAGGAAACACTCCTACCTTCAGGAGACCTGGAAACGTTGGAACCATCCCGGATATCACCCTTGCATCGGATTGCATCCTACCCATGATCAAAAATTGGAGAGTCATTGAAGACTACACAGGAAGTGACCATCAATATATCTTCTTCGAGCTAGCGAGAAACCAAACAACCCCGAACCAAAATCGAAATCAAGCCCCGAAGTGGTGTCTCAACAGACTGAACGAAGAGCTTTTCGTTTCAGCGATCGAAGAGAGAATGCCAGCTGTCCTCCAAACAACAGGAACTGCAGAAGTCACTACCAGAGCCACAATGCAGCTCATACGTGGAGCGTGTGATATAGCAATGCCACGAAAATCTAACAACAGAGGCCGAAACCCGGTTTACTGGTGGACAGACGAAATAGCTGAACTGCGCAGAAGTTGTCTTCAACTCAGACGAAGATTAACCAGAGAAAGAAGAAGAAGTGCTGTAGCATCAGAAGAAGATCTCACGCAGTTCCGAAACAAGAGAACTGAGCTGAGACGAGCAATTAAACTCAGCAAAAAACAAAAATGGGAACAACTTCGGAACGACGTTGACAGAGACCCCTGGGGACTAGGATATAAACTTGTCATGCGAAAGCTGGGAGCGCAAGCACCAAACCCAGTTCTCAACACAGAAACGATGGAACGGATCGTGAATACACTTTTTCCAACTCACCCAGATAGGCCACCCGACCCCGTTTTAGAAATAAACGAAATACCACCCTTTAACGCGGAAGAACTTGAGGAAGCTGCGAAATCACTCCAAAAGAAGAAAGCTCCCGGCCCCGACGGAATACCAGCTGAAATCCTTAAACTGACAGCCCGAACGTGCCCCCAACTTCTGCTGAAAATGTTTAATCATTGCCTGGAAGAAGGAGTTTTCCCAAAGAGCTGGAAAATGCAGCGATTAGTGCTGATCAGCAAAGGAAAGGGGGACCCGAATACTCCGTCTGCGTATAGACCCTTGTGCATGCTAGATACGACTGGAAAGCTATTTGAGAAAATGATCAAACTGCGACTCACAGCTGCAATCCAAAGAGCCGGCGACCTGTCCAAAAGACAGCATGGTTTCAGGAGGGGACACTCTACGATCGGAGCGGTCGAGGAAGTGATAAATGCAACCCACATGGCACAACAAGGAAATCATTTCTCAAGAAAAATAGTTCTTTTAGCTACACTTGATGTCAGAAATGCTTTCAATTCTGCCAGATGGAATGACATGCTGTATGAACTCGAAAACACGTTCAAAATCCCAGACTATCTCCAGCGAATCATCAGAGACTACCTCAAAGATCGAGAGATAATGTACGATACCACAGATGGTCAGAAAAAGAAAAAGATCAACTCAGGAGCAGCTCAAGGATCAATCCTAGGACCTGACCTCTGGAACATTTTATACAACGGCATTCTCTGTATGGATATGCCAGAAGACTGTTTTCTTGTTGGATACGCTGACGACATAGCGGCTGTGATAACAGCAAGAGATTCAGAAAGTGCACAGCTGAAGCTAAACCAGGTCATGCGTCGAGTACACGTGTGGTTAAACGAACATGGCCTCAGCCTCGCAATGGAAAAAACTGAAATTGTTCTTCTCACCAGAAAGAGAATCTCTACCATCATCGATTTCCTGGTGGGGCCTCAAATAATCAGAAGTAGTGAAGCCATTAAATATCTGGGGCTCACCCTCGACTCCAGACTTTCATACTGGCAACATATTAAGAAAGCAGTGGAACGGGCATCAAAGGCGACCGCGTCTCTAAGCAGGCTTATGGCAAATATAGGCGGACCCTCGGCAAAAAAGCGGAAACTACTGATGGCCACAACACACTCTATCCTTCTCTATGGAAGCGAGATCTGGGCTGATGCACTGAAACAAGAAAAATATAGAAAACAGATGGCAGCAGTACAGAGACGAGGAGCCTTGCGGGTAGCTAGCTCCTACCGCACCGTGTCGGAACCAGCCGTCCTTGTAGTGGCAGGTGTAACACCAATAGACCTCTTGGCAGCACAACGAAAGTACGTGTACGAAAAGAGAACTGAAATCGGAACAGATGCCGCAACCGCGGAAGCAACAGTGCTAACACAACAGAAATGGAAAGAAAGGTGGGAGTCTGAGAGTAGAGGACGCTGGACAGCGAGGCTCATCGGCGACGTAGGTGAATGGAGTAGCCGGAAACACGGTGAAGTGGACTATTACGTCACCCAGTTCCTCACCGGACACGGATACTTCAACGCCTTCCTGTATAAGATAGGCAAATCAAGAAGCTCCTCTTGCCAGTATGGAGATTCAAACTACGATGACGCCTATCACACTGTCTTCGAGTGCAACAGATGGGAAACGCTCCGTCAGGACCTGTATATAAGCATCGGTGAAATCAGAGAGGATAACATCATTCAAAAGATGCTTGAAAACGAAGAGCAATGGATGCAAATTAGTACACATCTGAAAAAAATTCTTAGAACGAAAAAAGAAGAAGAGCCCGTTCAAGAAACAACTGAACCCGCCTAGACAAAGGACCCCCCCTCGAAGTAATGCGAAAGTAGTCCCGAGGGGGGTGATCTTCGAGCCACTTTTGGAGGTTTAGCCGGTATGCCAAGGCTTTATTCCTTGGAGAGTCCGGCACACGGGGAGGTATGGATACCTCCTTACGGTGCGTAACGCATTCCTCCAAAAGAGAAAAAAAAAAAAAAAAAAAAAAAAAAAAATTATTATTATTATTATTATTATTATTATTATTATTATTATTATTATTATTATTATTATTATTATTATTATTATTATTATTATTATTATTATTATTATTATTATTATTATTATTATTATTATTATTATTATTATTATTATTATTATTATTATTATTATTATTATTATTATTATTATTATTATTATTATTATTATTATTATTATTATTATTATTATTATTATTATTATTATTATTATTATTATTATTATTATTATTATTATTATTATTATTATTATTATTATTATTATTATTATTATTATTATTATTATTATTATTATTATTATTATTATTATTATTATTATTATTATTATTATTATTATTATTATTATTATTATTATTATTATTATTATTATTATTATTATTATTATTATTATTATTATTATTATTATTATTATTATTATTATTATTATTATTATTATTATTATTATTATTATTATTATTATTATTATTATTATTATTATTATTATTATTATTATTATTATTATTATTATTATTATTATTATTATTATTATTATTATTATTATTATTATTATTATTATTATTATTATTATTATTATTATTATTATTATTATTATTATTATTATTATTATTATTATTATTATTATTATTATTATTATTATTATTATTATTATTATTATTATTATTATTATTATTATTATTATTATTATTATTATTATTATTATTATTATTATTATTATTATTATTATTATTATTATTATTATTATTATTATTATTATTATTATTATTATTATTATTATTATTATTATTATTATTATTATTATTATTATTATTATTATTATTATTATTATTATTATTATTATTATTATTATTATTATTATTATTATTATTATTATTATTATTATTATTATTATTATTATTATTATTATTATTATTATTATTATTATTATTATTATTATTATTATTATTATTATTATTATTATTATTATTATTATTATTATTATTATTATTATTATTATTATTATTATTATTATTATTATTATTATTATTATTATTATTATTATTATTATTATTATTATTATTATTATTATTATTATTATTATTATTATTATTATTATTATTATTATTATTATTATTATTATTATTATTATTATTATTATTATTATTATTATTATTATTATTATTATTATTATTATTATTATTATTATTATTATTATTATTATTATTATTATTATTATTATTATTATTATTATTATTATTATTATTATTATTATTATTATTATTATTATTATTATTATTATTATTATTATTATTATTATTATTATTATTATTATTATTATTATTATTATTATTATTATTATTATTATTATTATTATTATTATTATTATTATTATTATTATTATTATTATTATTATTATTATTATTATTATTATTATTATTATTATTATTATTATTATTATTATTATTATTATTATTATTATTATTATTATTATTATTATTATTATTATTATTATTATTATTATTATTATTATTATTATTATTATTATTATTATTATTATTATTATTATTATTATTATTATTATTATTATTATTATTATTATTATTATTATTATTATTATTATTATTATTATTATTATTATTATTATTATTATTATTATTATTATTATTATTATTATTATTATTATTATTATTATTATTATTATTATTATTATTATTATTATTATTATTATTATTATTATTATTATTATTATTATTATTATTATTATTATTATTATTATTATTATTATTATTATTATTATTATTATTATTATTATTATTATTATTATTATTATTATTATTATTATTATTATTATTATTATTATTATTATTATTATTATTATTATTATTATTATTATTATTATTATTATTATTATTATTATTATTATTATTATTATTATTATTATTATTATTATTATTATTATTATTATTATTATTATTATTATTATTATTATTATTATTATTATTATTATTATTATTATTATTATTATTATTATTATTATTATTATTATTATTATTATTATTATTATTATTATTATTATTATTATTATTATTATTATTATTATTATTATTATTATTATTATTATTATTATTATTATTATTATTATTATTATTATTATTATTATTATTATTATTATTATTATTATTATTATTATTATTATTATTATTATTATTATTATTATTATTATTATTATTATTATTATTATTATTATTATTATTATTATTATTATTATTATTATTATTATTATTATTATTATTATTATTATTATTATTATTATTATTATTATTATTATTATTATTATTATTATTATTATTATTATTATTATTATTATTATTATTATTATTATTATTATTATTATTATTATTATTATTATTATTATTATTATTATTATTATTATTATTATTATTATTATTATTATTATTATTATTATTATTATTATTATTATTATTATTATTATTATTATTATTATTATTATTATTATTATTATTATTATTATTATTATTATTATTATTATTATTATTATTATTATTATTATTATTATTATTATTATTATTATTATTATTATTATTATTATTATTATTATTATTATTATTATTATTATTATTATTATTATTATTATTATTATTATTATTATTATTATTATTATTATTATTATTATTATTATTATTATTATTATTATTATTATTATTATTATTATTATTATTATTATTATTATTATTATTATTATTATTATTATTATTATTATTATTATTATTATTATTATTATTATTATTATTATTATTATTATTATTATTATTATTATTATTATTATTATTATTATTATTATTATTATTATTATTATTATTATTATTATTATTATTATTATTATTATTATTATTATTATTATTATTATTATTATTATTATTATTATTATTATTATTATTATTATTATTATTATTATTATTATTATTATTATTATTATTATTATTATTATTATTATTATTATTATTATTATTATTATTATTATTATTATTATTATTATTATTATTATTATTATTATTATTATTATTATTATTATTATTATTATTATTATTATTATTATTATTATTATTATTATTATTATTATTATTATTATTATTATTATTATTATTATTATTATTATTATTATTATTATTATTATTATTATTATTATTATTATTATTATTATTATTATTATTATTATTATTATTATTATTATTATTATTATTATTATTATTATTATTATTATTATTATTATTATTATTATTATTATTATTATTATTATTATTATTATTATTATTATTATTATTATTATTATTATTATTATTATTATTATTATTATTATTATTATTATTATTATTATTATTATTATTATTATTATTATTATTATTATTATTATTATTATTATTATTATTATTATTATTATTATTATTATTATTATTATTATTATTATTATTATTATTATTATTATTATTATTATTATTATTATTATTATTATTATTATTATTATTATTATTATTATTATTATTATTATTATTATTATTATTATTATTATTATTATTATTATTATTATTATTATTATTATTATTATTATTATTATTATTATTATTATTATTATTATTATTATTATTATTATTATTATTATTATTATTATTATTATTATTATTATTATTATTATTATTATTATTATTATTATTATTATTATTATTATTATTATTATTATTATTATTATTATTATTATTATTATTATTATTATTATTATTATTATTATTATTATTATTATTATTATTATTATTATTATTATTATTATTATTATTATTATTATTATTATTATTATTATTATTATTATTATTATTATTATTATTATTATTATTATTATTATTATTATTATTATTATTATTATTATTATTATTATTATTATTATTATTATTATTATTATTATTATTATTATTATTATTATTATTATTATTATTATTATTATTATTATTATTATTATTATTATTATTATTATTATTATTATTATTATTATTATTATTATTATTATTATTATTATTATTATTATTATTATTATTATTATTATTATTATTATTATTATTATTATTATTATTATTATTATTATTATTATTATTATTATTATTATTATTATTATTATTATTATTATTATTATTATTATTATTATTATTATTATTATTATTATTATTATTATTATTATTATTATTATTATTATTATTATTATTATTATTATTATTATTATTATTATTATTATTATTATTATTATTATTATTATTATTATTATTATTATTATTATTATTATTATTATTATTATTATTATTATTATTATTATTATTATTATTATTATTATTATTATTATTATTATTATTATTATTATTATTATTATTATTATTATTATTATTATTATTATTATTATTATTATTATTATTATTATTATTATTATTATTATTATTATTATTATTATTATTATTATTATTATTATTATTATTATTATTATTATTATTATTATTATTATTATTATTATTATTATTATTATTATTATTATTATTATTATTATTATTATTATTATTATTATTATTATTATTATTATTATTATTATTATTATTATTATTATTATTATTATTATTATTATTATTATTATTATTATTATTATTATTATTATTATTATTATTATTATTATTATTATTATTATTATTATTATTATTATTATTATTATTATTATTATTATTATTATTATTATTATTATTATTATTATTATTATTATTATTATTATTATTATTATTATTATTATTATTATTATTATTATTATTATTATTATTATTATTATTATTATTATTATTATTATTATTATTATTATTATTATTATTATTATTATTATTATTATTATTATTATTATTATTATTATTATTATTATTATTATTATTATTATTATTATTATTATTATTATTATTATTATTATTATTATTATTATTATTATTATTATTATTATTATTATTATTATTATTATTATTATTATTATTATTATTATTATTATTATTATTATTATTATTATTATTATTATTATTATTATTATTATTATTATTATTATTATTATTATTATTATTATTATTATTATTATTATTATTATTATTATTATTATTATTATTATTATTATTATTATTATTATTATTATTATTATTATTATTATTATTATTATTATTATTATTATTATTATTATTATTATTATTATTATTATTATTATTATTATTATTATTATTATTATTATTATTATTATTATTATTATTATTATTATTATTATTATTATTATTATTATTATTATTATTATTATTATTATTATTATTATTATTATTATTATTATTATTATTATTATTATTATTATTATTATTATTATTATTATTATTATTATTATTATTATTATTATTATTATTATTATTATTATTATTATTATTATTATTATTATTATTATTATTATTATTATTATTATTATTATTATTATTATTATTATTATTATTATTATTATTATTATTATTATTATTATTATTATTATTATTATTATTATTATTATTATTATTATTATTATTATTATTATTATTATTATTATTATTATTATTATTATTATTATTATTATTATTATTATTATTATTATTATTATTATTATTATTATTATTATTATTATTATTATTATTATTATTATTATTATTATTATTATTATTATTATTATTATTATTATTATTATTATTATTATTATTATTATTATTATTATTATTATTATTATTATTATTATTATTATTATTATTATTATTATTATTATTATTATTATTATTATTATTATTATTATTATTATTATTATTATTATTATTATTATTATTATTATTATTATTATTATTATTATTATTATTATTATTATTATTATTATTATTATTATTATTATTATTATTATTATTATTATTATTATTATTATTATTATTATTATTATTATTATTATTATTATTATTATTATTATTATTATTATTATTATTATTATTATTATTATTATTATTATTATTATTATTATTATTATTATTATTATTATTATTATTATTATTATTATTATTATTATTATTATTATTATTATTATTATTATTATTATTATTATTATTATTATTATTATTATTATTATTATTATTATTATTATTATTATTATTATTATTATTATTATTATTATTATTATTATTATTATTATTATTATTATTATTATTATTATTATTATTATTATTATTATTATTATTATTATTATTATTATTATTATTATTATTATTATTATTATTATTATTATTATTATTATTATTATTATTATTATTATTATTATTATTATTATTATTATTATTATTATTATTATTATTATTATTATTATTATTATTATTATTATTATTATTATTATTATTATTATTATTATTATTATTATTATTATTATTATTATTATTATTATTATTATTATTATTATTATTATTATTATTATTATTATTATTATTATTATTATTATTATTATTATTATTATTATTATTATTATTATTATTATTATTATTATTATTATTATTATTATTATTATTATTATTATTATTATTATTATTATTATTATTATTATTATTATTATTATTATTATTATTATTATTATTATTATTATTATTATTATTATTATTATTATTATTATTATTATTATTATTATTATTATTATTATTATTATTATTATTATTATTATTATTATTATTATTATTATTATTATTATTATTATTATTATTATTATTATTATTATTATTATTATTATTATTATTATTATTATTATTATTATTATTATTATTATTATTATTATTATTATTATTATTATTATTATTATTATTATTATTATTATTATTATTATTATTATTATTATTATTATTATTATTATTATTATTATTATTATTATTATTATTATTATTATTATTATTATTATTATTATTATTATTATTATTATTATTATTATTATTATTATTATTATTATTATTATTATTATTATTATTATTATTATTATTATTATTATTATTATTATTATTATTATTATTATTATTATTATTATTATTATTATTATTATTATTATTATTATTATTATTATTATTATTATTATTATTATTATTATTATTATTATTATTATTATTATTATTATTATTATTATTATTATTATTATTATTATTATTATTATTATTATTATTATTATTATTATTATTATTATTATTATTATTATTATTATTATTATTATTATTATTATTATTATTATTATTATTATTATTATTATTATTATTATTATTATTATTATTATTATTATTATTATTATTATTATTATTATTATTATTATTATTATTATTATTATTATTATTATTATTATTATTATTATTATTATTATTATTATTATTATTATTATTATTATTATTATTATTATTATTATTATTATTATTATTATTATTATTATTATTATTATTATTATTATTATTATTATTATTATTATTATTATTATTATTATTATTATTATTATTATTATTATTATTATTATTATTATTATTATTATTATTATTATTATTATTATTATTATTATTATTATTATTATTATTATTATTATTATTATTATTATTATTATTATTATTATTATTATTATTATTATTATTATTATTATTATTATTATTATTATTATTATTATTATTATTATTATTATTATTATTATTATTATTATTATTATTATTATTATTATTATTATTATTATTATTATTATTATTATTATTATTATTATTATTATTATTATTATTATTATTATTATTATTATTATTATTATTATTATTATTATTATTATTATTATTATTATTATTATTATTATTATTATTATTATTATTATTATTATTATTATTATTATTATTATTATTATTATTATTATTATTATTATTATTATTATTATTATTATTATTATTATTATTATTATTATTATTATTATTATTATTATTATTATTATTATTATTATTATTATTATTATTATTATTATTATTATTATTATTATTATTATTATTATTATTATTATTATTATTATTATTATTATTATTATTATTATTATTATTATTATTATTATTATTATTATTATTATTATTATTATTATTATTATTATTATTATTATTATTATTATTATTATTATTATTATTATTATTATTATTATTATTATTATTATTATTATTATTATTATTATTATTATTATTATTATTATTATTATTATTATTATTATTATTATTATTATTATTATTATTATTATTATTATTATTATTATTATTATTATTATTATTATTATTATTATTATTATTATTATTATTATTATTATTATTATTATTATTATTATTATTATTATTATTATTATTATTATTATTATTATTATTATTATTATTATTATTATTATTATTATTATTATTATTATTATTATTATTATTATTATTATTATTATTATTATTATTATTATTATTATTATTATTATTATTATTATTATTATTATTATTATTATTATTATTATTATTATTATTATTATTATTATTATTATTATTATTATTATTATTATTATTATTATTATTATTATTATTATTATTATTATTATTATTATTATTATTATTATTATTATTATTATTATTATTATTATTATTATTATTATTATTATTATTATTATTATTATTATTATTATTATTATTATTATTATTATTATTATTATTATTATTATTATTATTATTATTATTATTATTATTATTATTATTATTATTATTATTATTATTATTATTATTATTATTATTATTATTATTATTATTATTATTATTATTATTATTATTATTATTATTATTATTATTATTATTATTATTATTATTATTATTATTATTATTATTATTATTATTATTATTATTATTATTATTATTATTATTATTATTATTATTATTATTATTATTATTATTATTATTATTATTATTATTATTATTATTATTATTATTATTATTATTATTATTATTATTATTATTATTATTATTATTATTATTATTATTATTATTATTATTATTATTATTATTATTATTATTATTATTATTATTATTATTATTATTATTATTATTATTATTATTATTATTATTATTATTATTATTATTATTATTATTATTATTATTATTATTATTATTATTATTATTATTATTATTATTATTATTATTATTATTATTATTATTATTATTATTATTATTATTATTATTATTATTATTATTATTATTATTATTATTATTATTATTATTATTATTATTATTATTATTATTATTATTATTATTATTATTATTATTATTATTATTATTATTATTATTATTATTATTATTATTATTATTATTATTATTATTATTATTATTATTATTATTATTATTATTATTATTATTATTATTATTATTATTATTATTATTATTATTATTATTATTATTATTATTATTATTATTATTATTATTATTATTATTATTATTATTATTATTATTATTATTATTATTATTATTATTATTATTATTATTATTATTATTATTATTATTATTATTATTATTATTATTATTATTATTATTATTATTATTATTATTATTATTATTATTATTATTATTATTATTATTATTATTATTATTATTATTATTATTATTATTATTATTATTATTATTATTATTATTATTATTATTATTATTATTATTATTATTATTATTATTATTATTATTATTATTATTATTATTATTATTATTATTATTATTATTATTATTATTATTATTATTATTATTATTATTATTATTATTATTATTATTATTATTATTATTATTATTATTATTATTATTATTATTATTATTATTATTATTATTATTATTATTATTATTATTATTATTATTATTATTATTATTATTATTATTATTATTATTATTATTATTATTATTATTATTATTATTATTATTATTATTATTATTATTATTATTATTATTATTATTATTATTATTATTATTATTATTATTATTATTATTATTATTATTATTATTATTATTATTATTATTATTATTATTATTATTATTATTATTATTATTATTATTATTATTATTATTATTATTATTATTATTATTATTATTATTATTATTATTATTATTATTATTATTATTATTATTATTATTATTATTATTATTATTATTATTATTATTATTATTATTATTATTATTATTATTATTATTATTATTATTATTATTATTATTATTATTATTATTATTATTATTATTATTATTATTATTATTATTATTATTATTATTATTATTATTATTATTATTATTATTATTATTATTATTATTATTATTATTATTATTATTATTATTATTATTATTATTATTATTATTATTATTATTATTATTATTATTATTATTATTATTATTATTATTATTATTATTATTATTATTATTATTATTATTATTATTATTATTATTATTATTATTATTATTATTATTATTATTATTATTATTATTATTATTATTATTATTATTATTATTATTATTATTATTATTATTATTATTATTATTATTATTATTATTATTATTATTATTATTATTATTATTATTATTATTATTATTATTATTATTATTATTATTATTATTATTATTATTATTATTATTATTATTATTATTATTATTATTATTATTATTATTATTATTATTATTATTATTATTATTATTATTATTATTATTATTATTATTATTATTATTATTATTATTATTATTATTATTATTATTATTATTATTATTATTATTATTATTATTATTATTATTATTATTATTATTATTATTATTATTATTATTATTATTATTATTATTATTATTATTATTATTATTATTATTATTATTATTATTATTATTATTATTATTATTATTATTATTATTATTATTATTATTATTATTATTATTATTATTATTATTATTATTATTATTATTATTATTATTATTATTATTATTATTATTATTATTATTATTATTATTATTATTATTATTATTATTATTATTATTATTATTATTATTATTATTATTATTATTATTATTATTATTATTATTATTATTATTATTATTATTATTATTATTATTATTATTATTATTATTATTATTATTATTATTATTATTATTATTATTATTATTATTATTATTATTATTATTATTATTATTATTATTATTATTATTATTATTATTATTATTATTATTATTATTATTATTATTATTATTACTATTTTTATTATTATTATTATTATTAAATATTTTTTATTCAAAAAAATTCTGCGACGGTGCAATCATAATTGATCTCTCTAAAAACTTTGATTTGGTAAAGAAAGGGCCAGAGCCAGGGCCTGTACCACTAAACTACAAGTTTTGTACAAGAGACGGATTTTAACAAGTCACAAAGGATTGTGTACCATAAAGCTAAAGGTAAACATAAGCCTTAACAATTGTACGTCAATGTCAATATTTAACAATTATGAAATTAATAATTGCCTAATATTTTGTACCACTAAGCGGCAAGTGTAAATAAAATTTAACAAATCATAAAGACAGTATATATTTTTTTTGTTATGTTAGTTCACAATTTTGATTTTAATGGACTAGATATCATTTAATGAGTAAC
>OZ020510.1:72784137-72786637 GCA_963971375.1 Platycheirus rosarum
TATTATTATTATTATTATTATTATTATTATTATTATTATTATTATTATTATTATTATTATTATTATTATTATTATTATTATTATTATTATTATTATTATTATTATTATTATTATTATTATTATTATTATTATTATTATTATTATTATTATTATTATTATTATTATTATTATTATTATTATTATTATTATTATTATTATTATTATTATTATTATTATTATTATTATTATTATTATTATTATTATTATTATTATTATTATTATTATTAATATTATTATTATTATTATTATTATTATTATTATTATTATTATTATTATTATTATTATTATTATTATTATTATTATTATTATTATTATTATTATTATTATTATTATTATTATTATTATTATTATTATTATTATTATTATTATTATTATTATTATTATTATTATTATTATTATTATTATTATTATTATTATTATTATTATTATTATTATTATTATTATTATTATTATTATTATTATTATTATTATTATTATTATTATTATTATTATTATTATTATTATTATTATTATTATTATTATTATTATTATTATTATTATTATTATTATTATTATTATTATTATTATTATTATTATTATTATTATTATTATTAATATTATTATTATTATTATTATTATTATTATTATTATTATTATTATTATTATTATTATTATTATTATTATTATTATTATTATTATTATTATTATTATTATTATTATTATTATTATTATTATTATTATTATTATTATTATTATTATTATTATTATTATTATTATTATTATTATTATTATTATTATTATTATTATTATTATTATTATTATTATTATTATTATTATTATTATTATTATTATTATTATTATTATTATTATTATTATTATTATTATTATTATTATTATTATTATTATTATTATTATTATTATTATTATTATTATTATTATTATTATTATTATTATTATTATTATTATTATTATTATTATTATTATTATTATTATTATTATTATTATTATTATTATTATTATTATTATTATTATTATTATTATTATTATTATTATTATTATTATTATTATTATTATTATTATTATTATTATTATTATTATTATTGTAAAAAAAAGGAAGCAACTACGAACAAGAAATAAAGCAACGACTTCGGCCGTTTACTAAGGACTCCATCAGTCAGCACATTTATTTTTCGATAGTCTATACATTAGAGGTTGGCGATACGCAAGAATTGCAAGCATGCAAAACTGTGTTGCGCGTGCAATACCTCAACTGTAGGACCAGACATTTATAATTGATATTTTGGATACACGATATGCGTGAACCTGAATTTATTGAATTGTTCCCACAGTTGAAGTATTGCTGACAATACTTTTAACATATTGAATTGTTCCCACAGTTGAAGTATTGCTGACAATACTTTTAACATACTCCCCCTTTTGAGGGTTATTAACTCTCTAAACTAAGTTTGTAAAGGATATGGCCTCTTTTATCCTTTAAATTTACATGGCCTTATATACACTTTAATTTCATCAATATTGTGTTCTTATATTAAAACAAAAAAAAAACTAAAGACAAAATTTACACAAACAAAACAAATGTAACCGTTATTAATTTACTGTTTACACAAAATTTATAAAATGCAAAATGATATTTAGTTTAACAATAAAAAAGTAAGGTAAGGACTGCTGATGTTGGATTCTTTGTAATTTTTAATCCAAGCGTTTATGTCTTTGGAATAAATAAATTTTTTATTTCGACATTGTTTTTGTATTCCAGTTCCCCTTCAATGGTCAAAGATGGCATTTTGAGCAAGCAAGATTCCTTAAATTCGAGTAAGCCATTACCGAATACTGCAAGGCTTTCAGTTGAATCTTCGCATACTAGATGCCCAGTTTTATTGGAAACTGTAGAAAATGTTCAAGTGTTTGAGTTGTGTAGTGCCTTCCAATAATCTGCGACAGGTATTTTATTTTATTTGCACTCGTGCAATGCCTTGCTTTTATGATTTAGCAAGGCTGTTTCACAACTACTCGTGACAGCTTGCTTTGTGTATGTAGGATGCAAGTTTTTGCAGAGAAACTGTTGAGGTGATAGAATGCGGCATTGACTAAGTTCTAGCTCGGACAGCGGGAAAAATGCATCCCTTGTCAATGAAATTGCAAGAAATTGGGATGTAACTTCAACCAAAAAGCTTTAGGACTCTTTTAAAATAGGGATCGGGTGCACATTAAACAACTGGAATTCAGTGGTTCCCACTGGTAGTCGTATTTCAAAAACTACTGTTTCTTTAAGAACTCTCCCTTTTACAGTCCCTCAACAAGTCCATTGTTGATCCCTTAGCCAGTGTCAATGTTGCTGGAAGGTGTGCCTTAATTACATTAATTTGTTCGGTCAGTTGATTTGGGGTTATTATTTGTGGGCTTATCATTGCATGATTTAGATCCAGAAGAACATCTTGAACCTTTTCATAGTTCGAAATAA
>OZ020510.1:72791637-72999137 GCA_963971375.1 Platycheirus rosarum
GGTGTGCCTTAATTACATTAATTTGTTCGGTCAGTTGATTTGGGGTTATTATTTGTGGGCTTATCATTGCATGATTTAGATCCAGAAGAACATCTTGAACCTTTTCATAGTTCGAAATAATCAAAATCAAGTACGAAGTCAACGAAGCAATGTTTTGCTTAACTTCATTAAGGTCTAGTTTTTCTTTTATTGCGTTTGTGATGTTCGAAAAGTAGACATTTAAGGCTTGAAACTGTTGAGTTATTTGGAGCGTATTGCGTTTCAAAAGATTTACTGTAGAATCTGCAATGGAAGTCTGCTTTCGAATTAGAGTTCTCAGATAATGTTCTTGTTGATTTACGATGTTTAACTGATCCTCAATGTGCTTAGCATCATCCTGATCAAGAACACCAAGTAGGACACCTGCCAACTTTCCTACAATGTCCAGAGGATCTGCGTGATCTGGTTCTTGAATTTTTTCGCATGTTGTAATTATCGAGGAGCTCGTTATTGTGCTCTATTATTGTAATTCTAAGTCGGACTTGCTCTGTAATTGTATGGCAGTATACATGTTTAGCTACTTCTTGTCCACAAAGTTTTTCAATTTGGTGAAGGTATGATTTTATCTGAGTTAATTCATGAACATAAGTAGTTAGATTATAGTACACATACATTTTTCAATTACTGTTAATGGTTTGTATTTTTCCAATGTCTTCAAAATATATGCCAGTTGCATTATCCAATTGAGTTATGTTTATACGTTCAATTTTTTGAGACATTGATAGAGGGAAGATTGATGAAACCATGAGTACCACGGATAGAATTGATTTGGGAATTTTTTTTGACATTTGTCTTACACCGCTGATTGCTTTGTAGAGTCTCTTGAGCTTCATCTGTTGCAGTTTCATCTTCCATGGGCAATGGGCATAAATTGTGAATTGCACGTTTGAATGTCCCATTCTGCGTCTTAACAGTTGCAACGTGTACGAGGTTATCATTGCCTTTTATAACTTCCTCTACACGACCTAACTTCCATTTCATTGGCGCAACATTTGCTTTTTTTATTACAATCATTGCACCAGGAAGCAAGTTGACTGATTTATGGGTCCATTTAGATCTCTGTTGTAATAGGTGAAGATATTCAGTTGACCATCTTTTCCAAAAGTGCTGCTGAATATATTTTATTTGACGGAACCTTTTAAGGCTGCTGAGATTGCAATCGCCAATATCTGGTTCTGGTAAAGTTGTGAGTGGGACTCCAATCAACATAACAAGGGCAACAAAACAAAATTTTCTTAGCTCAAAGTGGCCCATTTTTAAGACATTGTTGACATCTGTCAATAGGTTTTTAGCGTCGTCTATAGTCTCAGCACCTGCAAGACAATCATCTACATAAAAATAGTTTTTATAATTTGCGATGCAAGAGAATATTGTTCTTCAACATCTTCAGCGAGCTTTACTAAGCATCTAGTGGCCAGATATGACGCTGATGCTGTACCATAAGTTACTTTGTTCAGCTGGTATAATTGGAGCGGACTGCTGCGTTCCGATCTCCACAAAATTAGCTGCAACATTCTATCACAAGGATCTACTAAAACTTGTCGGTACATTTTGTTAATGTCACCCGTGAAAACATATGTGTGCATTCGAAACTTGGTTATAATGGAAAATAAGTCTGGTTGAACTGTTGGACCAACCATTAAACTGTCATTAAGTGAATATCCAGATGTACTTTTAGCTGATGCATCAAATACCACTCTTAGCTTTGTTGATGTGCTTTCGGGTTTTATAACACAGTGATGAGGGATTACAAAATGAGTGTTGCATAGTTTGCTTTCATCAATTGGGCTCATATGACCAAGAGCTTCGTACTCTTGCATAAAGGGTGCGTATAACAATTTCAGCTCTTGATTTTTGTCTAGTTTCCGCTCAAGAGCCAGGAAGCGCCTTTTAGCTACTTCGAGCGAGTCTCCCAAAACAACGCTTGGATCCTCTTTACATGGTTACCGCACAACAAACTGATGGCTATCATTTACTCTTACGTTTTTCTTGAAATGTTCTTCTCAGTCATGTTTCTCTTTGCTCATGGTATTTGCTGGCATATCATGATTTTCCGTTTCCCAGAATCTCCGAACCAATTTGTCTAAAGAAGATAGCGTAGGACCTGTAGCTATGTGGCAATGAACGGGAGTTGACGTGTCTGTTGGTGTTGGTATGCTTCCAGCCAATATCCAACCAAGCTTTGTATTTCGTAATAAAGGAAGATCATTTGAAATCTTGACTTCTCCTGGCGAGAATTGCTCAAAAAATATGCCGGCCCCTATCAACATGTCTATACGTATATTTAGGTGGAATTTTCCAGCGAGACATGTCAATTTGCGCACTTGAATTATAGTCACCAATGCGAGGCATAATACTTGCCTCTATAGTTGCCTGGAATCCGGGTGTTCTTGACTCAAACGTTACATTAGTGACGAAATCTGCCTTACATTCTTTTCCCCTTATTCCCGTTATTGGCACACTCTTGCGACGTTGCTTGAGGCCCAACTCAGTGGCAAGGGATTGCGTTAAGAAATGTAATTGCGAGCCTGAACCTAGCATTGCACGGCAAGGGATGCTCGTTCCGTTGGATGAAATGCAGTTTATAACCGCTGTGGCGAGATATACCTGACGCATTCTTTCTGGCCCTGATGCAGTATTTGCAGATTTTGAGTTTAGGAAATTTTTATAACGCTTACAAACATTTGTTGAATTTTCTGGTTTGTTGATCTGCTTATTTGGAGAGTAGTCTAGCTAAGCCTGCTGGGGATGAAGAAGTGTGTTATGTCTTCCTTCGCATTTTTGGCATCCTCGGGACTGGCATGATTGGCTGAAATGTCCTTTCTTTAGGCAATTCTTGCACAGCACCAGCTTGTACACAGCTGTTCCTAGTTCCGGACCTGTAAGAGACAAAAAATTAGTACAGTTATATATGCCATGCTTACTTGAACTGCACATAGCGCAATCGATACTATTGGCACTAGTGGCAGCGACTAACGCTGACGCCTCACGACTGCAAATTGCTTCCAATGTTTGAAACCGTGATTCCACAAATTTAAAGAAAGCATCTAAGCTGGGACTGCTTCTGGGATCCTCTTAGTTTTGTTCGAACAGCGTCCTGCTCTCCTTGTCCAACTTTTGGAGCATAAGATATAAGATAAGAATATGATTTTAAGTTAAAGTATTTATTTAAACATTTAAATTACAACATTTATTTTTAATTATTAATATTAAAGTCGCGACGCGCGTTTCGGACTTGCGTCCATCATTGGGCTAATAAATACTTTTGTGCCATTGTTTTAATTTTCTTTGTTTACTTATTTGTTGTTGTTCGCTATAATGTTATATAGTGTTGTCTTCTGTTATCTTGTTTTAATTGGTATGTAATTGCAGTGTCGTATAATGCGTTACTTTTAATTGTTAATTTGTCGTTAAGCACTTTGTCTTGTTCCATCTTATATGACTTGTAAATGCAAAATCTTCTATTGTGTCCATAGTTTTCCCTTTTTTGCATATGTGTTAAGGTATTAGGTTATATTCAAAGTTGCTATAGTTGTGGTTTTCATTAATTAAATGTAAAGCGAAATTTGATTTTGTGCTTATTTTAGGTTTATGTTCTTTGAATCTTTCGTGAAATGTTCTGCCTGTTTGTCCTATGTAGTATCTGTCGCAGTCATTGCAGATTATTTTATATACTCCAGAGCATGATTTAATATTTTTGTTATGTTTTGGTCTTAATATTTGTTGAATGTTATTTTTTGTTTTATATGAAATATTTATGTTAAGTTTTTTGAACTCATTTTTTATTGCCTGTGGTATTATATTCGTATATTCTATTGAGATATATTTGTTGTCCCTTTTTGTATCATGCATTATGTCGTTGTTTACGTTTTGAAGTTTTTTCTTTTTCTTTTTGTTAATTAATTTATCTAATGTTACTGCATTGTAACAATTTGCAAGTGCTATTTGTTTTATTATGTCAATTTCGTGTTTATAATCTTCTTCATCCATAGGTATGTTTAGTAATCTATTTATGAATGCATTAAATGATGACATTTTTTGTGAATGTGGGTGGTGGGAGTTTTTGTGTATAACAACGTCAGTAGTAGTAGGTTTTTAATAAATTTTATATTTTAGTTTTTGGTTTTTGTCTTTGTCTTTTATTTAAGTCTAAGAAGTTTATATTATTATTTTGTTCAATTTCTGTTGTGAATTTAATTTTATTGTTTAAGTTGTTAATATATTTTTTTAATATGTCAATTTGTCTGCATGTACCATTAAAGATGAGGAAGGTGTCGTCAACATATCTTGCGTAGAAGATAATTTTGTTGTGTAGAGGGTTATGAGTTGATAAAATGTATTTGTTTTCGTAATATTTGAGATATATATCTACCATTAATCCACTTAAGGGGGATCCCATGGCTAATCCTTCGTCTTGTATATAATATTTGTTATTGAATGTAAAATAATTTTGTTTTAAAGTTATTTTTAATAAATGTATGATTTCATTTATTTTTTGATGGTCAATAGTTGCAGTTTGGGTGAGATTTTCTTTTATTAATTCTATGGTTTCGTCTATTGGTATGTTGGTGTACATATTGGTGACAACAAGTGAAATGAGTTTATATTGGGATATTATGTTAAGATTTTTTGTTTTATCGATGAATTCGGTATAGTTTCTTATGCTGTGGTTATTTTTTAAGGTAATGTTGTTTTTGAGGATTTTCTGTAGTTCTTTAGCGACTTTGTAACATGGTGCTGTGGTGTAATTGATTAATGGTCGGATTGGAGTATTTGTTTGTGTTTTGTATTTGCAAAAAAGGGAAAACTATGGACACAATAGAAGAATTTGCATTTACAAGTCATATAAGATGGAACAAGACAAAGTGCTTAACGACAAACTAACAATTAAAAGTAACGCAGTATACGACACTGCAATTACATACCAATTAAAACACAAGATAAAAGAAGACAACACTATATAACATTATAGCGAACAACAACAAATAAGTAAACAAAGAAAATTAAAACAATGGCACAAAAGTATTTATTAGTCCGATGATGGACGCAAGTCCGAAACGCGCGTCGCGACTTTAATATTAATAATTAAAAATAAATGTTGTAATTTTAATGTTTAAATAAATACTTTAACTTAAAATCATATTAAAAAGTAAACATTTGTTTTATTTAACAAAAACTTTGACTAATTAGATAGACCACTATAGGGTCCCAACTGGTGACTTCGTATCCAAGATTAGAGATTGCCTGTATTGCTGTATTCCCTCCCTTGTCGTATCATTCAATCGTCTCAGACTGGAAGCTGTTTCAATTGCTGGTGATTGTGACAGCAATTTCGACAATTGAGCTGTTAGCAACAACCTTATGTTATCGAACCGATCAACAAGAGTTATCCATGCCACGTCATAATTTTTGTCAGTGGGCTGGAAATGTGCGCTTCTCCTGTTACATTCGCACGTAAGAAGTATAGCTTTTGCGCAGCAGGAATCGGTTATAAGCTGTTTAAACAGATCATAAAATTGACGCCAGTTGAGATAGTTCCCATCGAACTTTGGGAACTCAATTTTGGGCAATTTTATAGTTGGAGCGACTGGTGACTGTGATGGTTTCTCAATAGATTTGGGATTGTCTATTCGATCACACAGCTCCACCAGCTCCAGCTCAACTCGGTCTTGCACGTCGCAATAGCGTTCGACCTCGTGAATGAATATGTTTTGGTCGAGTCTCCTGAATAGTTCCACAACATCGCTCCAACTCCGCTCAATTGACCTGGACTTTATCTTGCAGTAAGCCTCGCTTTGTCGCAGAGCCAGCTCGGTGGAAATTCTCTCCAGCGTCTTCTCCAGGTTGTTTATGAGCAATAGAAAGATCTCCTTGGTGGTCGTTATGGAATGCTGATTATTAGTTGCCGCTGCAGATGTTTGTTGGTTTCCTTCTGTGTCAACAGCGGGTGTCTTTACCTTACTCTTGAAAACTTTCTGAGTTCGTGCCTTCCCATCAGCAGAAGTTTCCTGAGGGTCGTTATCTATTTCGTCTATGCGAATGTTAAGATCACTTAACATTCGCTCTTTGATCTTTCGTATTGCTTCGTAGTAGTCTTTTTTGAAGTACTGATGGTCAAACTGTTCAGCGAATTTATCCCGGATAATGCTATCCGTCTCATCGAAGCTCTGCTAATTTGTTTCTAAATTGGCCCGACGCTCCACCAAGTAGCTTAAGGTTTTCCTTGTTTCGGAATCCTTTGGATAATTGCGGCTTATGCGGCAAATTTCATCTCCCAAACTTTCCTGGTTTTCAGAGTAATACTCCAAGTCCATTACACTAACACTTTCTTCTTGACTCATTTTTATTTATTTTTTTTTTTAGTTCCTTAGTTCACACAACACTTAACCACGCAAACAACAAAAAAATCACTTGAAATTACAGTTATTTTAAAGAAAACACAATAAAGCAGGCAACTAAACTTTTTTAGTTAAGTGTCCTGTCACGGTCGCCAGAATGTTAAAAAGTGGAAGCAACTACGAACAAGAAATAAAGCAACGACTTCGTCCGTTTACTAACGATACTAATGCTGTTAAAATGCATTTTTCTTTTTTGTTAAAAAATAAGTACATAATTAATAAAAAGATATTTTTGAACTTAAGCTTTTTCAAAAAAATGCTTTAGGGTTAAAGCTTCAGCTTATGTGACATAAGATGTTTAAGAAAACAAATCATATGTATTTTATGACTCTTATTTTCACATAAGCCTTTTTAAAAAAATGTTAAAAACTTCGCGTAAATATATAAGCTTAAAATTTTCAAATTATTTGAATGAATACACAATGAAAGGGAAGACTTTTGTGAAGGAATTTTATTTTTATTGGATAATTTTATGTACAAATTTAATTTTTTAATTATTTTCATATTAAAAAACAAAATAAATCAAAATATGAAATGTTTAAGTCATTCATAATTAGTTTTTAAGAGCCAATGTAATAGTAAGATGCTGGTCTGAAACATGTGTTTTAAAATACAACATCGATAAAAACAAAGTCGTAAAATTATAAACAAATAAAGACGACACGGGTATTTCTGGTCCTTCTTTGCAGCGCCGCTTTGTATGCTTCTTGTTGAGCTGCGAGTGCTTGCCGAAACTCATCATAAAACCAAGGGTTTCGTTGTGGTGGCCGAGTATAACCCAGCACTTCAGTGGCGGCCATCCTGATGGCATTTTGGCAATGTTTCCACTGCTTCTCAATACTTGATGCTGGCGGTAAAGGACTCCTTTGGAGGTTATTTGAGACTCGACCGGAAAAGGACCCGTACCTTGGCTACAACGAGTCCCAGTCAATGTTTGCCTCTCAAAAAGTTCGGACATCCATCAAACTGCAGTAATGCCTTGCATCGATCGCAATGTGGTCAACCTGGTTGACATTGGATTGATCAGAGGATCTCCATGTCCCTTTGTAAATGTTGAGGTGTGGAAACTTGGTACTAGCTATTATAATATTTCGTTCCGCACCAAAGTCAATTAGCCTGAATCCGTTATCGGAGATGGTGTCGTGCAAGCTGTGTTTTGCGATTGTACCACCAAAGACTCTCCCTAGCTTGGCTTTAAAGTCACCTAGGACAATTTTAATGCTCACTGCTCAGATGTTATTTCCAGGAGCTCAAAAAACATTTCTTTGGTGTCATCATCTTTTTCTTCTGTGGGGGCATGTGCGCATATAAGGATAATGTTTAGCCTTAATGCGGATTGTCATGAGGCGCTCGTTCACATATTTGTAGCTCAAAACCTCTTGCCGGACCCTGCTTCCTACTACAAATCCACATCCAAATATGCGCTTTTGCGTTTTTGTTGTGTATAACAGTTGCCATAGTAGATATCGCAGTTTTTCATCTTTCTTTTACCCGGCCCGTACCATCGCCTTTCTTGGATGGCGGTTATGTCTGCTTTACAGCAGTCAACGGCCTCCGCTTGTTGTACAACTGCACGTGGTCTGTTAAGGGACCTAACATTCCACGTAAATATCCGAAATTCGTTGTCCTTATTTCGTTTGCAGGGTTCGTCATCAGTGGATCCGTCCGTATCCGAGGCTTGTTGTTGCTTCGAAACATTTTGTTTTTGGCGTGGCCGGGAAGTTACCCCGACGGCACAGCCCCCAACCTGGAGGACCAGGTCCTAATTGTGACTCCAAGGACAAAGAGCCGGATAAACCACTCCTTATAGGCCTGAGCCCCGAAAACGTCGTAGTAGCTCATATTAGGTATTCACTTAGCAATTCAACCTGACTGGAACTGTAGACCCCACCGTTGATTCCATCTAGCGAATTCTTCCGCTGCCCTGGATGCAAGGAGTAGTGCCTTAGTGGTAACACTCCTCCCCCCCATCCCTCTCCCGTTTGCTGCCACCAACAACCTTCTAAAGGGGTTGGAACCTAATCTCCAGTTGAAGCACTAGGCACCCGATGCTCACCACGTGCAGGTGAGTACCCTTTGAAAGCAGTAAAATAGCTTGTGTGAACTTAAGCTGTTTCAAAAAACGGACTTTGGTTGAAAATAATTTTTTTTTTTAAATGGCTAATGTCGATATAAGCAGTCAAATGGTTCGGTATTGCGTGGATTTAAAATAACTTAAGTTAACGTTAACGATCATTTTATCTGATTTCCACAAGGAAAAAGAGCTTATATCATGACTTAAGCCATTACAAAAAAATATATTATTTTGCTGTTTTCTTTGATTTGAGTTCAAGAGATAGATAAGCCGTTGTGCAAATGCATGTCTTGTGTACGTGGACATAAGCTCTTTTGATTTTTTTAGATTTAACGGCTATTTTTTAGCTCAGAGCAATTGGGCCCAGACTCAAATAAAGATAAACTAACTGGAAAGCCTGTGATCTTAAAAGTACGATTTTCGCTTATTTCGACTTAAGATCTTTTAACTTATTACCACAGCTATATCAAAATAAATTCGAACGATATTCCATAATTCCATATATTCGATATCTATATAACAATCTAACAGTTTTTTTAGATAGCCTGTTTGCAAATATATTTCTATTTAAAATTACAGGACCAAAGTGCTGGAGTGTTCAGCGAAAGATGACTATAATATAACAGAAGTTTTTAAAGCCCTGCTCACACTCTCTACATTTCTACCGACGGTTAAAACTGAGAGTTCACCTGGACTAAAGCGTAGATCATCAGCATATGTTGGGGCATCGTCGAGTAGACGTAAGTTTTTATTTGAAAAAAATTATTTGCACTAAACTAAAATTCACTATAAGCCATTGTCCATCCACACTTATTGGATTTTAATGTAGATTAGATAAGCTTTTTTTTATTTCTTCAGATAAATAACAATGTTTTTTTCGAATAAGAATGCGGACATGGCAATTTTGCTGTATATTAAAATAACCTCATATTTTATTTTAAAATAGATTCGAAAGTACTCAAAAATATAGTCAAATTCACTGATTATTTACAGCAGTTAAAATTAAATGTTCAATTTGTTTTGCAAAGACACATGTACTAAACAAGTTTAGAAAGTCTAAGGTATAGTGGAATAGTTTAATATCAATAATTCTTCAAAACAAATGTACTGTACAAAAATATAGCCTATAACAGATATATGAAATTTAAAAAAACAATCCCTTCACATCAAACAAATTCATCAAACAAGCTAGAAATATACAGTTAGTTTGGGTACAAGGTCTATTGGTATACAAGGTTTCAAAATCGCAAGAATGTGTCCGTGGACTCCTCTATTAATTTATCAAATTATCAACCTGACATAAATTAATATTTTCGTAAGGTGCTCTTTTTTGTTGTTGTTTCGTGTAAACCAACCCCAGGTTTTTTTTGATGATGTTTAAACCTGGGGAGCCGTGTGGCCAGGAAACCAGGAAAGTTGATCAATATTTTGGCCTTTTAATCAAATTCAAATTTTTCTAGCTTGTGAATCGGGGCATTGTTCTGCTTTATAATAATCGGCACTAGTCTGGAACTGTGGTTTCCAGTACAGTTTTGGAATAGGGTGCTGTCATTCTGCAGTTAACAAAAACCAAAAACGATAGCTCCATTTTATGATGAGGTAACCCATACCATTACGCTTCCCTCGCGGCTGCGGTGATGGTCCAAAAACAATTTATCTTTTCTTCAATCATGAAAGTAACAGTTGTACACTTCGGGCACATCGAGGTTGAACTTTCCTTTATTAAAAAATATCATATTCCGCTAATCTTTTGGGTGACTGCTGCCATCAGTGCCGTGTGCGACCTTGCAAAACAAAGCCGCTGCATTTTTTGCATTTTGTTAATAATACAGGCGCAAATTAATATAAAAATTGCGTGAATGCGGACAAAAATGCCACAGAAGCTTTTTTCATTGATTTTTGACCAGGGTTTAAAAATAGCGGATGTATTAGTTTGTTGTTTTTGGTTCTTATTTTTACTATGTTGTTATTTTTTTACTTTTTATTTCTGTAGTTATTTTTGGAAGGGAGACTGCCTATAAAGTCATGAGCCTCTTTCCCATTAATGACACCTTTTTTGACGTTTGGAAATGAATGCCGCGACAAATCTTCACTAGTACAGAAAGAAACATATCTTATTTATGACCCCCCGACATATGTTTATTTAGATTTAAAGACACCAGACAAATAATTTATTGTATCTATACCTCTACCTTATGAATTTTGTTGATATCATGCGGAACAAATTTTTTTTTTTAACGACAGAAGAAGCTTTAGATTCCTATTAACCCATTTAACAATGCTGTACATATCGGAGTTTAATGAACATTACATATGGTACCTGTGGAACTGCAAGCCCGAACGTGAAAAACGAGATTCACTGAACGAATATGAAAACGTGAAGGTAGAGTAGTCAGCAAAACAGTTATGTAAGTGGTTTAGAAGTAATACATAAATAAATAAACTTACTTATACGACAGCTCCTTAAGGAGTCAAGGCCTAGTGACAAATACTCTCAAACATTCCTGTTTGTGTGTTATGAATCTACAAGAATGAAAGGGACATACAATTTACTGCCGAGCCCGAGACAAATTTTACTTTGGAGGTTTTATCAGTTCCTCGCAAGAAGCAATACCCCGGAAAAATAAGTGTCTCTGGCGAGGAATCAAACCCTTCGCTTCCACATACTAACCACTAAGCCATGGGGCACTGCTATACACAAAAGATCATTAACAAAAAATATGAAAGAGTTGGAAACAGAACGGAGCCCTGGGGCACACCATCATTTATTTTGTGGGGATCAGACTTCAAACCGTTCAATAAAACTTGTATTGAACGGTCTAGAAGATGGCTTCTATTCCAAGGAACAAGAGTATCGTTAACCGAAAAGCACGTATTTTCCATAATAGAGTTTCATGCCAAACTCTATCAAATGCCTTGAAAATATCAAACGCAATAGCCCTAATTTCGCCAAAGGATTTTTTTTTTATAGAAATACAATTAAAAATACTATACCTTAAAAAAAATTATATTTGATTCTTGTTAATTTTACTAATCTTACAATATTAACAATCTGAAATTAACTATTTTATTATTTTTAAGTGATTTTCCATTTTGTAAGGAAGTGAAAAGGTACGATCCATTGTGTAACGACAAGTTTCGAAAGTACCAAAAGAAACTCAACATAAAAATTTCAATAAATTCAGATTTATTCAACAAGTGTTGTGGAGTAGTAAGCCAAAAAAAAATATTTTTTTAATTATTATTTTTTGATTAGGTGGATATAAATCATTCAACTAAATGCAATATTAAACTTATATTTGGATAATGTTACCGATTTCATTAAAATCGAAGTTAAAAAGCAATTTTTGAATTTTTTTATTGAATGAATGAATTGATTCTAAGGGTAAATTATTAAACAATCTATGTGCTACTGATGTATAAGAGTTAAGAAAGCTTTAAGTACAAGAATGAAAGCAAGATTTCTTTCGCTACAACGTAATGTGTAAGTATTGTAGGTTAAAAGGTAACCACTTCTACAGAAAAATAATTACAACTCTTTATAAAAATAGAGATGTTAAAGGGGGAATACCAGAGTGATCAAATCAAATCAATGCTATGTTGAGTCAAAAGTGGAGGATTCAAATCTAAAGCGGGTAAATTAAAAAACACAACTCTTGTTTGTTCACTAATCACGAACTTATGAATGCCGAACCAATGTCTGAATAAGTTCAAGTCAAAATTGATATCCGCAACCAAGTCTAACATTGAGTGACTAGAATAAACAAAAGCTTTGTCATCAGCAAACCCACAAACTTGTCCTCCTTTTCTTTTCAAGTTCAAACTAAAAACACTATTGACATAAATAAGGAACTAAATTGGACCTAAAACTGAACCTTGCGGAATTCCTATATAAATATTTCTTGTTTCACAGAATTTACCACCTAATTTAAGCATTTGCTTCCTGTTCTTAAGGTAGGAAGAAAATCCCTCCAGCATAAAATCTCTGAAGCCAGCTTTTTTCTGACGCGATATACTGTATCAAAGGCGTTCTTAATATTAATACAAAGACCAACTGTGTATGTTTTTATCTAAATTATAGTAGATATGACAACAGTGTGCTAAGAGTGCATCTTCAGTTGATTTACCAGCTCTAAAACCGTACTGTTTTGAGCTGAAGAAGAAATTTTGTCAAGATATTTTTTTCGAAAATTTTAGAAAACACTGGCAATAAAGATATGGCCCTATAATTATTTAGACATTTCTTATTACCTTTTATAAAAATAGGAATTACCTCAGCTACTTTCAAAATTTGAGGAAACACGCCATGAAAAATACTTTTGTTGCAAAATGTGTTAAAATATCAATTACATTGAGATTAACTTTTTTTAACAAAATTGCTGGAACAACTATATGACGTAGAAGAATTATCCACAGATTGATTTACTTTATGAATTTCAAACGAAGATATCGTATCAAAGATAAAGTTATTTGAATGAAAACCTTCATTAAAACAATTATCTGTGCAGAAATAGTATCTAGGGCTTCTGAATAAAGTATTCATTAAATATTTAAGCCATTTTAGAATGATCATCAATGTTCAATATTCCAAAAACAGTCTTCGATGGCATATCATGAGCTGTGTTTTTGTTTGAATAATTTATTGCTATAAAAACATTTGCATACAAAAACGGAAAACTTAAACAGTGAGAATAGCGGCAAAACTCGTTTTGGAAAGTCGCCAAGGCAATTAATGGCACTTCTCTGGCACAAAACATCAAAGTAGAAGCTTCCGTTTTAGCTACTTCCTTTGAATTGTTGCTAAACGAAACACTTAAAGGAAACACTTTTCATTATACACTTCCCCTGCAAGAATTCACAACTCTCGCCTTTGAATTACCTGCCATACATTAACGTCGACCACGTGAACGGCACCCTGTGCAACTTAAGGAGAAGGGAAGATATTCAAAACTATAGTGGTATATGCCCCATACTTAACGAAATACGGTCAACACACTGGGCAAAATCACTCTATCAATGGAAGAGTCCTTTCGAATACTTGATGGAGAAGATTGAAAAACCCTATACTTATACCTAAAAACTGCTCTCAAATATCGTGCACAAATAATTAATGAAGCCTTTTAAGTTTTTCTTTTTTTTCCTTTGGTTATGCGATAAAAAATATAAATACTTAATGATTACCTAAATCTAAAATTCTTTTTTAACTCTCATTTTGCGGTTGACGGCACTTAAAATCAATGCTTATATTGTGAAAATTGTAAACAAAAGCTTGAAAGCATAATAAATAAATCACTAATTGTGCCTAACTGACACATAGTTAAAATTGTAGTTATAATTATTTATAAAGAACACCGTGCCACTGCGATGTTGTGTCGTTGACGTTTCCAAAGTATCTCCTTGTTTTTCCCCTCGGGCAGTCCATTAATACCGAATCACTTCATGAAAATAAGATTAGCTTCCATAAGTACATTCGAGATATGAGTCGGTACGAAGCCCTCGCCTTCGTCACCCAGCTCATTAGCCAGCCAACTAAGCACATTCTAAAGACCAAGCCTATCCATATAAACACTCGTCTTGCCACCTCATTCCTGTTTCTTTTAATTCTAAATGGGGGGGGAGGCCATGACTCGATCGGGAGTATCATGAACTCTTAATAGAGCACACTGCGCGGGCTTTAGAAAGATAGGGAGGGGAAGGATAGGAGGTGTCGATTAACATTGATTTTGGATGCTTGCGGACCAAAATGGCAAGGGAAAATTTCGCCGGGTAAACTATTCCAAATTCATGTTGTTCGGCTAAAAAAAGAATCTCTATATTTCACGCTACGCCCGAAATTGGGCTCAAGGGTGAACTGAGCATTATCCATCCCAACATCACGCATTTTCGATAAGAGAGCTTCATGCCAAGCTCTATCAAATGCCTTGGAGATATCAAGAGCAACAATCTTCTTTTCAACCAGTGTGAAAATTTCCGCCATATCGAACAGACGTGTATGTACTCCCTCTGCCTCCGTTACTAGTATTTTTTGATTTGTTTTTGGTACTGTACATAAACTATATATTACGTATATTTCTTATCTATTTTCTAGTTCTCAGTGAGCTAAGCGGTATATAAAAATTTATCATGTGCGATCCCTTGGCCCTAAATAATCTTTCCTTCGATGATTCAAAAAAAAAAAAAATTCAATCAATCACCCGGCGCCGGCCCAAAGGTTTTGACTGTAAAAAGATGTGAAGAAAATATGAATATGGAGAAAGTGTATGGAAAGTATGGAACTGTCCTTATATCCACTAAGGATGTGGAACAGGCAAACAAGCTCATAAAATTAAAAAAACTTAAATTCAAATATCAATATTGAAGTTTCTGAGCATCCTACTGTCAAAAATGTTAAAGGTATTGTATATTGCTCTGAGTTGAACTACATGAACAAAAGCTGTATATTCTAATTTTCTCTACATTGAAAACTCCGGACTCAATTGATATAGGCTACTTAAAGAAAAATTGAGGCCATATATCCCCTCCCCAGTAAGGTGTATGAACTGCCTACACTTTGGTCACATTTATCTGATTTGCAAATCCTCCAAAACCTTTTCAAACTTTGGTGAAAAGTTTCATCTGTCTGATAATGATACCGGAGAGAGATGTAACAAACCAACCAAATGTTGTAACTGTCTCGGTTATCACCAAGCGTTCTCAAGAGCCAGTCCACTTTTTATAAAAGAGAAAGAAATTCAGCGTATTAAAATAATTGAAAAAGTGGACATTAAAGAAGCTCACAAACAGTAAAGTGAGTGAAACCCACTTATGCCCTCCCGTTCATCACAGCTATATTCAACTCCGCAAACAGTGGACAGGAACAAAAATGTCGAACATCAAAACGAAAATTTTTATTAAAATTATTATTTTTTGATTAGGTGGATATAAATCATTCAACTAAATGCAATATTAAACTTATATTTGGATAATGTTACCGATTTCATTAAAATCGAAGTTAAAAAGCAATTTTTGAATTTTTTTTATTGAATGAATGAATTGATTCTAAGGGTAAATTATTAAACAATCTATGTGCTACTGATATATAAGAGTTAAGAAAGCTTTAAGTACAAGAATGAAAGCAAGATTTCTTTCGCTACAACGTAATGTGTAAGTATTGTAGGTTAAAAGGTAACCACTTCTACAGAAAAATAATTACAACTCTTTATAAAAATAGAGATGTTAAAGGGGGAATACCAGAGTGATCAAATCAAATCAATGCTATGTTGAGTCAAAAGTGGAGGATTCAAATCTAAAGCGGGTAAATTAAAAAACACAACTCTTGTTTGTTCACTAATCACGAACTTATGAATGCCGAACCAATGTCTGAATAAGTTCAAGTCAAAATTGATATCCGCAACCAAGTCTAACATTGAGTGACTAGAATAAACAAAAGCTTTGTCATCAGCAAACCCACAAACTTGTCCTCCTTTTCTTTTCAAGTTCAAACTAAAAACACTATTGACATAAATAAGGAACTAAATTGGACCTAAAACTGAACCTTGCGGAATTCCTATATAAATATTTCTTGTTTCACAGAATTTACCACCTAATTTAAGCATTTGCTTCCTGTTCTTAAGGTAGGAAGAAAATCCCTCCAGCATAAAATCTCTGAAGCCAGCTTTTTTCTGACGCGATATACTGTATCAAAGGCGTTCTTAATATTAATACAAAGACCAACTGTGTATGTTTTTATCTAAATTATAGTAGATATGACAACAGTGTGCTAAGAGTGCATCTTCAGTTGATTTACCAGCTCTAAAACCGTACTGTTTTGAGCTGAAGAAGAAATTTTGTCAAGATATTTTTTTCGAAAATTTTAGAAAACACTGGCAATAAAGATATGGCCCTATAATTATTTAGACATTTCTTATTACCTTTTATAAAAATAGGAATTACCTCAGCTACTTTCAAAATTTGAGGAAACACGCCATGAAAAATACTTTTGTTGCAAAATGTGTTAAAATATCAATTACATTGAGATTAACTTTTTTTAACAAAATTGCTGGAACAACTATATGACGTAGAAGAATTATCCACAGATTGATTTACTTTATGAATTTCAAACGAAGATATCGTATCAAAGATAAAGTTATTTGAATGAAAACCTTCATTAAAACAATTATCTGTGCAGAAATAGTATCTAGGGCTTCTGAATAAAGTATTCATTAAATATTTTAGCCATTTTAGAATGATCATCAATGTTCAATATTCCAAAAACAGTCTTCGATGGCATATCATGAGCTGTGTTTTTGTTTGAATAATTTATTGCTATAAAAACATTTGCATACAAAAACGGAAAACTTAAACAGTGAGAATAGCGGCAAAACTCGTTTTGGAAAGTCGCCAAGGCAATTAATGGCACTTCTCTGGCACAAAACATCAAAGTAGAAGCTTCCGTTTTAGCTACTTCCTTTGAATTGTTGCTAAACGAAACACTTAAAGGAAACACTTTTCATTATACACTTCCCCTGCAAGAATTCACAACTCTCGCCTTTGAATTACCTGCCATACATTAACGTCGACCACGTGAACGGCACCCTGTGCAACTTAAGGAGAAGGGAAGATATTCAAAACTATAGTGGTATATGCCCCATACTTAACGAAATACGGTCAACACACTGGGCAAAATCACTCTATCAATGGAAGAGTCCTTTCGAATACTTGATGGAGAAGATTGAAATACCCTATACTTATACCTAAAAACTGCTCTCAAATATCGTGCACAAATAATTAATGAAGCCTTTTAAGTTTTTCTTTTTTTTCCTTTGGTTATGCGATAAAAAATATAAATACTTAATGATTACCTAAATCTAAAATTGTTTTTTAACTCTCATTTTGCGGTTGACGGCACTTAAAATCAATGCTTATATTGTGAAAATTGTAAACAAAAGCTTGAAAGCATAATAAATAAATCACTAATTGTGCCTAACTGACACATAGTTAAAATTGTAGTTATAATTATTTATAAAGAACACCGTGCCACTGCGATGTTGTGTCGTTGACGTTTCCAAAGTATCTCCTTGTTTTTCCCCTCGGGCAGTCCATTAATACCGAATCACTTCATGAAAATAAGATTAGCTTCCATAAGTACATTCGAGATATGAGTCGGTACGAAGCCCTCGCCTTCGTCACCCAGCTCATTAGCCAGCCAACTAAGCACATTCTAAAGACCAAGCCTATCCATATAAACACTCGTCTTGCCACCTCATTCCTGTTTCTTTTAATTCTAAATGGGGGGGGGAGGCCATGACTCGATCGGGAGTATCATGAACTCTTAATAGAGCACACTGCGCGGGCTTTAGAAAGATAGGGAGGGGAAGGATAGGAGGTGTCGATTAACATTGATTTTGGATGCTTGCGGACCAAAATGGCAAGGGAAAATTTCGCCGGGTAAACTATTCCAAATTCATGTTGTTCGGCTAAAAAAAGAATCTCTATATTTCACGCTACGTCCGAAATTGGGCTCAAGGGTGAACTGAGCATTATCCATCCCAACATCACGCATTTTCGATAAGAGAGCTTCATGCCAAGCTCTATCAAATGCCTTGGAGATATCAAGAGCAACAATCTTCTTTTCAACCAGTGTGAAAATTTCCGCCATATCGAACAGACGTGTATGTACTCCCTCTGCCTCCGTTACTAGTATTTTTTGATTTGTTTTTGGTACTGTACATAAACTATATATTACGTATATTTCTTATCTATTTTCTAGTTCTCAGTGAGCTAAGCGGTATATAAAAATTTATCATGTGCGATCCCTTGGCCCTAAATAATCTTTCCTTCGATGATTCAAAAAAAAAAAAATTCAATCAATCACCCGGCGCCGGCCCAAAGGTTTTGACTGTAAAAAGATGTGAAGAAAATATGAATATGGAGAAAGTGTATGGAAAGTATGGAACTGTCCTTATATCCACTAAGGATGTGGAACAGGCAAACAAGCTCATAAAATTAAAAAAACTTCAAAACATCCTACTGTCAAAAATGTTAAAGGTATTGTATATTGCTCTGAGTTGAACTACATGAACAAAAGCTGTATATTCTAATTTTCTCTACATCGAAAACTCCGGACTCAATTGATATAGGCTACTTAAAGAAAAATTGAGGCCATATATCCCCTCCCCAGTAAGGTGTATGAACTGCCTACACTTTGGTCACATTTATCTGATTTGCAAATCCTCCAAAACCTTTTCAAACTTTGGTGAAAAGTTTCATCTGTCTGATAATGATACCGGAGAGAGATGTAACAAACCAACCAAATGTTGTAACTGTCTCGGTTATCACCAAGCGTTCTCAAGAGCCAGTCCACTTTTTATAAAAGAGAAAGAAATTCAGCGTATTAAAATAATTGAAAAAGTGGACATTAAAGAAGCTCACAAACAGTAAAGTGAGTGAAACCCACTTATGCCCTCCCGTTCATCACAGCTATATTCAACTCCGCAAACAGTGGACAGGAACAAAAATGTCGAACATCAAAACGGAGTTCAACTGATGACGCAAATAAGCTTACAACCAACATCATCCATTGACACCTGTACTAATGTTCCAACACCAATAAAACGGCCGATGAAGTCTTCAGACGACAACTCATTAGATTTACCACCCAAAATAATAACAACAACGGAGAACGCAACAGTTAAAATATACCCAACAAAATTGTCAAACAGAGCTAAACGTAATATTAAAAATAAAAATAAAAAAGAAAACATTAATGACAGCTACAGGCTCTCTAGTGACTTACACTCTGAATCAGAAGTACTATGAATAATTTATATAAAATACAATGGAACTGTGATGGCTTCTATAGTCAGTACAATGAATTCCAACTTCTAACAAATAAATACAAAACTCTGTTATGTAGCATTCAAGAAACAAAATTTAAATATGATCATATTCCAAAACTGAAAAAAACTATAAGATTTTTATTAAAAATGTTCAATCAGACACGATTTCACATGGTGGTGTTGCCCTATTAATTAATGATTTTTTTTACTTGTGAAGAGTTTAATTTGCAAACCATTCTCCAGGCTGTGGCGGTAAGAATGTTTTCCCCATTAAATATATTGTTTGCAGCATATATTTGCCTGGTTCAGAAAGAATTTCTTATTTGGATATTGAAAATATTATTGATGAATTTGATTGTCCCTTTTTGCTTTTGGGTGATTTTAATTGCCATAATTATTTATGGGGCTCTGAAAAAATTGACAAAAGAGGTAAAATTATAGAAGATATATTAAATAATAATCAATTAAATATTTTAAATAACGGTGATACTACAGATTTTAGTCTAGCCTACAAATCATATAGTTGTATTGATCTATCAATCGCTCCACCTGCATTAGAAAGCTATTTCGACTGGTTTGTAATGACTTGCATAGCAGTGATCATTTTCCTGTTATTATTCCCATTATTTGTAGTAATACAGAAAATATAATACAATTTTTAGTTAACAAAGCAGATTGGGATGTTTAGAGAAAGTTTGTCGTTAGACACAAACAATATTATATTTAAGGACATAGACAAACATGAATTTTTCATACGTAATGGAATCCTTGAAGCAGCTAAGAATTTTATTCCAACCACATCATTTCAAAGCCCTAGGAATAGAAATGTTCCTTGGTGGAATAATGAGATCAAAGTCCTTATAAAAAAAAGCATTTACATAGGGTATACAATAGAACTTTTAGGTTAGACGATTTCAGAAATTTTATATAAGCCAAAAATATAACGAGAGAAATGATTCGTGTTTATAAAAAACGTCTTGGTAAGAATTCATAAGTTTAATATCAAGTCGAACACCCTCTTCTGAGGTTTTTAGAAAAATAAGAAGTTTAAACGGAAAAAATAAAACTACAAATATTGCATCCATTATATCAAACAACCATATCCGCAATAAAAAGAAGATATAATAGAAGAATTTTCAAAAATATTTTCCAAAATATCCAGCTCAAAAAATTACAATTCAAATTTTCAAACACATAAAATGCTCATGGAATCGGTAAGCCCGAGTATCTCTTCAAACCAAAAAAAAATTTGTAACCAAACCTTGTCTTTTCAAGAACTACAAAACGCTATAATCCGAGTGCAAGGGATCATCTGCGGGTCCTGATATGATTCATTATGACATGATAAAATATATGAAGATCTCTGACCTATCCTCTTTACTCAATTTTTACAATAAAATTTATCGTACTTGTACTTTTCCCAAAATGTGGAGAAAAGCTGTATTGATACCTATCCTCAAGATTGGAAAAGATCCGCTGAATACAAACAATTATATCCCTTTTTCCTTAACTAATTGCTTTTGCAAGCTTATGGAGAGAATCATAAATAAGAGGCTTCAATGGTCCCTTGAAAGTAATTATTTAATTAATAACTTTCAATCTGGATTCCGCAAGCATAAGAGTACAGTTGATAACCTCCTGTATTTAGAATCTGAAATTATGGAGGCCTTTTCTGCTGGAAAGTTCTTATTAGCTGTATTTTTCGATATGAAAAAGGCTTACGATACAGTATGGAGAAGAAACGTTGTTGAAGAGTTATTAAGATTGGGTCTAAGAGGAAATATAGTAAATTTTATTTATACTTTCCTTACAGAAAGATCATTTCAAGTTGTTATAGGTGCCACCTTCTCAATGAAAATACTCTTGAAAATGGTATACCTAAAGTCTCGGTGATAAGCGTGAATTTGTTTTTAATCTGTAAATGTTATCTTTTCGTTATTTAAAGAACCCATAGAACTTGCAATGTATGCAGATGACTTGTAATTTTCAGCGCCTCTAAAAACATAATTACTTTACAAAATAAACTCCAAAAATGCTTAGATAAATTAAACCACTGGTGTGATATTAAAGGTTTTAGTTTTTCCGATGAAAAAACTGTAACAATGCTCTTTTCTCGAAAAAAGTTAATTCTTAACGGAACTAGTCTAAAGTTTGCTGAAATTCTTAGGAACGGTTTTTGACAAAAAACTTAAACGGACTCAACACATAAAAGAAATAAAAGCCAAAGCATCTAAACATCTGAATCTGTTGAAACTTTTACCTATCACAAATTATGGCTCTGATAGAAAAATCTTGCTTAGAATCCATAATATGGTAGTCTTACCAATCATAGACTACGGCAGCATTATTTACCTTTCTGCAGGAAAGTTACTACTAAGATCACTGGACTCAATTCATAATTCTGGTGTAAGAATAAGCACAGGAGCCTTTCGTACCAGTCCAATTGAGAGTATAATGGTTGACGCAGGGCATCTTCCATTAGAATATAGAAGGCAAGAGCAAGAACTTTAATGCTTATTCCAAAATATGTTCCTTTAAGTCACATCCTTTGACAGATAAAATTGCTAATGAGCAAATGTTCGCTAAACTTAAGACCCGGTCACTTAACTACCAACCATTCATTATATGTACGACTTAAATATACTTTTCAACAAAACTTTACTCAAGATTTTATTTTCAATAAGCAAAAAATTCAGATTTCCCCTCTGGTTTTCTATTTCTCTTAAAATAGATAAATCCCTTTCAAAATTCAAAAAAACATGAAACTCATCCCCACCAATTTATTTCATACTTTAACGAAAAATTTACTTTAATACATCCTGGTTTTGAACAAATATTTACAGGTGGATCCGTTATAAATTCTGAGACAGGTTGTGCTTTCAAACACCACTCTATAGAAAGAAAATTCCATCTTAGCAAATTCTAAAATATCTGTACAGCAGAACTCTATGCTATCCAAAAGGCCGTAGATTATGCAAACTTAACAAACCATTTAAATTTCTTAATTTGCTCGGATTCCTAAAGTTCTGTTCAAATTTTAAAGAAACTTTATAGCAGTCATCCAATTGCCTACAAAATAAAAGAACTTATACACCAATCTCTAAAAAAATGTGTACTCTTTAGATTCCCAGTCACATGGGTATTGGGTTCAACCACAGAGCGGATGAACTAGCTAAAGAATCAATTCTTCAAAATCCTTAATAACTATAAAACATAAATGGATATTAACACACTATAAGCAATAAATATGTTTACATTGTTTAAATTGGAATTATTAAAAAATTATTTATCTTACTTAATTTTTTGAATTTGAAATTTGTTTTTGCGTTGTATAAATCTTTATTACTAAGCTAATATCACATGTATTGAAAATGCTCTCATAAGATTATATAATAAGTATGTTATGTATCTACTACAAAATTAAGAAAATAATTTTAAGATCGTTAAGGCGTTGGCACATCGATCAGTTTGTAAGGTGATGTAACCCGGCAAAGTCTCGACATACCTACATTGTGTACATTGAAATCGCCCGCAATAACGTTATGAGGACAAAGGGAAAAAAATTCGGAGATGGAATCAGAAACCGCATCAAACTCGTTACAAGTCGAACTACTGTCGAGATTTGGACTCCTGATTGCGGACAGTGAATATGAGCCATAAGAAGTCAAAATCCGTGTTAAAACATTGCCCGTATTCAATTCAATTCAATTCAATTTATTAATAAAAATAAAGTAACATTTATAACATATAATATTTAATTCAAATAAAAATTTAAGCATGGCATATAAGCCGTCTGCCGTATATGATATCGATTAAGTTTTATTTTTTAAGAGATTGGATAAAGTTAAACAGTTTATACAATTAAAATTTGATGGAACAAATATATACTAACAAAAATAAATTAACAGAAATAAATTAACAGAAATAGATTAACAGAAATAAGTACCTTTATAAAACACAGTTTTTATATTTATATTTAAGCAAAAACAATGATTATTTTATGTAGGAGTTTCGAATTATTTAATATTTACACAAGATATAACGGATTACATTAAAAAGTCATAGAACTGCAATAAGACGAGAAAAAAAAGAAAACGTAAATGAAAAGTTAGAGATGGCATTTTTGGGCTTCTAGTTTAGTTAAAAATAATGTTCTTTTTATATAAAATAACTAAGAATAGTAAAGTCAAAACAAATTCAAATATGAATTCATGTAGTTGTTTGCGTGTGAAACAAATCGCACAAGTAGTTTCCAACCTCTCTCACCATTTAAAATACTGATAAGCTCATCGAAAGACAAGAAGCTTTTGCTAAAATAAAGCCTGCGTGTTTCTTGAAAAATAGGACATATTGCAATGAAGTGGCGTACGTCTTCAATTTGGTTAAGGTTGCATAGAGAAAATATATAGCGTCTAAATCTGTTCTGTGTGGTCTATAATTAAGTTCAAGGGTTTCAGTTCGAATCTTAAAGATTAAACTCATATCTGAGGTTGAAAGTTCCTCCCTAAAATAATTATTATCACGCAAGCTCAGATTCAAACGTCTATACGTAACCCTAGAGGTGGAATTTGTTACCCTTTCTAATTGTTGTTGATAGATTTTATCATCTACCACCGATATTAAATCATAAAAGATTTCTGTCCACTCTTCTCTGTTGTTACATTCAGATCTAAAGACACGCTGTGAGCCGACGCGAGCGCGTGCCAGTTTTTAAAAGGTGAATAACCACAGCGGAGTAATACCAGTAAAATTCTTTTATATAAATTGCTATCAAATCTATGCATTACTTTCGTGAGATAGTCTGCATTGGCTTTCAAACTCCTCACATAAACTAACCCGTATTGGGGAAGGCTTTCGCAAGCAATATCATTCCTAATATAGACCACGAGACCATGATGGAAAAGAGTAATGGGAACAAGTTATACCCATGTTGAACAAATTCTGATAAATCAGTATTTATCCAACCTGAGTTTCACTTATTGCCAAAACAGCTGGTTTTGAATATTTGCAGATCAAAATGGCAAGGGAAAATCTCGCCAGGTAAACTATTCCAAATTCGTATGTTCGGCTAAAAAAACAATACCTTTATTTCACTGCGCGTCCGAAATTGTGATCGGGTGAACTGATGAGCATTCCTTGCGAGACGAGTATTACGGGAGAAACTTTTAAGGAGAGGAATGCAGCTGGCTACTTCGAGTGATCATTTTTACTTGCGATTATAGGGACTATAAGGCAAGCTTAGGATTCGTGAATATTAAAAAAAAAGAGATAACAATCAAATATGACATTACGATCATAGAGAAGTCAAAAAAAGTGTTCGAGAAAAAATGTCTATCTGTCTGTCAGTATGTATAACGAGCTGCAGCCTAAACGGCTTAAGCGATTATCTTCAAACTTGGTGTGTGTGATTATTTTGTCATTCCAGAGGGGAAATTGAAATTTTATTTTTAGCACTAAAAATAACGGTACCTGACATATGACCGTTTAGGATTACCTTATTTTTCTCGAAAAGGGCTCCAACGATTTTATTGAAAATTTTTGAAATTTTTTTTTTGTTATTATTGGCTATTATTTGATATACGGGAAAAGTCTATTAACGGGACCTTTCATATAACGGTTTTTTTGATTTTTGGTTTTCTCGGTTACGGGTCTTTGGATTTCTGTCAAATTTAATATTTAAGAAGATCTAGGTAGCCAAATTAATTCTGCATTCAACATTTTGAATAACTTTTTCTTTCAAATTAAAATTAATTTTTGAATTTTTTTGTTGAAAAATCAATATTTTGAAAACCTAACAAAAAAAATAAATTTAAATTTTATAATCACATTTATTTTAATAAATTCTAAAAAATTGAATACCAAAATTTAAAAAATTAATTTTTTTCAAAAAACTAAAAATAAAAAACAGGATTTTATCAAAACCGGTACTACAATTTTCGAAATATATTTTTCATAAATTCCTTGTTATTTAGGACGTGTGATGGAATACTTCATTTTTACTAAAAAAAACCGTTAAGTATTGAGGTTTTTAATACTTTTTAAAAGTTCAAACTGTGTTATTTTCAACGCAAATGTTACTTGTTTCTGTCAAAGATCCTGCTTTCCAATGTAATTATACACATAAGAGCAAGTACGTGCGACGATAAAATAAGAAAAGACATGAAACACTGCGTCGGTGTTCGAGAGGTTCAATTGTTTCAGCGGCAGTTCTATTTCCTATCAATGTTAACGCTCGATTTTGTATTCTATTAAGCAGGTGAAGCGATGTTTGCGAAGCAACTGCCCAGAGGTGTTAGTTGTACTTGAGTTTAGGGTGTATAAACGCTTTATAAATTGTAGCCAGATCAGAAGGAGAAATGTATTTATTACACCGATACAGAAAAGCATAGCACTTAGCAGCATTTTTGACGATTTCAAATATATGGTCGTTCCAACAGAGGTCGTCGTTGACACACATTCCGAGTACTGAAAGCTTTTCGGTTTTTTCGATGCAAGTGTTATTCATGGACAATGGCATTGGGGATATGTTTAGCTTTAAGGACAGAAGATAGCATTGAGTTTTCGAAGCATTAAACTCCACACGAGTCCTATTACCCCGTTTGACAATGCTGTTTAAATCGGAGTTTATTGAGCTTGACATACGGTACCGGTGCAATTGTACTTCCGAAGGCGAAGGACGTGAATTATCGAACGAATATAAAAAGCTAAATTTAGAATTTTTGTTTTGAATTTTTGGTGGGGCTAACGCCCCATTTATTAACTTAATATAAACTTATATAAACTTAAAAACTAATTAAACTAAATTAACTTATAAGGAGGAAAGATGATGTAAGAGGTGGGCTTTCAGACAAGGACTTGGAAGGTTGAAATCGAAAAGAGGAGAGATCGAATTGATTTTACTCATCATGCGGGTTAAAGGTTCATTGAGACCATAGGAAGTACGATGGGGAGGAAGGTAAAAAAGGCGCAATGATCTTAAGTTGCGTGGGTTAGTGTTAAACAAGATGATATCCAAAAATGAGGAACAGTCACTGGCACCTGTAAGAATCCGATGAATGAAAATGATGTCAAACACATTCCTACGGACTTTAAGGGGCTGTAGCTTTATAATTTTGAGTCGGTCAAGGTAGGGTGGCAGAGATGAGCAGTTATTAGGGTTATAAAGACTGCGAAGAGCAAAGAGCATAAGACGACGTTGAACGCTTTCAATTCTGAGATATAAACAGCGTGATACGGCGCTCATAATTGCGATGCATACTCAAGAACAGGACGAATATATTAAATGTAAAGGCATTTGGTTACAAATGGGTTCCGAAAATCTTTGGACCACCTTTTGATAAAACCAAGGACAGAGTTAGCTCTTGATAAAGCATTGTCGATATGAGAGCGAAAATTAAATTCGCAATCACAGAGGACACCTAAATCGTGGATAACCTGTAAGCGGTTAATGGAAAAGTTCTGAAAGTAATAGGATCTGAGGGGAGGTCTTTTACTTTTTTCGAGAAAACGTAATTAGCTCACATTTGGCAATGTTAAGTTTGAGAAAATATTTGCTTCACCAATTGGCAAATGAATTGAGGTCATTTTGAAATAGGAGAGAATCACGACCAGAGTGGATGACCACGAAAATTTTAGCATCATCAGCATAAAGGGAGATAGAAGATGATTAAATTATCTGTTCAACATCATTAATGATAAACAAGAGAGGTCCAAGATGGCTACCTTGGGGTACCCCAGACGTGGCCACAAAAGGAACTGAAAGAGCAGAACGAAAACGGACTCTGTATTGGCGGTTGTCTAGATACGAGGATATCCATTTAAGAAGGTTAGGACTGAGACCGAGAAAGGAAAGCTTAAAAAGAATTAAACTGTGTGAGATTTTGTCGAAAGCCTCTGTAGTGAAGACGTCTATTTCGTAAATTTTTTCCATGGCAGAGAGTGAAAATGTAACGAACTCAACAAGATTTGTTGTGGTAGATCTTCCCTTAAAAAACCATGTTAATTTGAGGATATCAGAAATTTTAATTGGCAAGACAGTGAATCAATGCTTTCGAAGAGTTTGGGGATATGAGAAAGTTTTGCAATGAGCCGATAGTTAAAAACTTGGTTTTTGGGACCTACTTTATGGATTGGTGTGATAGTGGGTATTTTCCATAAATCGGGGAAAGATCCCGTGGAAAGGGACCGCTGGAACAAATTAGTAACAGGAAGGAACATACTCGAACAACATTTTTTAAGTAAAATGGCAGATATACCATCGGGACCAGGAGTATACTCGTCTTTAAGTTCAAGGATGATATTTAGGACTAATAAAGTATCCATATAATTCGTATTTGAAGGGCTTGTATTAAAATGAGGAAGTTAGGAAAATAAGATTTTTCAGGATCTAAGGTTTTTGGTGCTAAGTAGTCGGAGTAACCGAGAATTAAACCAGAGCGATGACATTTAACCCAAAGCTTATATTATTACTGTTTCGTAGCTCGCGTAGTTTATGACTGTACCACGGGGGAGATGTTGAAAAGGGCCTGTTACCCGAAAGAGAACATAAAGATATATGCAAAACTGCACTTTTTCATAAAACAGATTAGTTTTTTCATTAAGTGACAGATTTGTAAATTCGAATGAGGTATGGATGAGGGAGTCTTTTTTTTTTTGGAAATTAGCCTTATGAAAGTTGAATGAATAGTTGGAAATAGTAGGCAGAGTAGATGGAGAGAAAATGAAAAAAAAGAGAGAATGAGAGAGGGTTGAAATTGATCAACTACAGATAATGGGATGGTGCTTTCTGAAACAGATTAATCGGGCCAGAGGTGTTGCGAAGCAGGTTTCCAAGGGGGAACTTCTTTGGGGCAGTAGAAGGGCGGCGGCACGCTTGTCGTTGCACGGCTGTGTTCGACGGAATGGGGGTGGTTCTTGTCGCTTCTACTGTTCCCTCCTGTTGGACCAACAAAATTATCGTGCCAAAAGGTGAAAAAAATAGGGAAAGGAAAAGGGAGGAAGAGGAGAAGGAAAACTCTACTCTAAAAGGTGGGGAAATTGTAACACAAACGCGAGGATATTGGCGATATCCAAGGAAAAAAGCGCGAAGTAAGTAAAGTGCATTTGTTAATAGTTAAAAACTAACCTAGCGACAATAAAATAAAGCTAATAAAACTAAAACTCTCCCCTGAGCATCACCATGCTAAAATCCAGACGCTCGTCTGATGTTGTTGACGAGGTCTGGCCAGCCCACCCAAGTATCAGAAGGATACTTCCAAATGCTACCTTCTTGGCCGAAGGTAGCCCCTAATATGACCAACCAGTCACATAACATGTCCGTAAGTATGTCTGTCGTAGGTCCAACCAAACCTTACCTTAGGACGGCTCTGTCAAGGCCTTCAAACACCTTCAAAGCTGGATTAGCAAATCATCAAAAAAATAATAATATTTTTTGTTCACATAATCAACCAATGATTGTATTTATTAAAATATTAAAGATTAAAAAAAAAAATAAAAAAATTGAGCTAAAATTAAAAAAAGAACCAAAAGTAAAAAAAAAACTGAGTGTTAAAATTTTTTTTTTTGTTTCCAATAATGAACCTTTATGTCCTCAAAGAAAAAAAATAAACATAAAACCACTTACGATATTGTTTGTATCCCTCGGAGTCCTGCCGGCAGCACTGATGAACTATTTTGTTGTTTGTTGCGTTTCCTATAAATTACTTTTTTTCTTTTAACACTACACTTTTTTTTCTTTTAATTAATTAATAAAAAAAAATGATACAAAAAAATTCTTAAACAAAAATTAACCAAAATTATTATTTTCTTTTTTTCAAATTCTCCTTTCTTCAATTTTCCTTCAGTTATTGAATTATTTATGGCAGAGCTTTAGTCCCCAGAATAGTCAAACCTAAACCTCTGCTAGTTAAAATTAAATCCTACAAACAAATTTAGTGATTCCTTCCAGGAATTTTTGTGGGATGGATGAAACCTTTTCTCCAATTTATTATTTCTGATTTCTCTTTTTTTTCTTTACACCTTTATCCACTTTTGTTCTCTGTTTTTTTTTTTATAAATCTAAAAACTAATGATTTCACTGTTTTACTAAGAAAACATCAAAATTTTCAGCAGTTTGACTGGTCGTGAAACTCTTCGAATTATTTCGTATATGGACCATGAAACCTCTCCGTGATCTCAGCAGTCTTTTTCTCAATTTGTAAATAATTATTAATAATAAGGGGTATTGTATCATATCTCTAACTTTGTTATATTGTCTACCCTTGTCCATATTTATATAACACACATACTTAAAAAATAATTCTAATAAATAATAATCTTAACCTAATATATATGTAGAATTACTAATACTTAAAACCTTAAAAAGCGTTTCCCCACCCCTCTGTTACTACTCCAATTACTTTTTGTACTGTTGTATAAATAATTTTAGAAATCTTCTCCTATATTCGTGTGCCAGAAAGAGATCATGCATTTACTAATGCGCAGACTGTATGAAAGTGTGAAACAGACAGTATGCACTTTAGAACCTAACAAAAAAAAATGTAAACAAAAAAACCATTGCAAGCAGCAGCAAGACACAAGTCGTGGATATTTTGGGTAAGTACAAATTGTTCTTTTTATGTATTTTCCTTTTTTTCATCTTGAAATTATTAGGGGTATTCATGCAATCGCGTAAAACCCTGATAAAGCGTAAGAACCTCGTGAATTTATCTTCTCGTAAATGAACGGTCAAAATGTGTATGGGAATTTATTTATGCGAAATTTATAAATTTATCTCAGGGTTTTGCCGAATAAAGGAAAAAAATAAATGAAACTCGTAAAACCGAGGAGTGTCTTTTTTTTGTTATCTTTGTCTTTTGTGACAGTGGTGATAAAGATACACTTGTTAACAAAAGTCTACGTACATCATTCTTGTTTGCGCATACTTTTGTAATTTCTTTCTTATTGCATATCGACGGTTAAATTTCATAACCTCGTAAGTCGAAAAATTCGAAAAAAAATTTTTAATGCAAAAAAATCAGGAAATTCAGAGCATTTTCCAGAAATGACAAAATTCAAAAACTCGTATTATAAATTTTAAAAAGAAATTAAGCAGTACCTCGTAAGTCTCCTACTACGCAAGTAAAAAAAATATACTTACGAGGTTCTGCATAAAAACACAAAGCGGTTTTTCTTGATTTCTGAAAAACTTGCAAAAACGACTTACGAGGTTATGAAGTTTAACCGTCGATATGTAGATGCTGACTAGTTTTTTTTCTATTTTCTTAAGAAGTTTGTGTTTATATTCATATTTTCACCTATGATAAAGCGAAAAATAATTGTTTTCTTCGAATTTTTTATTCTTTTAATAAAAAACAACAACTAAATAATAAGATCTATTAGGGTACGTACACTTTTATTAGTAAGTGTAATTCAATCTCAACTCTGACGTTAAATAACTGATTCCACATTTACCCAATTTGTTTCTAAGGGGCGTTCATGCAAATGCTTGCGGAAGGATAGGATTTTCTACGGTGTATACATTTATCTCGCTGCATGAATATCTCTATTGTTAAATTATTTCCAAATGATTTTTATAATATCTAATGAGATTTGAGAGATAAGAATATTTGTTGTGAAATTAAATTACCATATATGTATGTATATGTTTGTATATGGCCTCCAACATTATTTGTACAACATGTACTTTTGTTTTCTATTTATAATTAGTTTAATGATTGTTATTTTCTCTTCAGATTATTTAGTTATTCTCTAAAGGATTACACCGGACAGAACTAAAGCATATAAAAAAGGAATAAAAATTATAAAAGGTAAGTACATTTTGAAATTATTTGAAACAAAAAAAAACAACAAGGTAGATAATTATGTACATACTTTGTATGTATGTATGTCACACACGCTTGCGCCTACAGTGCGTGTCGCATGTTCTTGCGCATGTTTTTGAATATTATTTATACGTATTATATAATTTTAATAAAGCATTAATAGTAATTTTTTTCAGGTGTCAATTTAATGGAGTTTGCCAAAGCCACGCAACAGGATCGGTGCAGGTGCCTGAGTGGTCGTGAGGGTACTTGCATCGTTAAAAGTGTGGCAAGCAAGTTACTTTCTATTTACTGTTATATGTATTTATTTATATTACTTTTATTTTTCTTTCAGTCACGTGTGGCAAGAGCCCACTACCTGAGGTGTATCATGTTCTTACGACTGAGAAAGCCGGGCTGTATTTATTTTTTTTAAATAAAAATAAAAGAAAATAGTTAAGTTTTAATTAACGCATAAAACATATTTTGACTAGTGGAGGTGTGAGGAATGCTTATACACTAACTACAGAAAAATAAATTAGAATAAAGTATCACAGATTAAAATAATAACCGTATATAAAATAAAATATCACAGATAAAAAAAAGAAATAAATAAAACTATATTGGATAAAATATCACAGATAAAAATATAAATAAATAAGTAAATAAACTATCCTTAAAATAAAATCAGGTACTAAGACTTATTTTAAATATCACAGATAGAAATAAACATAAATAAAAGTATAAAATATCACAGAAAAATAATCAAATAACTAATTTATAGATAAAATATCATAGCTTAAATGTCATGAAGGTAAAATAAATACTAATTATAAATAAAATGAATAACAAATTCAACCAACTTAATATCACAGTCGTAAGCGAACATCGTCTGAGTGCGTCATGTTCGCTTAATCTAAAAGTGTAGGTCTTTCTCATGAAAAACACCTACCTTCTCACCTCTAAAGCTACCTACTTCATACAAAGAGTTGCCTACTGGTTGTAAAATTATTGATTTTATAAACGTCTTCTCTAGCTAAGCGTTATGGTTTTCATTCGCATTACTTATCTTGAAGTTTCTGCGAAAAACTACCTGTCCTGTTTTATTATTCACGTCCCTACTTCTAGTGTTGTAAATCTTTGTACTCCTCTGGTGAGAAAGCTTCAAGTTCTCAAATATTTTCGTTCGAATGAGTTCAAGCTTGTCAGTTTTTTCCAGAATTTCCATTCTTGAGTCTTTGACTAGGCATAGTCTTCTCAGTAACTCGTAAGATTTGGCGTGCTGAAACATATGTGTCCCAAATATTGCGTAATATGGCTCAATACCAATTGCGTCGTGTACGACACTTCGTAGTGAAAAGGAGACGTTGCTCAAGTGTAGATCCCAGTGTTTTTGATCGAATTTTAGAAAGAACTGACTGATTTACTCTTTCCGAAGCGTTAGCTTGGGGAGAGTAAATCGGAGTTCTGACATGTTTAACTCCGTATTTAAAAAAAAAAGCTGGAAAATAGTTCTGATACGAACTGTTTTCCGTTGTCAGAATGAATAAACTCTGCGACATCAAAAACATGAAAAACACTTTCTTCTAAGAATTTTACTACCTCGGATGATGTTGCTTTTCTTATTGCTTTTAAAAACACAAATTTACTAAAGTGGTCGAGGACTATAAAAATATGAGTATTACCATTCTTTGTACGAGGGTAGGGTCCAGGGAAATCCCGCATGATCGTAATACAACATTAAAATCAATATATATTCCGCAAAGCTAAAGCAAGACAACTTTGTTTACGCGACGTAGGAATTCAATCTGATGTCCAAATTTACCTGCGCGAATGCTTGACAGAAAAAAATCAAAAAATTTTGCATGCTGCACTGGATATGAAAAAAAAACAACAAATTGCATTCGTGTTTACCATGCGTGGGCGAGTTTACATCAAGTGGCGAGGAGACGACAACAATGCATTTGTAGTGGATAATATCGAGAACTTAACAGAGTTGCCATCTGATGACAATTACTAATTTCTAATTGAATAAGATTTTTTTTTCTTTTTTTCTGCTACACTTGTTTTATAATTACATTTTTTTCTCTTTTCTTTGCTAATTTTATTAACTTTGTTTTTATTTTTAAAGAAAATGATTTTTAATCTCTTTTTTAAATATGTAGCAACCTTTAAAAACAGAACGAGTACTGTCCTTTTTTCCGTATTTTCTGGTGTTCGTAGTACGAGTGGTTAAAAAAAAAATACATTTTTCAAGCTTAACAATGTGATAATCGAATATGTGGATATGTTTCAACAAAACTTTAAACTGGAACAATCATATCACACAAGCCGTAGGTAAAGCATACGGGGCACTTCGCTTGCTCTGGCCAAGTAAGAACTTCACTCCATTGAAAACAAGAAAAATGCTAGCTTGACTTATGGCTGTGAAATTTTCTGTAAGCTCGACAGCACGAGCCAGAGAAAGTTTAATGTTGCTTTTAACAGTGTTCCCCGCTACATCTTTGATCTGAGTCGATATGAACATATCTCCAGCTTTTCGAATAGCATTTATGGGATTTCCTTCGACAACATCCTTAAACAAAAAACCTTGGTATTGCTTTTCAATATTGTCCACAAGCATCAGCCTCCATACTTGTACAATAGACTCCAGTTCTCGATTTCAACAAGATCTAACCTAATAATTATTCCCCGCTTTACTTGTCTAACTTCAGAACGTCAGTTTTTCGTTAATGCAGCTCGGCTATGGAATTCACTACCACACCTATTACGAAATACAGATAACATTAATACGTTTAAACATAATATCCTGTCACATTACTCAAGGACTTAACAGCTTTTACTTAGACTCCTGTTTTTTTTTGCTTGCCACATATCTTTCGCTATATTTTGTTTGTTGTTGTTTTCTAACCATTAATATGTTCATTACTCAAATTTTGTTTCTTATATAATTATTTAAAACTGATTTCCTATAATTGTTCCAAGTTTTGTTCTTAAATTTCAATATGCATATTTTTTAATAAATAAGATGTAAATCTTAATATTAAGCTAATAAATAAAAAAATCAATAAATAAAATAAAATAAAATTAATAAAATAAAATAAATATTTGTAACAATACCTTCTATGTGAGGAAGTGGTACGCAAACTTCTTCGTTCTTGCATTTACTTTACGCGAATCTAAGCATAGCCTGTTTTTCCGATCTTTCCCACAAAAACTACTGGAGAACTCCAAGCACTGTTGCTCTCCTCTATGACACCCAGTGCCAACATTCTATCCAACTCATCGTACAGGAGCTTTTGCACGGCTGGCGAAATTGGGTAGTGCCTTTGTTTGATGGGAATTTGTTTCTCATCCACCTCAATCACATGCTCTTCCAGGCTTGTCTTTCCCAACCCAAGCGTAGCAAAGGAAGGAAACAGCAACTTGACTTTCTCCAGTTGTTGTGCTTGCGCTAGAGAAAAATCTCGAAAAGCAGGCTGTTCCTTCGACGGCGTTAGCGTTCCCACTACACTCACAATATTGGGTGCTGCATTAAATGCTTTCCAAAAATCTATACCCAGATATAGAGGTTGTTGGAGACTGGGAACGACAAAGATTTCAAATTCTAAGGACTTGCCACTCAACGAGACAGTCGATTTATACCTACCGTGTATTTTCTGGTGGTTACCGTCAGCAGTTCGTATTTTGTGTCTCATTTTCGTCAACTGAATGTTTTTCCTACTTATAAAATCTAGTGCTCCTTTACCTAAACACGTCACCGAAGCCCCGCTATCCAATAGACCAACATTTCTTCCTTTTCTATCTGTACTTTCAAGTGTGGCCTATTGTCGTCAGTTACCGTTAAAATTGATGCGTCAATCTGATTTTTTCTTCGTCTAATAATTGCACATTTTTCCCTTAGCCTAGCTATTTTTACATAACTCATACTCTTTTTCACAGCTTCTAACTCTTCACCAAAGATCCGCTTTCTAGCTTCGTCATAGTCCATCATTCTTTGATGAAGAGTCTTATCTGGAATGGTAGTTCGTCTATTGTGAGTTTTATCTTCGTCAATATTTTCTCTTTTTAAAATGTTTATTACAGGTTCGGTTTCAGATTTTCCGGGATAGGATTTGTCGTCGGCAGTTGGTTCCCGGATGCACTGCCGACTTTCGAGTTTCCCTGACAAGCATCGCACTTAAAAGAAATGTTGCCCTTCCCACAACTAAAACAAGTCAAGGAATGAAATGAAGAAGGGCAAACACCTGATGCTTGAAGGCTCTCTCCCCAAAAATCTGACCTCTTCCTTTGTCTATCTAAACCTATTCTATTGTCAAGTGTGTATCGATGTCTTTTATCTTGCCTGTTTTCTATTTCCTCTGTCCCGGTGTTTTCGTCATAGTCATAGTCACTAACTTCTTGTCTATCAGATTCCTCTTTATCAATTTCATTAACGAACCTTCTCACTCTTGGATCTCTTAAAGCTAAATGTTCTTCTGCTCTACGGTCTCTTAAGTCCCTAACACTAGCTATTGCACAATCAAATATTGAAGTACCTACCCTATCTTTAATGTTCGCTCTTACCATCGAAAATAAGTCACCTTCATTCGGTCTCGTCTGTAGTTGTAAAATTAACCCCCTAATATCTGCATAAAAATCGTCGAAAGTCTCGTGGGGTAGCTGTTTACTATCCATTATGACCCTAAGGATTTCATGGTCCCGCTTGTTAACCTTAAATTTTCTAAGGAGTTCGGACTTTAAGTTGAAATAATTGAGAAGATCATCTCGCTGATTCTCCTCCAAAAATTGCCAAAACCATCGCTCAGCAGCGCTTGTGACCAAATGGTGAAATGAAAAATAATAACGAAAATTCTACTAAATAAAACAAATGTTTACTTTTCAATACAATTTTAAATTAAAGTATTTATTTAAACATTTAATTACAACATTTATTTATTAATTATTAAAATTAAAATCGTGACGCGCTTTTCGGACTTGCGTCCATCATCCGGCTAATAAATACTTTTTTGCCATTGTTTTAATTTTCTTTGTTTACTTATTTGTTGTTGTTCGCTATGATGTGGTATAATTTATTTTAATGTTATATAGTGTTGTCTTCTTTTGTCTTGTGTTTTAATTGGTATGTAATTGCAGTGTCGTATAATGCGTTACTTTTAATTGTTAGTTTGTCGTTAAGCACTTGGTCTTGTTCCATCTTATATGCCTTGTAAATGCAAAAGTCTCCTATTGTGTCCATAGTTTTCCCTTTTTTGCATATGTGTAAAGGTATTAGGTTATTTTCAAAGTTGCTATAGTTGTGGTTTTCATTAATTAAATGTAAAGCAAAATTTGATTTTGTGTTTATTTTATGTTTATGTTCTTTGAATCTTTCGTGAAAAGTTCTGCCTGTTTGTCTTATGTAGTATTTGTCGCAGTCATTGCAGATTATTTTGTATACTCCATAGCATGATGCAATCTTTTTGTTATGTTTTGGTCTTAATATTTGTTGAATGTTATTTTTTGTTTTATATGAAGTATTTATGTTAAGTTTTTTTGAATTAATTTTTTTATTGTCTGTGGTATTAAATTCGTATATTCTATTGAGATATATTTGTTGTCATTTTTTGTATCATGCATTATGTCGTTGTTTACGTTTTGAAGTTTTTTCTTTTTCTTTTTGTAAATTAATTTATCTATTGTTTCTGCATTGTAACCATTCGCATGTGCTATTTGTTTTCTATGTCAATTTCGTGTTTATAATCTTATTCATCCATAGATACGTTTAGTAATCTATTTAGGAATGCATTAAATGATGAAATTTTTTGTGAATGTGGGTGGTGGGAGTTTTTGTGTATAACAACGTCAGTAGGTTTTCTATAAATTTTATATTTTAGTTTTTGGTTTTTGTCTTTGCTTATATTTAAGTCAAAGAAATTTATATTATTATTTTGTTCAATTTCTGTTGTGAATTTAATTTTATTGTTTAAGTTATTATATATATATTTTTTTAATATGTCAATTTGTCTGCATGTACCATTAAAGATGAGGAAGGTGTCGTCAACATATCTTGCGTGGAAGATAATTTTGTTGTGTAGAGGGTTATGAGTTGATAAAATGTATTTGTTTTCGTAATGATAAAGATATATATCTGCCATTAATCCACTTAAGGGGGATCCCATGGCCAATCCTTCGTCTTGTATATAATATTTGTTATTGAATGTAAAATAATTTTGTTTTAAAGTAATTTTTAATAAAAGTATGATTTAATTTATTTTTTGATGGTCAATAGTTGCAGTTTGGGTGAGATTTTCTTTTATTAATTCTATAGTTTCGTCTATTGTTATGTTGGTGTACATATTGGTGACAACAAGTGAAATGAGTTTATATTAAGATTTAATGATAAGATTTTTTTTATCAATGAATTCAGTATAGTTTTTTATGCTATGGTTATTTTTTAAGGTGTGTTGTTTATGAGGATTTTCTGTAGTTCTTTAGCGACTTTGTAACATGGTGCTGTGGTGTTATTGATTAATGGTCGGATTGGAGTATTTGTTCTGTGTATTTTGGGTAATCCAGTAAACTGTGGTGCTTGTGCGGTAGGTTGTTTGAGTTTTATTTTGGTTATGTTTGTAAAAAAGTTATTGCAATTGTTAATTGTTTGGTTTATTTGGTTTACATATTCTTTAGTTGGGTCGTTTTGTATGTTTCTTATGTTATTTTCTATTATAAATGTTAAGGTTTTATTTATATATTATTCCTGGTTAAATATGACTATTGTATTTCCTTTGTCAGCTTTAGTTATTAATGCGTTATTGTCTTTTAGTTTTTGTTTTATGTTTTTTTTAATTATTTATGTCTTCTTTATATATTTGTTGTTTTTTAAAAAAATTGTTTTAGTTTTCTGTTTATTATAGTTCTTACTTCATTTTGCGTTTCTTGGTCTGGTTTGGTTTTAATGGCGGCCTCAGCGTTTATTAATTCAATATTTATATTTTTTGGGTTAATATTTGGTATGTTGTATTGAAGTCCTTTGTTAAGAGTGTCGATATCCGTTTTATTTAAATGTATATTTGTTTTGTTGACTTATCTGGGGTAAAATATGTGTTGGTTGGTTAAGTTTGTTGAATTAGTTCTTTTAGTGAGTTTAATAATTTTCTATTGTTGTTTTATAGAGATGCATTTGGCTATTTCTTTAGCCTTTATACACAAAAACTCCCACCACCCACATTCACAAAATATGTCATCATTTAATGCATTCATAAATAGATTACTTAACCTATGGATGAAGAAGATTATAAACACGAAATTGACATAAAAAACAAATAGCACTTGCAATTGGTTACAATGCAGAAACAATAGATAAATTAATTTACAAAAAGAAAAAGAAAAAACTTCAAAACATAAACAACGACATAATGCATGATACAAAAAATCACAACAAATATATCTCAATAGAATATACGAATATAATACTACAGAAAATAAAAAATGAATTCAAAAAACTTAACATAAATATTTCATATAAAACAAAAATAACATTCAACAAATATTAAAACCAAAACATAACAAAAAATATTGAATCATGCTCTGGAGTATATAAAATAATCTGCAACGACTGCGACAAATACTACATAGGACAAACAGGCAGAAATTTTCACGAAAGACTCAAAGAACATAAACCGAAAATAAACACAAAATCAAATCTCGCTTTACATTTAATTAATGAAAACCACAACTATAGCAACTTTGAAAATAACCTAATACCTTTACACATATGCAAAAAATTGAAAACTATGGACACAATAGAAGAATTTTGCATTTACAAGGCATATAAGATGGAACAAGACAAAGTGCTTAACGACAAACTAACCAATAAAATTAACGCATTATACGACACTGCAATTACATACCAATTAAAACACAAGATAAAAGAAGACAAGACATTAAAATAAATTATACCACATCATAGCGAACAACAACAAATAAGTAAACAAAGAAAATTAAAACAATGGCTAAGAAGTATTTACTAGCTCGATGATGAACGTAAGTCTGAAACGCGCGTCGTGATTTTAATTTTAATAATTAATAAATAAATGTTGTAATTAAATGTTTAAATAAATACTTTAATTTAAAATCGTATTAAAAAGTAAACATTTGTTTTATTTAATAGACTTTTCGTTATTATTTTTGATAAATCTAACAACATGGAGGCAGAAACAAAAACTTTCATTAAATGGTGAACGTTTCTGAACAAATCGTCGTTCGTCAGTCTGTTTGTTTTTTGTATTGTCTCTACTCTGAAGAGGAAACTTTCAACCGACAAACCTTTCGCCGATCCATCAAACTTGATCCCCACTTGTGAACATTGTGTTGAAGGACGGATCGTTTGGTGGATGGGACGTCGGCTGATTGTCTCTAGAGTAATCAGTTCTTCTGTCCAATTGCAAGTAAGTATTGTCTAGTCTTTGGTTTGGTCTTGTACCGTTTTCAAAATAATTGTCTTGTCTTGTGTTTTGTCTGAAAGTTGTGTCTTGTCTGAACGTTCTGTTTGTGTCTGTTCGAGGGTAGTTAGTGTCATGTCTCATGTCTTCTCTAGTGTCTTGTCTAAAGATGTCCGTATTTCTAAATGTCATGTTTCGTTCAAAGGTTGTATCATAGTCGAAGTTAGTGGAATGTCTTTTGTCACGGTTTAAGTTTCTGTCTTGTAGTTTTCTTTGTCCAGATGTTAATTCATGTCGCATAGATGTGTCTCTCTGACCTGCCAAGGAAAATTCTAAATTACTTAGCTTAGAATGCACTTCTTTCATGTTTTTGTCGAGTTGTTTCATGACATCGGTTGAGCCGTCTGCCATGAAACTGAGGGTTCTGGTCGAACTTTCCTTGACAGTCAGAGAGGTAACCTGCTGCATTCGTTCGTCTGTCTTCGTTTGTCATTGTAAACGTTGAAGGACGTCCATAAACAAGTCTTCTGTCTTCGCTAGTTTCGTTAAGTCTGTGTATTCTTCTTCTTCTCCTTCTTCTTCTTCTTCTTCTTCTTTTTCTTCTTCTTCTTCTTCTTCTTCTTCTTCTTCTTCTTCTTGTTCTTCTTCTTCTTCTTATTCTTGTCTTCCTCTATTTTTCGTCGCTCTCGTTTTACTTATTTGGTTTGTTCGCGTATTTGCTCTCGTTCGTTTAACGGTGTCAGTTCCTTTTGTATTTTTGGGATTGCAGAAGACTCTTCTGCCATCCGGTCCTGTGTTATGTATGTTCTTGTTTGTTTTGGTAGGTTTGAGTCATAGTTCGTTTCTTCCGTTTCAGTAATGTCTATGTCCCGTATCAATTTCGCTATGTCTTGAAATATCCTATTCGTGCAGTTGTCATTACCGTCCAGGTTTTGTGTCGAGTTCAGATAGGACTCCCTTCGAACTGAACTTACATTTTTCCTACCTTCTGCCATGTTTTTTTCTCAAAAAAAATCTTACAACACCTACCAGCAAAGAAAATAAAAACTATCAAAACTTAGAAGTAGATTCACTTTTAAACAAAGAAAACCACTAAAATTTTTTTTTAAGAATTTAAACAAATTTAAAACTAAAATTCAAAAATGTATGTAAATAAAAAAAATGTTAAAACAAATGTAACTGGATCTATATAAAAAAAATTAAAAAAAAAATTATGAAAAACTAAAAAGAAAAAAACTTAAGAAAATTACTTCAAACAAAAAGAATGAAAAATTAAAAAAAATGTATGTAAATAAAAAAATTGTAAAACTAAAAAAAAATTAAACTAATAAAAAAAAACTTTGAGATTGCTGAACAAATATTTTCGGATTACATGCCTTTAGAGATACGATGTTCATACTTCTGCCGAAATTATTTTGGAGGAATAGTTTTCTGTCTAAGCGAGAAAATATTTAAAAGTAGGTCAGAAAACATTCAACTGGGGATGGACAGCCTTATCCAAATAATAAAGGAATCAGTCCCAGGTAGCCCAAAGTGGAAACAGAAATAGTTCGATGCGGATTGCCTTAAATTAAGAAAAAAGTCATTTGTGTATTTAAGGCTCTTGAGAAAATTCAGCACCTTCGATTCTAAAAACATGTATGCAGCAGCCACCTACTTTGAGAATCTGCTCAACATTCCCAGATTTTCACCACTTCCCCACTATGCTGCACAGTTTTTCATAGATGAGCTTCTTGATTCTCCAGTTACATCGTTTGAAGTGTTGAATGTGATTGAAAATGCTAAAACCGGAAAAGCTGCAGGAGATGACCGAATTCCTGCGGAATTTTACAAAAATTGTTCGATTGAAATTTTGACTGCACTGACTGAAGAATATTATAGAATATTCGAGAGCGCAAATGTGCCAGATAGTTTCAAAATGCAATAGTATATGCGCTACACAAAAAAGGTGCTTTTAGTGACCCAGAGAACTACCGGGGTATTGCATTTTTGAATACATCTGTTAAGTTATTTAGTTGCCTGATTTATAATAGGCTGATGCAGTGGGTTGACAACAGAGGAATATTAAATGGGTTTCAAGCCGGTTTCAGAAAAAACCACTCCACTTTGGACCAGATTTTTACTTTTGTCAACATTGTGGATAGTTTCAAAAGTAGGCACGAGAAGCTTTATACTTTCTTTGTGAATTTCCGTGCCGCTTTTGATTCCATTGCACGAGAAACCCTTTTTATAAGCTTTATAAGATGGGAATATCAAGTAAAATAATTAATATATTAAAGGCGATGAATGAAAACAACGTGTCATATGTGAGGGACGGTGAGCACATTTCGGAAGATTTTGAAACGCAAATGGGTATCAATCAGGGATGTGTCTTGAGTACCCTACTTTTCATTTTATTTATAAACGATGTCATGGAAGCAACTGAAAGAGGGATAGAGTTTGGAGGAAGAGGAATGCAGGTGCCAGGTCTCATTTTTGCGTATATCTGCTTTGTCGTATATCTGCTTTAATGGTACCGGATCAGTAGGCAGACCTTCCTTTTTATTAGACGCTGACACATAACTTTCCGTTTTACCGTCTATGCACAAATCCTCAGGTTTATCGTGGAGATAGGCTAGGAACAGACGAATGTTGTCTAACAGTCTGTTTTTTCTTAGTTTAAAAAGGGCATAACGGGACTCAGTGGAATCAACAAGGCTCTGTTGAGTTAGTTTTACATCAGGTGGGAGCTTACAAAGTTAGGGTATTTTGCCACTCTGGTGAGGTCGAAGCTTGGAAACTGAGGAGATTCAATAGGATTTGAGGAATTTAAAGGTGATGAAGGATAATCAGGATTGGTGTTGAAAGACAGTTTGGTGAGCATGTTTCGGTGTTATTGGGGTTTGCTGGTCTTTCAAATTGGATTTAAGTAAAGACAGTCTTGGCCTAGGTTGGGGTATAGTTTGGGTATTAGGTTGAGGCTTAGGTTGGGGCTTAGTTTGGGGTATAGGTTGGTGATTTGGTTGGGCTCCATGTTGAGTCTTAGGTTAGGGTCTTGCATGGGGAACGGTTTGTGAATAATGATGATGTTGGTTTGGAATTATAAATGGAGGTGTAAAATCTGGCATTATGTGCATTTTGAAGGACCAGTTAGGATCTGAGTGAGGGCGGTGTTTATTCGCTTGGAAAATAGGTTTCGGTGTTAATGACTTGGGGTGTTTGGATATCAACATATTGGCCAGTTTGAAAACACTACTAGGTAGGTTGACGAAGAGCCATTCATGGTTGGAATGGAAAGATATTATGAATTTTTCAATTTTAGATACGTTTATATTAAACTTTTTTCTAAAAAAACGTGGATCCAATTTGAGTCCGCATGGGAAGGAACTCTTTAAAGAGTGAAATTGCTGGATTGAAAATTTGAGCCACTAGCGTGATCGAGTTTTGTGAGTCTGTTGTTCCATTTCGAGACTCTCCACAAAGTACCGAAACGTTTAAGGGTAGGTTTTTGAGTTGGCGAGGCAGTTTTGTTTTTTGGTTGGGAGTGTATAGGTATGAAGATGGGTAGTTTTGGTGATATTTGAATAGTGTCGAATATTTCCTCCAATATTGACGTATTATATTGGGGATTAGAGGGAGCTTCGAGGACATTCCTTGTTGTTAGTTTTCTAGTTTTAATTCCTCGGCGAAACCATTTATTACACAACTAGTGTCTTTGATGTTCTCTTAAAAATTTAAGACACATCAAATTAAAAAGAATGAGTTCATTATTAACCGGAGAGGACATATTTTTTGGGGCTGGAACCTGTAATTGAATATCAATCACAGCCCGTAGCTAGTCAAATAACACTATCAAGGGGGTAATAATGATTTTGTTTCACTTAAAATTGTTTTTTTTTTATATTGACCACCATTTCAATGTTATTGTCGTTTGCAATGGGAAGTTGGAAGTAAGATAATTGCTTATTATTTTTTTTATTTAATTTTTAAGGTAGGTCGCGGATTGTTAATTGTTTTTGGTTTAAATTATCAAAGGATTTGATGAACTCATCAAATTTTTCAAATTAGGTCATGCATTGTTTGTGGTATAGTTTATTTTTTTCCGCAGAGCTTGGGAACGAGTGATTTAGGCATTTTATAGCGAGCATTATGTGTGACAGAGATATATGTATTTTTGCACTCATCGCAATAAAATACAAAGTTGCGGGAAAATTCTTTAAGGTAAAGAACAGAAAGGCACACAATTATTATTTTTTTTTTTAGGTTTACTTGTATTGGTTTATGGGAAAAAAGCAAGTAAATGATATTAAGTGGAGTTAAATAAGGGCACAAACAAATGAAAAGACGAAGTTAATTGAAAAAGCAACTGCACTTGGCGAGATACAACTTTTATGGGAACAAGAGGGTAGAGTCGTCAGCAAAACCGTTAAGTGGATAAGATGTAACAGATAGAAGATCATTTATAAAAGAAGAGGAAAAGAATCGGAGACAGAACGGAGCCCTGGGGCACACCAGCAATTATTTTGTGGAAATCAGACTTGAATCCGTCGAATACAACTTTAATGGAACGGTCCGTCATCATCAATCCCAAAATTACGCATTTTCGATAAGAGACCTTCATGCCAAATTCATTCAAATGCCTTGGAGATGTCAAGAGCAATAATTTTACTTTCACCAAAGTAATGTTCATATTTGTTCGGTGAGATATGGCATCAGATCACCAGTGGAACGGTTGCTGCGGAAGCCATACTGACGGTCATGGAGAAGCTTTCGATCTTCAAAAAATTCCTTAAGCTGACGGTTAATCAGCGTTTTCATGAACTTAGAAAGAAGGGATTTTAGTGCTTTGGGACGGTGAAGGAGGGGGAAGTTGGGTCACTTTTCTTAGGGACAGACTGGGGAAATGCAGTTTTCCATCTTCTAGGAAAGATTTCAAGAGAGTAGGAGTGATGGCAAAGCTAACGCAGTGGCTTCGCCAGTGTGGAAGAACACATCTTCAAAAGAATGGAGGTATACCATCTGGGCCAACGGATTTGTGTTTATCGAGATCTTTGAGAATTCTTGCTACTGTACGAGTGCGGAAAAAAATCTGTCCCATGGATAAATATACATTCTCAAGTAAAGGAGGGGCAACGTTGCTTTAAGGCAGCGAATAGCTCGCAGCGAAATGGGCTGCGAGCACGGTTGCTTTATCTGAAGAGTAGAACAAATGTTTGTCATTAAAAATGAGGAGTAGGAACCAAAGATATTGAAGAATTTTTAATTTTTGGTCGTACAAAAATATGATTCTTTCATTAACTGAGTTGCATGAGTTTTTTGCTTGTTTGTGCTTTTTCCGATTTTACTCTGTAGGTCCAGCTTAAAATAAAAATGTATTTATTGGCGCGACAGCTCTTTAAGGATTCAAGGCCTAGTGCTTATACTCTCAACTATTCCTGTGTGTGTTGTTGTCTGCAAGAATGGAAGGGACCTACAATTTACCAAACGGCTACATGAGATGCACTGTTTCGAGACAAATTACTCTTGGAGATTTTGTAAGTTACTAGCATGTACTGCCTCATGAAAAGAAAAGATGTGGCTACGAGCGGGACTCAAACTCAGGCTCTTCGCTTAGCAGTCCGACACACTTACCACTAAGCCACGGGGCAATACTTCGGGTTGGCTTTATAGAATCGGAAACTTACTTCTTTGAAGCTAATAGCTTCTTTAAACTCAGAATTAAACCAGGACTTTCCTTCAGGCTTCATGCTTTTTATTCTGTTAGGAATAAAATCACGCATTCCTAGAAGAATCACATTTATGATCATTTCAGAACTGACATCAATGTCAATATCCAGTTTAAGTTACGGACAAAATATTCACACCGTCCCAGTTGGCTTTCTCGTATCGCCAAACAGTCCTGGTGGGAAGTTTTTCCTTAACTGGATGAGTGGAGAACGAGAAATTTTCTGAAATGACACAATGGCCAAACGAAAAAGTAACAGTAATGGAATACTTATCAGTGTGAGAAGTAAGAAGCAAATGAGGAGTATGGGCGGCTTGCCCAGTAACATCCGGTATTCGCGTTGGCACATCGATTAGTTGGGTACGGTGATGTAATCCGCCAAGGAGCTCGACATACTTTCCTTCGGGTGTTGTCTGACCAAAAAAGCGGAGCCAATTGGAATTGTGTACATTGATATCGCACGCAATATCCATTTAGTGTCAACAATGATTGTGCAGGTGTGGTTGTGGATACTTTATCTGAATTCGGATTAATTCAAATTAACCGTTTTCCTAACAGTTTGAACAGATTCCTCGAACTTGTTTTTGCTGATAACGAGTTCAGCGTGAGTATTGACAGCCGCAACCCACCTCCTTTGAATAATACAGATAATTATGTTTCACTTTCTCTTAAATTTTCTTTTTATGAATATTTAAAATATAAAAATTGTAAATTTTCTTATAATTTGAAAAATTGTAATTTCTATGAGATATCGAATTTTAATGTATCTTCTTGTTATCCGTCCGACTTAAACAACTGCGAAATTCATGTTGCTTATAATTTTTTAACAAATTCTTTAAAAGAGGCAATTGATTTATTCACACCTAAAATCTCTTAAAACAATTCATCTAAACCTAAATGTTTCAATAAAAAATTAATCAACATTAATAACAAAATAAACAAAGCTTTCAATTTATTTTGGAATTCAATTAACGATTTAGTTCTCTATGACAGATATCATCGATTACAAAAGGAATTTGATTTCTTAAACAAATTCCTGTATAAAAAATATGTATCTTTTCAAGAAATTGAAGAGCAATTGAAAAATTTGAACGATGATAAGCAACCTGGAGCAGATGGAATAGTACCCATAGTTTTAAGGAATTGTGCAAGTACCCTGGCTTCTCCACTCTCAGTCATTTTCAACAGTTCTCTTAGTAAAGGTATTTTCCTTGATGCTTGGAAACTATCTTACATAAATCCAATTTTTAAATCAGGCTGTAAGAATGAAGTTAGTAACTATCGGCCAATCTGAAAAAATCATTTATAACAAATTAGTCTTTCTTCTGAAAGAAGTTATTTCTCCTCTGCAGCATGGATTCGTGAATGCGAGGTCTACTACTACCAACCTAGTTGTTTTTAACAATTATTTAGTTAGCTCCCTTGAACGAGGCTCTCAGTGCGACGTTGTGTATACGGGTTTTTGCAAGACTTTTGATCCAGTAAATCATTCAGCGCAGCACATTTAACTAGAATTATGAAAAAAAAGATCTTGGGGTTATATTTGATACGAAATTAACCTTCTCCAATCACATTGACTATATTGTATCAAAAGCTCGCTCCATGCTAGGTTTTATTTACCGCGATTCAAAAGATTTTTCAGATCCTTTCACGCTAAGATCATTATGTTTTAGTTTTGATCGATTTATTTTGAAATACTGTTGTGTTGTATGGAACCCCATGTATAATACTCATTCTATGAGAATTGAAAGGATTCAGAAGTGTTTTACTAGAATGGCAATCAAAATTCTTCACTGGATTATTGATATGCCTTATAGTTCGATATGTCTGTTACTGGGTATTCAATCTCTTGAATCTAGAAGAATAAGCGGTGAAATTATGTTTATAAGAGATATAATTAACTTTAAAATTAGTTGCCCTTTCTTGCGTTCTTTAGTTTATTGGTATGCTCATGAACGTGAACTTCGTTCTCGTTTGTTATTTGATGTTCCTTTTCATAGAGTAAACTATCGTTACAATGGACCCATAACACGCTGTTTAAGACAGGCTAACTCTGTTTGTAACGTTCTCAATTTTAGTATGTTTTTAAGCCGGGATTGTTTAAAGGGAAATTAGTACCTCTTTTAATCTCTGGTGGATAAATGTTTATATTTATGAATTATAATTATCATTAAATTCTGTAGTCTATAAGAGATTTGTAACTCTGATTGATGAAGTAAATAAATAAATAAATAAAATAATAACGTTTTCAGTGCGAGGACAAAGCGAAAAAATTCCGAGATGGAATAAGACAGCGATTAGACTCCTGTAAATAAAACAATAGGAAATGATATGATGCTTGCGGACAGTGAATTTGAGCCACAAAAAGTTAAAGTCCGTGTTGGAACATTATCCGTATTGGGGAAGGCCATGGCAAGCAATATCATTTCTAACATAGACGACGAGACCATGATGGGATACAAGTAAAAGCACCAAGCTATACCCATGTAGAGTAAATTTTGTTAAATCAGTATTTACTCCAACCTGAGTTCCACTTAGTGCCAAAATAGCTGGCCTGTATTGCACAGTATGGGCGTAAACATGAAAGGATTTTTTCCTTAATCCACGAACATTAGAATAGACGAAATTAAAAACACCTACCATTTAAAAACGGTTACACACAAAACACAACTTTGACCAAGTCGAACCGCGCAGTTAATGTCCAAATTAATGTGTCATAAGTGGCAACTGTTTAAAGTAAAATGAAATGTCTATGCTCATCTATACATATTAATTGGCGACGAGTAAAGGTCAACTACACGTGTTCTATAATTTAATTTAGCTTTTTACGTAACAATTAATTTAATTAAAAGATATGGCACCAGAACCGATAGAAAGCCTAAGTGCTCAACCTCAAGCTACGGTATTCAATTTTTGCTTATTCAATCAGAAATTAATTCGTGTGCTCGCTGGGTTAAGCGCCTGGAGACTGCAATGTATCTTTACAACAGTGACGTAGGAAAACGACGTCAACTTATCCTCCATTACATGGGAGCGAAGACCTACGATGTTCTGTGCGACAAATTAATTCCAAAGGAACCAGAAGAAATTGAGCGTAAAGCAATCGTTGAGATTTTTGAAGCTCACTTCGATCCAAAACTCAATGAGATTCTGGAGAATTACAGGTTCTCTATGCATAAGCAAAAAGCGACGAAAATTGCACAGAATTTTTAATCGCCCTTCGCAGATTTTCAGTTGGCCATAATTTTGAAGTATATTTGAACCGCAATGAGGAATCAATTTGTATTTGGGCTATGAAACCGAAAAAATCCAGAGAAGGTTGTTAGAAAAAAAACTCTTAAATTGGATGATGCGGTAAATACAGCCACGGCATTTGAGATTAATGAAAGAGAGGAGTAGAACTTCATCTGTACGGGGGAAAGAGTTTGAAAGCTAAAGTTGGTAACTTCACAAAAAATACAAAGAAAGACGCAACAACAAAAAGTACTGTAAAAAACGTTAAAAACTAATGGTAAGGACAGCAAGACAAAAAAGAGTTACCTCTGTGGTATGATATTGCATACAGAATATCAATGTTCTCATAATATATACTGGGCCTTAAAGCCAACAAACAGCTGAATCAAATCGATGAAGAGGAAAACAAAACAGGTACGCTGCTGGTGGAACAGCTTTTCCATATTGGAGGCAAAGGCAGTGAATTAAACGATAGAACAAAGATATGCTGTAAGTTGGAAGTTAACAAGATTTTTATTAATTTTGAAATCGGAACAGTGACGCTTATCATTTTGATGGATGCAAATTTTTTTTTTCAAAACTAAAAGTAAATGCAAGTGATACCGAGCTATATAGTGGTCCTGTGAAGACGTACATCGTTTGCTCAGATCATAAGCCACTGCTGGGAAAAGAATTACTGCGTAAGATAAAGTTGGATTGGAAGAAATTGATCAGCTGAAGAAGATAGGGGAGAATATACGTGAATACTCGAATGGCAGTGTAATTACTGAAGAAGCAAAGGCTTAGATGATAAACTTTTTTCATTATTGGGTGAAAGAATATCAACACCAGCTGTAAGCCTGCAGTGCCAAGACACTCAGCCGTCCTCTACTAGTCTATCACGTAATGCTTTATCAATTACTCCATTACAAATCGAAAGTACTGAGAAGTCTTCAAGTGCAGTGGAAGAACAAAAAGTACCCAGAGAAAATAATGATGCCAACCTTCGGCGATCCAAACGAGTGAAGAAAAAAGAAGTTGGCTATGAGCGGGATTCGAACTCAATCTCTTGGCTTTGTAGTCCGACAAACTAACCATTAAGCCACGGGTACTACTGAACTACTGAACAATTGGGATATGTGGGTTAAGCAATTAATGAATTGTTTATTTTGAAAACTTTTTGAATTTTAAATACTTTACTTTATTTTGCATTACTTTAAATCAAATTGATATTTCAAGATTTTGACGTTTATTTCTTTCTTTTAAATAAAAGCAATCAGTATAAATAATCATTATGTATAATACTTGTATTTTACAAACCAATATTGTTTTAAATGGTACGGGAGGGTTCTTATATGTGACAACTGTCAATCTAGTACTTGTTTAAAAACTGTCCGCAAGAATATCAAACTCACTCGCAGCCCATTTCGCTGCCAGCTTTTCGCTAGCTCATAGCAATATTGCCCCTCCTGTACTTGATATTGAATTTTTTTCCATGGGACAGATTTTTTCCGCACTTGTACAGTAGCAATAGTTCTGAAAGATCTCGTTATACACCCTTAGTCCTGATGGTATACACCCATTCTTTTAAAAAATTGTTCTAATATACCGGCAGTGCCACTGCCTAAGGTTTTCCATTGCTCTAACATTTCTGGAATCTTCCCCAGAAGATGGAAAACAGCATTTGTCTAGAATGTCCCTAAGAAAGGAGATCCATCTTCTCCCTCCTCCTAGCCACCCATTGCACTTACGTCCCTTCTTTCGAAGGTAATGAAAACCCTGATTAAATGTCAGCTTAATCAAAACCTCGAAAACGAAAGGCTTATGCATGACAGTCAGTATGGCTTTGGACGTGCAATTTCAACGGTACCGTATGTTAAGCTCATTAAGCACCGATTAATACAGCATTGTCAAATGGGATCATAGAAATCGTGGACTTTAATGCTTAAGAATATTGTCTTCTGTCGTTAAAGCTTAACATACCCCAATGTCTGTACTCTGCTGCTATGCTTCTGATCTAGCTACAATATACAAAGAGCGTTTATATGCCCAAAGCTCTAGTATAACTCTTACCTCTGGGCAGGTGCTCCACAAACATGGCTTCATTTGCTTGATAGAATACAAAATACAGCATTAAAATTGATAGAAAATAGAACTTATTTTAATTTCAATAACAATAAAAGTAAAACTACAAGTAATCTTACAAGTAAAATGGCTTCAAGAACAGATCAAAATGACTCAAACAACAGCAGTACTCTACTCCCGCCAAAAAAATAATGAGGAGTTGTGATCTCGTATCGACAATCGACTCAGTACATTCTCGAAAGAGTTTGACAGTTCAATTAAGACTCTCAAACAATGGATTTTGAACAAAACAAGCAATATCGAGTCTAATCTGGTCGTCGGGCTTAGTTAACTAAACAGTTAGTGTTCTCAACTTGAATCACGTATTGATTCACTCGAAAAAAAGGAAATTAATGCTGATACCGTCTTTGTCTGTGACCATGCTACTCAAAAATGAAAACCTCCACTAAATATTAAACAACATCTGCAATGTTGTAAACATCGAGACACCTTCTCTTAAAACAGTCTTCAGAGTTTGCCCTCCAAAATCTGCTGATAAGCGTTCTTCATATGACGGCAACATAGTAATTAAATTAAATGATCGACATCACAAAAATCCCCAAAAAAAACAGGTTTTAAAAGCTTGTCTATCTCGGTTTAAAACAGCAAATTCAGGTTTGACTTTCAGAGACATATGTGTTTGTGACTCTGATAGATTAATTTACCTCAACGAAAGCCTAACAAAGAGTAATTACACCTTGCAAAAAAAAACACTCAAAATAAAAAGCTTTTAACATTTTTTGTCGGTACACACGCACAATGGACATGTTTATGTGCGAAAAACAGCTAAAAAGATTCTCATTAAATGCAGCGAAGATTTGAAGAAACTCACCGTGTATGGTCGTTTTTCGCGGTGGTGCGCACAAAAAAAAATATGAAACGAAAAAAAAGCAGAAGTGTCGCTGCACAAATACCCTCGCATGTGTCGAAAAAAAAAGAATACATAAAGAATTTCTTTCATGTATACGCCTACATTGTGCAACATAGGCCAGCTATTTTGGCATTAAATGAAACTCAAGTTGGAGGAAATACTGATTTATTATCAGAATTTGCTCCACATGGATATACATTAGTGCCATTACTTTTAACGAGTTTGATCGCTGTCCGATTCCATTTGGAAAATTGTTTCCCATTGTCCTCGCACTGAAATCGTTATTGCGGGCGATTTCAATGTACGCAATTCTAGTTGGCTCCGCTATTCTAGCCAGAAAGCACCCAAAGGAAGGTATGTCGAGATTTTTGCTGGGTTACACAACCTTACCCAACTCGTCAATGAGCCTATACGAATACCGGATGTTCCTGGGAAAGCCGCCCATACTCTTGACTTGTTTCTTACTTAGCACCCTGATAAGTATACCATTAGTGTAACTTCTCCATTTGAAACTTCAGATCATTGAATCATTTCAGGTAGTTTCTTGTCCCCCACTCACCCAGTTAAAGAAAAACTCCCCACCAGGACCGTTTGGCAATACGAGAAAGCAAACTGGGACGGCCTGAATAATTTCTTCCGAAACTTTAACTGGTCACTATGCTTTCTCGATAGTGACATTGATGCCAGTGCTGAAACGATCACAAATGTGATTCTTCTTGGGATGCGTGCTGCATTCCTCCCCTTAAAAGTTTCGCCTGTAATACTCGTCTGGCTAGGAATGCTCATCAGTTGAGCCCAATTTGGGACGTACCGTGAAATATAGAGAATGGTTTACCTGGCGACATTTTAACTTGCCATTTCGATTTGCAAGCATTCAAAACCAATGTTAATTGACACCTTCTTTCCCTTCGTCTCTAATCTTCCTATGCTCACGCAGTACTAACACGATAAGGGCAACACACAAATTCTTTTAACCTCCTTTTACTTCTCCCCTCTTTTTTCTCTTCATTTAAATTTTATTGATATTTAATTTTTTTTTCCTTTTTTTCGAGTCTTGACCTTTTTCGACCTTTTCAATCCTATAAAGTTCAACATCAAAATAATGAGTGAATTGTTATTGTCACGTGGTGGTGGTAGAGTGGCACGGATATATCAAAGATTCTTCTCAATGATATATGTAAATGCAAAAGCGGTTTTAAAATGTCATTTAAACACACAAAGCATGGTGAAGTAAATAGGTGAACTACGTTATTCTTTTGAGGGTAGCCTTATGGATGTTATCTGCTTCTCCGAGACATTGTTGAAACCAGAAATGTGTGATGATTTGTTCAAATTAAGTGGATATACTCTGTTTCGTAGTGACGGTGTTTACAAACTAAGTGGTGGCTCTGCGATAAATATTAAAAATAACTATAAGTGTATTTAAAAAAAATCAAAAAAAAAAATCATCCTAAAGTGATGTAATTGATTACATTTTTATCCAAATATCTCATAATAATGTTGCTTATTATAGGTTAGCTGAATGTGTTTTAGAAAACTTAACTGCAACTTGTCCAAATATCGTTGTATGTGGTGATTTAAACAAAAACTTACTTAGACCAAGGTTCCTCGTGTATTTGACTTCCGATGTAAATAAGCAAGTAAAGGTTCTTCAAGATAATTTTTGCTTTCTTTTTGCAACTAGGAATGATTTGGAAATGGATGAGTGCAACTCCCGATCATGACAAATTAGTCAAAATTAATAAATAATTAGAGGAACTAATCGACTCCAATAACAAACAATTTACAGTAAATGCACAATTAATAGAAACAATTAAAATATACAATGTCATAACATGAATAATAATAATGAATTTTTAATTATGTTAAAATACGTTATAATGGATTTAAGAGAAATTATAAACACCATTAATTTGGGAAAATCTAATGTACTTAATACAATGATTTTGAATTTAAAAGAAATAAAAACTATTATTATGGAAGAAAAATTAGAAGTATCTATTTATTTCAGACGTTTAAGATGCGTCAAAGTTTAAAATAATACAAAACAGAAATGTGTTCGCTATATATATACAGTTCCCGAAAATTGGAAAACTATGTGAGCATAACAAAGCTCGCGGCAATAATATTAACGGAGAAAAACTTTTTATTCCTCAAGAAATCATCAGATTCCAAAATCAATTTTATGACAGTGAATATAAAATAGAACTAAACGGTAATCTTTGTAAAAAAAATAGTAAAACCAATTGTTTAACAGAACTACTAAATAAGGCTAAGGCCAATTGTACCAAAATTAAAGAAAAAAATAACAGGAACACATAATGTTAATAATGAAATAGTAACTGGACCTAAGCTTATTTTATTTAAAAACAATGTAACCATTAATAATCAATTTTATGAAAATGTCAAAAACAGAGTACTAGAACATATTAAAAATAAAGGTTAGAGCAGCTGGAAATTGTGAAATATTTAGATTGAAACAATAATAAGCTTAAATATACCAATATTGATTTATTGAGCCATATATAAACAACGTTAAGAAACACCCAGTATTGTGGGGCATAACAATAAATGTTGTATTAGTCCTTAGCATTTTTATAATTATAAAACAACTAACATTATATAAGATAAGACAAAAGAATGCCAGAAAAAAAGCGTTCGAAATGGCAATAATAAGATGTTTGGAAGAAACCTTAAGGGCAATTGAACGATCACTATAAAAGTAAGGGGGGAGTTAACATCCAAATTTTTCCGTGATTCAATCATAGCAATCCATAACGCTAGTATAAACAAAAGACCTCACATCCGTTAAACCTCAAGAATGTTAACATAAACATCTCTTTGGACAATATGACCAATTCCATGGGAAGCGGCGACAAAACAATATCTCATCAATACATATGATGATACAATGCAGAAATTGGCGACAAAGCACTATCTCGTCATCTTGGAGAATACACCATTTTTGATTGGTTGCTGTACCTGCTGGATGATCAAGGAGAGGTTTTGAGAACATTAGCATTCATTCATATCTCCACCATTGGAATATTCGGATCACTCTTGTCTCGCGGATTAAAATTACTAACCTCATAGATTAGGTAGATTTTAAATAAAATTATTTTTAAAACTGCAAACAATGGAGAAGTGTATAAAATTAGCATTATTATACACTTGTCCAAAACAATCTGTCATGAATCTACAAAAAAACACCTTCACAACTTAAATGCAAATATTGAAAGTTCTATATGTAACAACGATTCTAACCAAAGCAATCATATTGACTTTTACAATAATAATATGACAAAGTCCTTTTCGTTTAGTTCCGTCGATTAAGTTGCTGTAGGAGAGTGTATTATGTGCATGTTATGTTGCCAACTGGAAAACTTAAATCTGGTGGCTCGAAACTAATTGACGATTTAAACTCTCTTGGACTACACCAATTTAACGATGTTTTTAATTGCAATGGAGGGACCTTGGATCTAATTTTCGCAACTTGTGATGAAGACATTGTTGTGGAAAAATCAACAGATTCTTTAGTAACAAGAAGATAACTATCATCCATCTTTATTTTTATCATTAAGGTCGAAGAAAGAGAGAATTCTTCGACCTTAATAAAAATTTTTACACTTTTAATTTTAAAAAGACAGATTTTAACAAATTTAATATGCTGCTGTCCTAAATTGATTGGTTATGTCTCAGTAATTGTTTATCCGTTAACATTATAGTCTTTGAATCTTATAATGTTTTGTTTGATTGTTTTTTAAATCTGTGCCTTTAACTTCTGTAAATTCGAGATCAGCAGTTCTAGATTGGTACGATAGTGAAATTAAAAGCCTCAAGAATCTCAGAAACAAGTTTTGGTCAATTTACTATCTCGAAGTGAAGCCGAACTATCTGCAGAAGGTACAAAGAGATCCAAAATATTTTTGGAAATTTAAAAAATAAAAGAAAGTATTGTTCATATCCGTCTGTTCTGAAGGCAAACGATAAAACTAGTCATGACCCTCGTGTTATTACACAATTATTTGCATACATTTTTCAAAGTGCATTTAACTGTGATACTGATATCTGTGAAACTTTAAACTGTTATACTTTAAACTGTTATAAACTTGACGAGAATAGCCAAAATATCGGCGGTTTTAAATCCTTCTATTACTTGACTGATATTAACTTCAATACTAATTCCGATAACGTTGCAAAGTTTATATCTAATCTTGACTAGAATTGTCACCATGGGAATATTCGGATCACTCTTGTCTCGCGGAATAAAATTACTAATCTCATAGATTAGGTGGATTTTAAATAAAATTGTTTTTAAAACTGCAAAAAGTGGAGAAGTGTATTAATTTAGCATTATTATACACTTGTCCAAAACAATCTGTCATGAATTTACAAAAAAAAAACACCTTCACAACTTAAATGCAAAAATTGAAAGTTCTATATGTAACAACGATTCTAACCAAAGCAATCATATTGACTTTTACAATAATAATATGACAAAGTCCTTTTCGTTTAGTTCCGTCGATTAAGTTGCTGTAGGAGAGTGCATAATGTGCATGTTATATTGCCAACTGGAAAACTTAAATCTGGTGGCTCCAAACTAATTGACGATTTAAACGATGTTTTTTAATTGCAATGGAGGGACCTTGGATCTAATTTCCGCAACTTGTGATGAAGACATTGTTGTGGAAAAATCAACAGATCCTTTAGTAACAAGAAGATAACTATCACCCATCTTTATCTTTCTCTCTTTTTTAACCTTAATGAAAATGTTTACACTTTTAATTTTAAAAAGACAGATTTTAACAAATTAAATATATTGCTGTCCAAATTGATGGGTTATGTCTCAGTAATTGTTTATCTGTTAACACTATTTTTGAATCTTATAATGTTTTGTTTGATTGTTTTTTTTTTAAATCTGTGCCTTTAACTTCTGTAAATTCGAGATCAGCAGTTTCAGATTGGTACGATAGTGAAATTAAAAGTCTCAAGAACCTCAGAATCAAGTTTTGGTCAATTTACTAATTATCTCGAAGTGAAGCCGACTTTGAAAACTTTTGCCGTGCCAGCGAAAATTTGAATAGATCTTCAAGTTTAAAATAATTGAACTATCTGCAGAAGGTACAAAGAGATCTTAAATTGAATCCAAAATAGTTTTGGAAATTTGAAAAATAAAAGGAAGTATTGTTCATATCCGTCTGTTCTGAAGGCAAACGATAAAACTAGTCATGACTCTCGTGTTATTACACAATTATTTGCAGACTTTTCAAAGTGCCTTTAACTGTGATGCTGACATATGAGAATCTTTAAACTGTGATACTTCGAAATATCGGCCGTTTTAAATCCTTCTCTTACTTGACTGATATGAACTTCAATATTAATTCCAATAACGTTGCAAAGTTTATATCTAATCTTGACGAGAATTATATACCAGGGCCGGATGGTATACCTTCTATAATTTTAAACAATGCGCAAATAAAGCTTCTACAAATGTACACTCTCTTTAATTGTTCTTTGTTTTCTTGTCAATTTTCATGTATTTGGAAAAAAATCTTCATAATCCCTAAATTTGTCACCTAAATTTCAATCGAATTTTTATTCCAATATATAATTATTGTACTCCTATTATAGAAAATTGTACTTATTTTTAAAACTTAGCTTTAGGCTTTGTGAAATAAATTAAATTTAAACATTCTTGGAGTGAAATCTAAAGCCGTAGAACTCAATGGAATGAGCCCACTTTTTGTGAATATTCTTCTTCTCATTCTCTTAAGATTAGTTACATATATTTTTAATACTTGTATTAGTTCAAGCAAGTTTCCAGATGTGAATACTGAAAAATTCTACCAATGCCTAAAAAAGCATCCTCAAGTGTTGGGGAGCTTAGATCAATTGCAATCTTGCCCTTTTTGAGTAAGGTTTTTGAAACATTGATTAGCCAGCAAATGAAGCAATTTCTAAAAGTCAATACTCTAATAACTGAATATCAATCAGGGTTCAGAAGAAAACAGTTTCGTTACAGCTCTGAGGATTTTCGTTCTGGGATCGAAAATGATATGATGGCATTCATAGTATTTCTTGATTTTTCCAGAGCTATTGATTCTATTGACCACAAAATTCAATAACTTGGTTGCTAATTTGGCTTTGAAGGGTCTGAGTGTAGATTGATTGCATCATATTTTGAAAACCTTGCTCAACCAGCATTTTGCGAAAATAAATGTTCATCTACTCAACGTATTATAAAGGGTATTCCTCAAGGTTCTGTTTTGAACTAGAATTGTCACCATGGGAATATTCGGATCACTCTTGTCTCGCGGATTAAAATTACTAACCTCATAGATTAGGTGGATTTTAAATAAAATTGTTTTTAAAACTGCAAAAAGTGGAGAAGTGTATTAATTTAGCATTATTATACACTTGTCCAAAACAATCTGTCATGAATTTACAAAAAAAAAACACCTTCACAACTTAAATGCAAAAATTGAAAGTTCTATATGTAACAACGATTCTAACCAAAGCAATCATATTGACTTTTACAATAATAATATGACAAAGTCCTTTTCGTTTAGTTCCGTCGATTAAGTTGCTGTAGGAGAGTGCATAATGTGCATGTTATATTGCCAACTGGAAAACTTAAATCTGGTGGCTCCAAACTAATTGACGATTTAAACGATGTTTTTTAATTGCAATGGAGGGACCTTGGATCTAATTTCCGCAACTTGTGATGAAGACATTGTTGTGGAAAAATCAACAGATCCTTTAGTAACAAGAAGATAACTATCACCCATCTTTATCTTTCTCTCTTTTTTAACCTTAATGAAAATGTTTACACTTTTAATTTTAAAAAGACAGATTTTAACAAATTAAATATATTGCTGTCCAAATTGATGGGTTATGTCTCAGTAATTGTTTATCTGTTAACACTATTTTTGAATCTTATAATGTTTTGTTTGATTGTTTTTTTTTTAAATCTGTGCCTTTAACTTCTGTAAATTCGAGATCAGCAGTTTCAGATTGGTACGATAGTGAAATTAAAAGTCTCAAGAACCTCAGAATCAAGTTTTGGTCAATTTACTAATTATCTCGAAGTGAAGCCGACTTTGAAAACTTTTGCCGTGCCAGCGAAAATTTGAATAGATCTTCAAGTTTAAAATAATTGAACTATCTGCAGAAGGTACAAAGAGATCTTAAATTGAATCCAAAATAGTTTTGGAAATTTGAAAAATAAAAGGAAGTATTGTTCATATCCGTCTGTTCTGAAGGCAAACGATAAAACTAGTCATGACTCTCGTGTTATTACACAATTATTTGCAGACTTTTCAAAGTGCCTTTAACTGTGATGCTGACATATGAGAATCTTTAAACTGTGATACTTCGAAATATCGGCCGTTTTAAATCCTTCTCTTACTTGACTGATATGAACTTCAATATTAATTCCAATAACGTTGCAAAGTTTATATCTAATCTTGACGAGAATTATATACCAGGGCCGGATGGTATACCTTCTATAATTTTAAACAATGCGCAAATAAAGCTTCTACAAATGTACACTCTCTTTAATTGTTCTTTGTTTTCTTGTCAATTTTCATGTATTTGGAAAAAAATCTTCATAATCCCTAAATTTGTCACCTAAATTTCAATCGAATTTTTATTCCAATATATAATTATTGTACTCCTATTATAGAAAATTGTACTTATTTTTAAAACTTAGCTTTAGGCTTTGTGAAATAAATTAAATTTAAACATTCTTGGAGTGAAATCTAAAGCCGTAGAACTCAATGGAATGAGCCCACTTTTTGTGAATATTCTTCTTCTCATTCTCTTAAGATTAGTTACATATATTTTTAATACTTGTATTAGTTCAAGCAAGTTTCCAGATGTGAATACTGAAAAATTCTACCAATGCCTAAAAAAGCATCCTCAAGTGTTGGGGAGCTTAGATCAATTGCAATCTTGCCCTTTTTGAGTAAGGTTTTTGAAACATTGATTAGCCAGCAAATGAAGCAATTTCTAAAAGTCAATACTCTAATAACTGAATATCAATCAGGGTTCAGAAGAAAACAGTTTCGTTACAGCTCTGAGGATTTTCGTTCTGGGATCGAAAATGATATGATGGCATTCATAGTATTTCTTGATTTTTCCAGAGCTATTGATTCTATTGACCACAAAATTCAATAACTTGGTTGCTAATTTGGCTTTGAAGGGTCTGAGTGTAGATTGATTGCATCATATTTTGAAAACCTTGCTCAACCAGCATTTTGCGAAAATAAATGTTCATCTACTCAACGTATTATAAAGGGTATTCCTCAAGGTTCTGTTTTGAACTAGAATTGTCACCATGGGAATATTCGGATCACTCTTGTCTCGCGGATTAAAATTACTAACCTCATAGATTAGGTAGATTTTAAATAAAATTATTTTTAAAACTGCAAACAATGGAGAAGTGTATAAAATTAGCATTATTATACACTTGTCCAAAACAATCTGTCATGAATCTACAAAAAAACACCTTCACAACTTAAATGCAAATATTGAAAGTTCTATATGTAACAACGATTCTAACCAAAGCAATCATATTGACTTTTACAATAATAATATGATAAAGTCCTTTTCGTTTAGTTCCGTCGATTAAGTTGCTGTAGGAGAGTGTATTATGTGCATGTTATGTTGCCAACTGGAAAACTTAAATCTGGTGGCTCGAAACTAATTGACGATTTAAACTCTCTTGGACTACACCAATTTAACGATGTTTTTAATTGCAATGGAGGGACCTTGGATCTAATTTTCGCAACTTGTGATGAAGACATTGTTGTGGAAAAATCAACAGATCCTTTAGTAACAAGAAGATAACTATCATCCATCTTTATTTTTATCATTAAGGTCGAAGAAAGAGAGAATTCTTCGACCTTAATGAAAATTTTTACACTTTTAATTTTAAAAAGACAGATTTTAACAAATTTAATATGCTGCTGTCCTAAATTGATTGGTTATGTCTCAGTAATTGTTTATCCGTTAACATTATGGTCTTTGAATCTTATAATGTTTTGTTTGATTGTTTTTTAAATCTGTGCCTTTAACTTCTGTAAATTCGAGATCAGCAGTTCTAGATTGGTACGATAGTGAAATTAAAAGCCTCAAGAATCTCAGAAACAAGTTTTGGTCAATTTACTATCTCGAAGTGAAGCCGAACTATCTGCAGAAGGTACAAAGAGATCCAAAATATTTTTGGAAATTTAAAAAATAAAAGAAAGTATTGTTCATATCCGTCTGTTCTGAAGGCAAACGATAAAACTAGTCATGACCCTCGTGTTATTACACAATTATTTGCATACATTTTTCAAAGTGCATTTAACTGTGATACTGATATCTGTGAAACTTTAAACTGTTATACTTTAAACTGTTATAAACTTGACGAGAATAGCCAAAATATCGGCGGTTTTAAATCCTTCTATTACTTGACTGATATTAACTTCAATACTAATTCCGATAACGTTGCAAAGTTTATATCTAATCTTGACTAGAATTGTCACCATGGGAATATTCGGATCACTCTTGTCTCGCGGAATAAAATTACTAATCTCATAGATTAGGTGAATTTTAAATAAAATTGTTTTTAAAACTGCAAAAAGTGGAAAAGTGTATTAATTTAGCATTATTATACACTTGTCCAAAACAATCTGTCATGAATTTACAAAAAAAAAAACACCTTCACAACTTAAATGCAAAAATTGAAAGTTCTATATGTAACAACGATTCTAACCAAAGCAATCATATTGACTTTTACAATAATAATATGACAAAGTCCTTTTCGTTTAGTTCCGTCGATTAAGTTGCTGTAGGAGAGTGCATAATGTGCATGTTATATTGCCAACTGGAAAACTTAAATCTGGTGGCTCCAAACTAATTGACGATTTAAACGATGTTTTTTAATTGCAATGGAGGGACCTTGGATCTAATTTCCGCAACTTGTGATGAAGACATTGTTGTGGAAAAATCAACAGATCCTTTAGTAACAAGAAGATAACTATCACCCATCTTTATCTTTCTCTCTTTTTTAACCTTAATGAAAATGTTTACACTTTTAATTTTAAAAAGACAGATTTTAACAAATTAAATATATTGCTGTCCAAATTGATGGGTTATGTCTCAGTAATTGTTTATCTGTTAACACTATTTTTGAATCTTATAATGTTTTGTTTGATTGTTTTTTTTTTAAATCTGTGCCTTTAACTTCTGTAAATTCGAGATCAGCAGTTTCAGATTGGTACGATAGTGAAATTAAAAGTCTCAAGAACCTCAGAATCAAGTTTTGGTCAATTTACTAATTATCTCGAAGTGAAGCCGACTTTGAAAACTTTTGCCGTGCCAGCGAAAATTTGAATAGATCTTCAAGTTTAAAATAATTGAACTATCTGCAGAAGGTACAAAGAGATCTTAAATTGAATCCAAAATAGTTTTGGAAATTTGAAAAATAAAAGGAAGTATTGTTCATATCCGTCTGTTCTGAAGGCAAACGATAAAACTAGTCATGACTCTCGTGTTATTACACAATTATTTGCAGACTTTTCAAAGTGCCTTTAACTGTGATGCTGACATATGAGAATCTTTAAACTGTGATACTTCGAAATATCGGCCGTTTTAAATCCTTCTCTTACTTGACTGATATGAACTTCAATATTAATTCCAATAACGTTGCAAAGTTTATATCTAATCTTGACGAGAATTATATACCAGGGCCGGATGGTATACCTTCTATAATTTTAAACAATGCGCAAATAAAGCTTCTACAAATGTACACTCTCTTTAATTGTTCTTTGTTTTCTTGTCAATTTTCATGTATTTGGAAAAAAATCTTCATAATCCCTAAATTTGTCACCTAAATTTCAATCGAATTTTTATTCCAATATATAATTATTGTACTCCTATTATAGAAAATTGTACTTATTTTTAAAACTTAGCTTTAGGCTTTCTGAAATAAATTAAATTTAAACATTCTTGGAGTGAAATCTAAAGCCGTAGAACTCAATGGAATGAGCCCACTTTTTGTGAATATTCTTCTTCTCATTCTCTTAAGATTAGTTACATATATTTTTAATACTTGTATTAGTTCAAGCAAGTTTCCAGATGTGAATACTGAAAAATTCTACCAATGCCTAAAAAAGCATCCTCAAGTGTTGGGGAGCTTAGATCAATTGCAATCTTGCCCTTTTTGAGTAAGGTTTTTGAAACATTGATTAGCCAGCAAATGAAGCAATTTCTAAAAGTCAATACTCTAATAACTGAATATCAATCAGGGTTCAGAAGAAAACAGTTTCGTTACAGCTCTGAGGATTTTCGTTCTGGGATCGAAAATGATATGATGGCATTCATAGTATTTCTTGATTTTTCCAGAGCTATTGATTCTATTGACCACAAAATTCAATAACTTGGTTGCTAATTTGGCTTTGAAGGGTCTGAGTGTAGATTGATTGCATCATATTTTGAAAACCTTGCTCAACCAGCATTTTGCGAAAATAAATGTTCATCTACTCAACGTATTATAACGGGTATTCCTCAAGGTTTTGTTTTGGGGCCATTATTGTTTACACTGTTTATCATTGATATTTCTAAGTCCACACAAATTTGCATGTATTATATATTTGCTGATGATGTTCAGGCATATATTGTATTCCCGAGATCTTCCACTCAAGTAGCTTTTTCTCAAATGAACAATAATCTATGTTCTGTTTATCAGTGGTCAGAAAAAAACAACCTTCGACTTAACCCTGTAAAAACAAAAGCTCTACTTGTAAACCAAACAGAAAACACCAACTTAATTATACTGATTTTATTTCTAAATAACAACATCATCTTAATCTGCAAATGTTTAATCTCTTTTTAAAGTAGAAAAAAGTTCTGAAGTATAACCTCACCCAGTCACGTGTTATAATGGAATGAATTTTTATTAGATAAAAGATTTGACTTTGACAGTTTCTTACAATTATGTTTTCTTAAGGTTGGTAGACAAAATGAGTGCGTTCAGCCTAACCTCAGTCAAAAAGTTGAGAATAATTAACAATGATGAAATTTAAACATTCCGCCCGCTTGAACGTCTCATTTAGAGCGTTGAAGATACATAAGTGATATTTAAATTGAAACTGGTAGTAGACAAAGTTTTATTATTGGACGCTGTAGGGTGCTTGATTGGGTCTTCACAGTAACAACTCTTACAAGTCCATCAGCTCCCGGATGTGTTGAAATGACTCTTGCTAAGGGCCATTTGCTTGGAGAATAGCGTTCATCAACGACAAGTACTAAAGCTCCTTCAGTGATGTTTTTTGATGAACTGTGCCACTTACCTATGTCTTGTAATCGTTGGAGATACTCGTGTGACCATCTCTGCCAAAATATTTCTAGCAGTTGTCGAAGGTGTTGATATCGTGAAAGTCTGGATGTGTGTACTTCAATTAAAGAAGGTTCAGGAACTGTTGTTAAAGCTCTTCTCATTATAAAGTGGCCCGGCGTGAGAGCTTCGAGGTCTCTAGGGTCGTCTGTTAGAGGACAAATTGGGCGGGAGTTCAAAACTCTTCATAAGTGAGAACGGTATCACCTATAACTCGTTTGATATGAAACTTGGCTGATTTAACAGCTACCTCCCATTTGCTCCCAAAATGAGGCGATGCAGGGGGGTTGAATGACCATTTTGTACCGTCATTGGCAGGTGGATCTACTAAATGTTTGATAGTATTAGAAGCAGATTTAAGCAACTTAAGTAGCTCCGCATCAGCACCAATAAAGTTTGTTCCACAGTCGCTTCTCAGAGTTGAACAAATTCCTCGTCGGCCAGTGAAACGCTTGAACGCCGCAATAAATCCTTTTGTAGAATAATCCGTGGCAAGTTCTAGGTGAACAACAGATGTAGAAAAGCATACAAAGACTACTAGATAGCCTTTGTAATTCTTTGCTCCACGTCCTCTCCAAGTTTTCAGTGTAAATGGGCCTGCGTAGTCCAATCCTGAATGTAAAAATGGACGGGTTGGGATTGTTCGATTGATAGGAAGCTGGCCCATAAGTTACTTTAAAGTTTTAGCTCAGTGTCGAGTACAAACTACACAACGGTTGACAAAACTACGAACTGCATTGCGACCTCCGATGACCCAGGAGTTCCTTCTTATTGTTGCCAACATTAATTGTACTCCCCCATGAAGAGTAGACTGATGCGTGTAATCCAGTATCAAATTTGTTAGGTAAGACTCACGTGGAAGTATGATTGGATGGAGTGTCTGGATCGATTTGGGCGTTGCGAAGCCACCCGCCAATTCAGAGAATTCCATGGTAGTCAAGGAACGGAGTAAGACGAAAAATTGAGCTATTGCGATTAATGGACTGTAAACGAGATAATTGTTTGATTTCTAACGAATAACTTTGAAATTGTACATATCGGATCCAAAACATTTTAGCATCATCTAGTTCCTTTGGCTCTAGGCCGGTACTATGTTTAATGACTTTCGGTACATAATTAACATCGATCTTGGCCTTTTTTCTCTCTTGTAGGTTTTTGTGGAGTGATATTAAGCGTCTGCGTCTGCAGTTATTCGTAAGAGTTTCATCAGCGAATAAAACTTACACAGAAGATTCAAAGTTAGATCAATTATTTGTCTTTTAGAAAAGCTACTGTTGGATGACGTTCTTTTAGGTCTGTATTGCTATCCAAGTTGAGACAAAGCGACGGCCAATGGCTTGAGACAAGTTTCAGCCAACTTGGTCCAAACCACCAAAGTGAATTTTCAGCAAGCTTGCGTGGTGACCATCCCCTTTATGCATGATCAGACGGGTTGTCTTCACCTGGTAAATGGTGTCAATGCGCCTCAGGGAGTATTTCTTGTAGAGAAACGCGGTTTCGTACGAAATCTTTGCACCTAGTTGGTTGGCCTTGGATCCAAAATAAGGCGGTACTGGAATCGGTCCAGAGATGAATAGCTGAAACATCGGTATTTAAAACTTGTCAAATATGTTGTACATGGCGCGTGAGAAGCAACGCAGCTGAGAGTTCCAAGCGTGGAGTTGTAATACTTATACATCTCGATCGGTTGTTGGATTTGCTTGATTTTCGAATAGGAGCCGATTTTGTTTTCAATGCTAAGATTGAGATTTGAGTGTTGTTAATATCCCTTACAACACGAAGATAAATAACTGAACCAAGAGCTGAATGAGAGGCGTCAGCAAAGCCATGGATCTCAATTGATATATAAGTTGAAGTTAATCCAAGCCACCTGGGAACACTGATAAAATGAAGATCTTGAAGCTCATGAATGTAAGTTTTCCAACGCAGTTATAGGTTAAGAGGAATGGCTTCATCCCAACTTAGATTCGCTTCCCAAAGCTCCTGCATAAATATTTTTCCTCGAACTACTACCGGCGAGAGCCATCCAAATTGATGAAAGAACTTTGCAATATCTCTTCGTATAGATCCAGGGTTCACAAATTGGTTCGTGAATAAATATAAATCGGTCATGAACAGGTTGCCAATTAAGCCCTAATGTACGATGTATAGGGCCATCTTAAATATAATTTGATGATGAACACGAAGCACGTTCTTGTAACGGGACATCTTCTAAGAGACTTTCATGACTGGCGGTTCAGTTTTGAAGTGGAAACCCACCCGCCTTAAAAAGATTTATTATTTATTTATTATTTTATTTAGTTTTTGCTTACCATCCTCGATAGATAAAGCCCCGCTGTAGATATCATCAACGTAAGTGTTCCGCTCGATAACTTATTTGGCTTCAGGATAAAGATGGCCTTCATTTGATGCAAGTTGACGAAGAACTCTGTTGGCGAGATACGGTGCTGGACTTGTTCCATGTGTGACCGTCGTGAGGAGAAATTCCACTTGATTTGAGTCTTCAAGCCACAGAATTCTTTGAAAGTCCCAATCGTCGGGATGAACTTGAATTTGCCTAAACATTTTTGTGACGTCAGATGAAAAAGCATATTAATTCATTCGCCATCTTTTTAGGACATCTGGGAGATCCACGTGAAGTTTCGGCCCTTCGTGAAGAAATTCATTCAGTGAAAAACCTTGTTGGGTCTTAAAAGATCCGTTGAATACCACTCGGAGTTTAGTTGTTGCGCTCGTCTCACGCACAACTCCATGATGAGGCAAATAAAAAACCTGATCAGCTGATTTAGGAGCTTCAAAAGTTCGATGCATGTGTCCCAAGTTTTCATACTCCTTGATGAATTTTGAATAGTCCTCATAAAATGATGGATTTTTCATAAAGCGACTCTGCATTCTATGAATCAACTTTAATGCTGGAGTGCGTGAATCTCCATAAGATGTGGGACGTGTCTTAAATGGAAGCCTCACGATATATCTTCCTTCTAAAGCACGAGAGTGAGTGGAAATTTTGGAGGAAATTTTCAACCTCGCACTACTCTTCTTCTGAAGTGAGTTGGTTTTTAGGTGAACTGAAGACTTATTCTTGAATCCAAAATCGTTTCAAAAGGTCGTTGAGATCATAGTCAATATAACAGTGAAAAACCGACACCGTTAGTGATGCTTCACGCACTGCTGATTATGTGGGACCGGAAAGAATCCACCCCAAAGCAGTAAGTTGTGCAATTGGCGCTTCCTTCGGTCCTTTCCGGAGTCCATTTTGTATTATTTGACTGTACACTTCAACTCCTAGTATAAGATCTATGTATTTGTCCTGGTTGATGATATTCTGGATCCGCAAGTTGTAAACTCTTAAGGTGAGGCCATTCGTTGACGGCAACCATTGTTCAAGGAAGATAGCTAGTCAGTTTTGGTAAAATGAAGGCATCAAAAACACTTATGAACTAATTTACACATGACTGAATGTCGAGGGTAGCCTTTCCGTTAGGTTTGTGTGAAGCTGATAACTCTGTTCCTATACCAGGTATAGATAATGATGTGTGAGCACGTGGCAAACGAAGAATTTGGCATAGTTTTTCTGATATCAAATTAATTTCAGAGCCTTGATCTAGAAATCACATCTTGTTGGAGATTTGTAGATATAAGTTGCGTTTACAGATGCAGAATTGATGGATGATTCGACTAATACTGGTTCTGTTGTAGATTTATTCTGCTGCAAGCTGTAAGAGTGTTGATTATATGCATTTCCTCCAGGATGGATTGAGGTGTGATGACGACCGCTGCAGATGTTACACCTCTCCTTTGAATGACATCCACTGATAGGGTGAAGTCCAAGACAGTTAAAGCAAAGTCTTTTTTGTGTGACAAACTGGTGGCGCTCTTCGAAGACTTTTGCTAAATAACTTGGGCAAGCTGATATAAAATGGTTCCCATTACAAAGAGAGCACGATTGTGAATTCCGCAGGGCAAAATGATGGGATCTTACCTTAGTTACCTGATGTTTAACTGATGGTGGCTTCCTCATGTCTTGTTGTTTAGACTAAACTCGTTCAAAGGCCTGTAGAGAACGAATGCGTGTTTGAGTGAATGTTTTAAATTCCTTCCACGTGGAAGTTTCTGTTTTTGAGTCTAACTGTTTTTCCCATTCTTTTATTGACGCAGAATCAAATTTTTGAGAAACTAAAAAGACCAAACAACTCATCCCCTTGATCAACTTTGCTACCAAGAACTTCTAAGGAACCTATTGCTTGATTTATAGTATTGAGCAGAGTATCAAGATCTTCTGATGATTCATGGGTTACTGATTTGGCAGAAAAAAGTAAGTCTAATGCTGAATCAACCAATAGTCTCTTATTATCGTAATGTTCTAAAAGACTGTCCCATGGTACCTTGAAGTTGGCTGCTGTTAAAGTAGTCGTATGTAGTCGAGAAGCTGCTTTACCACCAGCGACACATGCCTTAAGATACTGCAATTTATCGACGTCAATGAAGTATTAGCTCCGATTTGGGATGTAAAAGAATCCTTGAAAGGAGCCCAATCAGAAAACTCTCCAGTGAACACAGGTAGATCCATTATTGGCAAGCGAACGTGTGTAGTAGAGGTAGATAACGGACGCAGTACTGATGAATCGGACAATGCAGTGCCATCAATGAAAGATTTTGGCGTTATATTTTCTAGCAAGACCGTCATTTGCTCCATATCATTGAGGTAATTCTCCTCACATTGTACGTAAACCTTCCACTTGAAATATTGATCCTCGTCGTACTCTGCCTTTTGTTCAGGCTTGATTGATGCGCGAAGTATTCCTAAGGAATTGTGATTTTCTTTGAACTCGTTCCAATTGTTAGAAAGTGCTGTGATTCGCGATTGTATTCGCTGGCTGGTGATGTTCGAACTTAGTTTTAGCTTAGAAACTGAGTTTGAAATTGATTCAAAAAGCTCGACTTGAATCAATGTTGAAGTTGATTAGCCTTAGACATTGTAAAATGATGATTTTTTTTTTGAAAAATCCGAGTCGATGGACCAGAATTTAAAGATTTTATCTGAAAATGTTTATTCTCTTTTTAAAGTAGAAAAAAGTTCTCAAGTATAACCTCACTCAGTCACGTGTTATAATGGAATGAATTTTTATTAGATAAAAGATTTGACTTTGACAGTTTCTTACAATTTTGTTTTCTTAAGGTTGGTAGACAAATGAGTGCGTACAGCCTAATAATGTAAAGGCAGACTTTAGTCAAAAAGTTGAAAATAATTAACAATGATGAAATTTAAACAAAATTGGAAGTATTCTTAAGAACATTGGAATCATATTAAATCAGAAGCTTAATTGGACTGATCACACTAATAAATTGGTTTCTAAGATGTATGGTATCCTCCGTGGATGCAATCTTTTTGTCAATTGATGTCAAAATAAAATTGATTAGGACTTTTGTCTTACCAATTATTTCATATGATTGTGCATTATTTACTTATATGAATTATGATTCCAGAAGAAAGCTCAATGTTGATTACAATAGTTGTGCTAAATATGTTTTTAATTTAAGCATCGTGAGCATGTTTCAAGTTTTGCCAATTAAATACCTGGATGCTCCTTAAAGGCCTGTCTTCACTTCTAACCAGTTGTCACTCTACGAAAAATTGTTGGCCGTAAAATTCCTAGTTACTTATTTAGCTTCCTTTTTTTTTGGAAGGTCTGAGTGAACATACCGATTAATACATCAAAGACATAAATATCTAATAAGTTCGCTACATTTTTTCATTTATTCAGTCTATCTTTGGAACCTCCTACAATACTAAACATGCGATTGGCTCTTATCAGTTATTTAATAAAGTAATTAAGTTACCAAATTAAATTAATATGAAAATATTAATATGTGAAAATAAATTTAATAATTACGAAAAACTATGTAGAACTTTAAACAGTTCGTCAGTTTGTCATTCAGAAAATATAAAAGTAATAATTGATTAAACTTAAACAACTTGCGCAGAAGTGAGAACTCATCATGCCCCGTAAAAAATTCCCAACACATTCCAAGCATTGAGTTGATTCAAGACAACATTACAATAGATGAAATCATACATCCTCTCAACAGAAACTTTCTTTTTAAATTCCACTACGCAACAATTGGAATTAAGGACAAGATACATCGCTTTAAAGAAATATCATCGTTCTGAATCCTACCAGCTGTTATTCAACCTCAGCAATACGAAAAGGAGATCAAAGAAGTGCTTTCCCTAGAAATGATGCATGAACTTCACATTAAGAACAGAGAGCATATTAAGAAGCTTGATGTAACGAACCTTATTCATCAATCCATTTCTCACGGCTCCATAATGATTATCTTTGACATCATATTGGTAGTGATTTTCATGAAAAGAAAAAATACTCAAATCACAATTAACCATTAGAAAACCCATCAGGAAATTACATCCGAAGTTCTGGACCATCCCAGTACTTTCAAGCCAATTTTCATCCCTACATTTAATCAACTGAGAAGTAACAGCATCCCTAAGATATATGATGCTTTATTCTTTTAATTGCTGGATGAGGATATCCAGATCTAAGCAGGGAGGAGTTGACAACTGCCACATTGCAAAATCGAATATCCGTGAAAATTCTCACGATATTTCGAATTAGATCAGCAACTGGCCATCCGAAATACACACCCATGCATCGAGCAATTTTGTGAGGAATTCCTTCTTGTATTTAAGTGAAGTAAAGTTAAGTCAAAATCAAATCTGAATGTTCGGAGTTTACTTCGTTCTAAGTTTCTAACTTTCGAAAAAAAGGTTGAAATAAAAAATATTTTTTTAATAAAGGTAATCATCAATGAATAATTTATGATCTTGAAATTCGTTTAGTTTTTCTAAATAATCATGGACATTGTTGTTACTTATATTTTTGAATTTCTATGTACGATTATAAAAGAGTTCAAAAGGGGTAAGTTTATTTGGAGAATGTATAGCAAGTTAACATCCACATTTTCGCGTGATTCAATCATAGCAATCCACAACGCTAGCATAAACAAAAGCCCCATATCCGTTAAACCTCAAGAATGCTAACATAAACATACCTTCGGACAATATGACCAATTCCATGGGAAGCGGCCGGCGACATACAATATCTCATCAATACATAAGATGATACCATGCAGATATTGGCGACAAAGTACTATCTCGTCATCTTGGAGAATACACCATTTTTGATTGGTTGCCGATCACATCTTCTCCTTATGATAAATGTATCTGCTGGATGATCAAGGAGAGGTTTTGAGAACATTACCATTCATTCATATCTCCACCATCGGAATATTCGGATCACTCTTGTCTCGAGGATTAAATTACTAACCTCATAGATTAGGTGGATTTTTAATAAAACTATTTTTAAAACTGCAAAAAGTGGACAAAATTATTAATTAAGCATTATTATATGCTTTTAATGTTTCAGAATATCTTCGTGGTTTCTAGTTTTATTCTTATCAAAAATAACTCCATATATTTCAATGAGACTCGAATGCATTCTTTCTACCGGGGCATTGCTAGAACTTTACTGAGAGGATGTTATATGGTGCTCTATATTAAATTGTTTGCAAAAGTCACTGAATATAAGAGATGTTAGCTCAATGCCTTGGTCTGTATTAGTTTTCTAGGTATACCTTGGAGGCTCATGAAATGTTTAAGAGAAGTAATGACGGTAATGATATTTCTATCGGATAATGTGTAAGCAGCTCCATATTTGTAAAATGTATCAATGATTGTTGGAACTAGTTTTTTTATTTATTTTCATTTCATTTCATTTATTATTGCTTTGTAAAAGTTATAAAATAATGTACATTAAGTTAAGATTAAAATTAAGTTTTCTGTATTATATAAATTCAGTTTTGTTAATGACAAGTAAGACATAAGAAAATGATTCAATTGGTACTACAGATTTTTACTCCTTTGTTCAAATTTTTATTTGATCTTATTTAATTTAAGTTACTGTCAAAAGTCTCAATAGGGCCGCATCAAATTGCGTCGTGAAAATTCAAGTTCCCGTATATTTTTCCATAGCGTTTTCGGTGGTAGATTCTATTAAGGCGCTTTGAGTAGAGTTTGCATTTGGCTTCTTTGACCGAAAGTCAGACAGCATTTCAGAAAGACGAAAACGCTTCCAACGCTTGCTCAATCAAATTTAATATCTCTTTCAATCAAATTTAATATCTCTTCTGAAAACCAAGATTTGCGTCAGCCGAAGTAAATTTTTGAGGTTTTAAGCGGTACATGTATATTAAAAATTTTGTTTATTGAACTTTGCAGGAAAGAAACTTGTTCTTCAGGAGATGACACTCGATATATATTATTGAGTTAATATTAAAAGTGTTCAAAAATGGACTACATTACTTTACAATAGCTAAATTCAAGTTAATAAAAGCAACGATTAAACTTTATTTTAATACAAAAATAATTTCTTTTCTTTAAATTTAGGTAGATTTGTTTAAAATGCATTTATATTTATAGATAAAAATCGTACCGCTAGTTCATCAATTTCAAACGACAGCAAAACTAACGAGTCATCATGTTGTGTTGACACTGTAAATGATAACAGTGAAGAATCAAAACTAAAACCAAGATCACGGTAAGTTTTTTTTAAGGTAGTAATAATGTATATATATATATATATATTCCATTCTTATGATTCCATAAAACCATAACATATAGATTTTACTTTGCCTTGCATACGCTTAATGTGTGCATTTTATTTTGTATTTCCATGTGCTGTGCTTCAGTTTAGTTAAGACACTAACAGGTGTACAGACCAAATATTATTCTAATAGAGTGTCGGATTGGTTCAATTTTGCCACATAGACCTAACACTACTGTAGTCCTTAATTTTAGTTGCCTATATGTGTACATTAGCTATATTTTCGGGGAGAGTACAGTGACTCGGATGACAAAGTTTAATGGCGGATTTGTATAGAACAGTTATTTGAAACAATTTTTTATTATATCACCACCATCATTACACCAAAATGTACTCAAATTGAAAAAAAAATGTATATAAAAATAACGCTAATACTAATTATGAAGTACTGCACGTTTTTAAAAAAGAAGTCTCTATTATCTTTTTTTTAAATTAAGTAAAATCTACAAATTACTTTTTAAAAAATATTATGTCTAATTTGATATTTTGGAATAAATTGAAAAAAAAAAATATTTTGCATTGATTCTTTTCAAAATTGAGAAAGTATGCACTTCATTTGTTTTAGTTATTTGTTACTTCCATTAATTTTTAATCGATCACTGAAAACTAGATCCTTTTATGTGTTCTATTTTTTAGGAAATTGAAATTTACCAAACCTACTGTTTTTCAATTTGTTTGGTTCTTACGTAGTAAGACAATATTTTGTGAAAAGGACGTTAACTTTGGCGCATCAAAAACACAGATATTTTGATTTGAAAAGAAGTTTAGCAAATTATAGTTATTTTAAGAGGGAAATAGACCCCCTCGTAGAAATAATTAATTTTATTTTTCGATCTAGGATTTTTTTTTATCATTTTGCGCCGCCAAAGTAATTCGACCCTCCTCGAATTGTATTAAAAGTAAGAAGACGTTAATACAAAACAAATAATAAAGAAATAAGTTTGGTAAATTTTAATTTTAATTTTAATTTTAATTTTAATTAAATTTAATTTAAATTTAATTTTAATTTTATCTCAAAAGTAGAGCACATAAGATCATATATTCAGTGTTTGATTAATTAATTAAAAAGTCATTTAATACGTGCGCCATTATGTCAAAATTAATTAATTATTTCGAGCCCTATAAACTATAAGGTCAATTCAAAAATTATAAGTTAATTATTTAATTTCTTTAACTAAACACAATAGTTAATAACGGCAAAAATGCCTATTTTATTAGAATCATGGGATAGTCTGTATAAAATCCAAATGAATAAACATTTGACGAAAATATTGCCTTGCTTCACGTCAATTTAAACCTAGGTCTAATAAAAGAGCAGATAGTTTTAAATTTATTCATATTGTCTAAAAACTTGGCGAACCTATGAATGACTACATCGTTAGGCTCAAAGCCTCTTCTCAGGAGTGCCATTTTGGTGATTTCTTTGAAAATTTGCCAGCCATCGCAAAAGCCACCGATGATAAGGATAAATTAAGTCAAACAAGTTGAAAACATTAAACGATCAGTGGTCCGATCGTTTATAGTAGGTTCAAGTACGAAAAAAATCATTAGTTGCTTGTGGAGCACGAAAATCTTTGTTTTGTGCAGTATTACGATAAGGCTTTAATCATAGAGGGTTGCAAGAAAGCGACGTCATCAGTATACACACCCACCACAACAAATTCTAGCTACAAGTCAGCAAAATAATCTTCGTCATCGAATAATTTGCCTTTAAAAAATCCATAACGTATTACATCAATGTCCGCGATGTGGAAGAACTGCAATTCGAAATTGCCAGTCAGTTAACTGGGAGTGCTTTACCTGCAACAGAAAAGGTCGTCAAAAGTGTCAATGCAACGCAATCAACAAAAAAAGAGGTATTAATGGAAATTGACACCGGAGCTGCAATATCAATAATAAACAAAGAATAAGTAAGTTAATGAAATATTTATTTGATTGCTTAAAATAATATTACATTTGCTTTTAACTTAAGATTAATATGGTTTGACCTTTGGCCGTCTACCAAATTGACATTTCTTTTTAATTTTGCTCAGTACTATTTACAATTTTTATTATTGATTTTATATTAAAAGTCGCCTTCAAATATTCTAGGTCTATATCTAGGCACCGTTATTGCATATCTATATAAAACTTCCCAGCCTAATTTGCCAATCAAATCGCACATTATATCCATGAAAGTATCTAACTCGGAATTATCTTCGAACGAGACACTTTCTAATGAAATGAGACACATCTTCTTTCTCCTTGAAATTACAAAGTTTTCACAAAATTGTCAGTTCAGGCCGATGTGGAATTTAGTTGAATTTAAATATTTCTCCACTCATTTTAAATATTTATGTTATAATGATAATGAATAACATGAGCTGGCAACTCGATCCTATCTTTACCTCTGACGCGATTAACTCATCTGTTTCAGAAAGCACCATCCCATTATCTGTAAATGATCAATGAGAGATCTCTCTTTTCATTTCCTCTTCATCTATTCTCCCTAATATGTCTATCTATTCATTCAACTACCATAACGCTACCTTATTCGATTTTAGAAACCAGTCACTAGTCTGTTTAATGAAAAACTGCAGTTTTGCTTAAATCTTTATGTTCCTTTTTCGCGTATTAGGTGCATTTCAACTTCTCCCCGGTGGTACGATCATAAGCTATATAAGCTACGAAGCAGGAAAAATATGCTTTCGGATAAAAATCTTCCCTCTCATTCCATTCTCGATTCCTCCAACTACTCGGGAGTGTATTATAAATTTTACAACCTTTTTTATATAGACTCTACAAAGACTTTGCTTCTACCACCCAAGAATATTTAATAACTCATCCTAAATCGTTTTATAAGTTTATTAACTTCTCTACAACAACCAATCATCCAATGATCCATTTACCATCGCCAATTTCCTCGCTAGTTACGTCAAACATTCATTAGCACCAAAAACATTAGATCCTGAAAAATCTTATTTTTCCTTCCGTTCAAATATGAATTATCTCGATACTTCATTAGTCCTTAATTGCTTCCTTGAACTTAAAGACGAGTATACTCCTGGTCCCAGTGGTATACCTGCCATTTAAGTTAAAAAAATGTTGCTCTTAAGATCAACGTCTTTTTTATCTTCCTCCCCATCATAATTTCTATGGTCTCGATGAACTTTTTACCCGCATGTTGAGTAAAATCATTTCGATCTCTTCTTTTTTTCGATTTCGACATCATCTTTAATCCTTATAACTTAAGTTTTTTTTTTTTTTATTATTAATGTGCGCACAAGGGACTATTTGCTTCCCTTTTAATGTAAAGCACACTGCGTGGGCATTAGGAAGATAGGAAGGGGAAGGATAGGAAGTGTCGATTAACATTGGTTTTGAATGCTTGCATATCAAAATGGCAAGGCAAAATCTCAACGGGTAAACTATTCCAAATTCGTGTTGTTCGGCTAAAAAAGAATCCCAATATTTCACGTTACGTCCAAAATAGGGCCCAAGGGTGAACTGATGCGCATTCCTTGCGAGACGAGTATAACGGGAGAAACTTTTAAGGGAAGGAATGCAGCTGGTTATTTCGAGTGAAAATTTTTTTTATAAAAGAAACGATAAAATAAGGAAAGACATGAAAAATTGCGACGGTGTTCGAGAGGGGCAATTGTTTCAGCGGCAATTCTATTACCTATCAATCTTAACGCTCGATTTTATATTCTATCAAGCAGGTGAAGCACCTGCCCAGAGCTGGGAGTTACACTCAAGATTAGGGCGTATAAACGCTTAAAAAATTGTAGCCAGATCAAAAGGTGTCCTTGTTGACACACCGAGTACTGAGAGCTTTTATCCTTAACGACAGTAGACAGAATTGAGTTTTCTAAGCATTAAATTACACACGATTACTATTACCCCATTTGACAATGTTGTCTAAATCGGAGTTTAATGAACTTGACGTACAGTATCCTTGCAATTGTACGTCCGAAGGCGAAGGACGTGAATTATCGCACGAATATGAAAAGCTGAGGGTAGAATCGTCAGCAAAATAGTTAAGTGGATTAGAAGTAACAGACAGAAGATCATTTATAAAAAAACGAGGAAAAGAGTCGGAGACAGAACAAAGCCCTGGGGCACACCAGCATTTATTTTGTGGGAATCAGACTTGAATTCGTCCAATACAACTTGTATTGAACGTTTCAAAAGATTCTAGTTCAACGAACAAGAGTATCATCGATCCCATCGATCGAGCAAGTTTGCCTTCTCTGAATAGTAAGCAATTGGTTTGGTATTATCGATAAGCGTTGAAACCGAAAATGTTGAGGAGTTCTGATTATATTATACAAATGACAAAACATTTTTACTGCCTTTGGGACATTGCAGATTTTTTTTGCCGTAATTTTTGGTGATGCAATAATTTGGTTCTTTCAATAACGGAGTTGCATGAGTTCCTTGCTTGTTTGTGTTTTTCCCGATTTTCCTATACAGGGTTGGCTTTTTCAGATCGGAAACTTACTTCTTTGAGCCTGATATTTTCTTTACACTCAGAGTTAAACCAGGACTTTTCTTTAGGGTTGATGCTTTTTACTCTGTTAAGAATAAAAACACGCATCCCCAGAAGAATCACATTTGTGATCATTTCAGCACTGGCATCATTGTCACTATCGAAGAAGCATAGTGACGAGTAAAAGTTTCGGAAAAAAATATTCAGGCCGTCCCAGTTGGCTTTCTCGTATTGCCAAACGGTGAAGAGTTTTTCTTCAACTTCTTCAACTATGATCAGAAGTGCCAAATAGAGAAGTTACATTAATGATATATTTACTGGGGTGAGAAATAAGAAACCAGCCCAGAGTATAAGGGGGTTGCCCAGCAACATCCGGTATACGTGTTGACACATCGATCAGTTTGGAAAGTTATGTAACCTGGCAAAGAGCTCGAAATACCTCCCTTCGGGTGTTGTCTGTCTAGAATAGCGGAGCCAATTGGAATTGTGTACATTTAAATCGCCCACGATAACGATTTCAGTCCGAGGACAAAGAGAAACAATTTCCGGGATGGAATCAGACAGGGCATCAATATCGTTAAAATTTGAGTTACTGCCAGGATTTGGACTCCTACAAATGAAGCAATAATGAACCGACTTGCGTGCCGCGAATTTTAGCCACATGAAGTTAAAGTCCGTGTTTTAACATTGCCCGTATTGGGGAAGGCTTTGGCAAGCAATATGATTCTTAAAATAGACCACGAGACCATGATGGGATAAGAATAATGTCACGAAGTTATAACCATATAGATCAAATTCTGATAAATCAGTATCGACTGAGTTTCACTTAATGCCAAAACGGCTTGCCTGTATTGAACAGTGTAGACGCACATGTGAAAGAAATTCTTTCTTAAACTGCGAATATTAGAACAGACGACACAAAAATCACTTACCATTTAAAAATACATTCAAAAAACCATTCTGACAATGTCGAACTGTGCAGTGAAGGTCCAAATTAATTTCTGCAATAAATAAACTGTCTAAGGTGTTATGCCCATAAGACACACTTATTAAAACAAACTTATTAAAAAAAGTGCTTCACGTGCTATGTAATCAAAAGCATCAAAATCTACGAGGAAGGCATATAGTTTCTTGACAAAATCCTTATTTGCAACTGCATACATTTTTTAGAAAATAAAGGAGTTGAATTTTCCCATGATTTTTAAAAGTGAAAATGACTTCTTCCATGCTTTAAGGCACTCTTCATCAAACCAATTTCGTTTAAAGGAGAATGGCAATTTTGGCCATTTTACCAATAACGTTGATATATGTACAAAACAAAAAAAAAAATAAACATACAAAACAGAAAAAAACCGTTTGCAATTATTTTTTATAAAAAGATATGTATGTTTATTTAATTTTTTTTTAAATAATATATTATCTATTTATCTACATTATCCATTTTTAACAAAAAAAAAAAACATCAAGAATACTTTTTAGTCAATTTCGTTCATAATTATATTATTAAAAAATGATGCTAACGGATGAAAAGGCACATGTCTTCCAAATCTAACGTACCAAATAATGGACCTGATGTGCACAGGTACCTACAGTTCGTCACGCGGTCAAGCATGTACAGTAATATTGCAATACTGCATCTAGAGACTGTTGGTCTTTATCAATCAAAAAATAACAAAAATAGGTTCTTGACCTGACGTGTCGTGAATGTATGCGTGCACTTAGCAACCAAACATTTGGAGGCACGTCATTTCACGTCATTTATATGCAAAGGAATATTTTCTCGAAATATTTATTTTTTTTTCTTCATTTGTTCCTAATTTTATTTTACTTAACTCGATTAATTCAAATGTATTTTAATAAAGAATAATAGGTTTAATTCTATAGTTATTAAAACTAGTATCGAATGAACCTTTATGTAATTTAAAATAATTATTAATTTTGCATGAATGTGGGGTACAGTTAAACAACCAAAATTAAAAAAAAAACAAAATGTAGTTAAGAAAAAAAAAATAAAGTTATAATTTTATAATCTTTTATATCAAATTAATAGAGATTTCTGACTGATGATGTCTATGCTAAAGAGCCAGATCTTAACTTTTTTGAAAAAAATTTAAGCAACTCGTATATTTTTAATTGCAAAAGGCAACGTATTGAACAACTTGGTGCTGAAGCTGTAAAAAAATTTGAAAAATAAGTTGTGTTTGACTTCGGAGTGTTCACTAAAACCCGAGTATTTAAACGTAAATTATGATGGTTCGAGTTCCTATGAAAAACGTTGTAGCCGCTTATCGTGAAGAACACTTTTAGAACTTTAAAAGCATAAAGGTGCTTTAAAGACAGGATTTTAAAATGCAGAAAAAGAGGCCAGTTACTATTTATTTTAGATTTCTTGCAAATAATTCTGAAAATGTGTCTTTGAGATTTTATCAAAGAATCAAAGGTACTTAAATAAGCTCCACCACAACTTGTTACACCATATTGTAATTTGGACTGCACTGCACCAGAGTGCCATAATACCTATATAGTTGTTAACAGTTCTTTAGAACAGACATCATTAAGTAGATAAATACTTCGAGTAGCCGTTAACTTATACATTCTAAGATCTTCTACATGAGCCTTCCAATTTAAATGCTGATCAATATGTAGTCCTACGTATTTGAACTTATCAACAAAATATATTTTAAAGCAACCAACATCACAATTATAATTTTCGTTATAATTAGCTAAACCACAGGAATGATTTGATAACTGATCATATCGCTATTGAATGTTTACTGTCATTGAAATTTTTTCAAATTTCAGATCACAATTTCAAAATAGCATCTTCAGTGCATTTGCCATTACGAAAACCGAATTGACTATCACTAAAAGAATTGTTCTTGTTTACAAAAGAAACCATTCGGCCTTTCATAGTTTTTTCAAAAAGCTTGAAAAATATTGACAGAAGAGAAATTGGTTTATAGTTATTCATTGAGAAGGAGTTCCCGTTTTTGAAAAGAGGTATAACCTCTGCGTTTTTAAGTGATGTTGGAAAAATACCAGAATTTACACTAAAATTAAAAATATGACTTATAAAAAAAGCGATCTCTTTAATAAGAAAGTTTGTAATTTTATCAGATGTACTAGAACATTTATTATCGACAGATAGAATTTTTTTGAATGCTTACTATGATGTAAATTCTTGGAAAACAAAACTATTACATTCGTCTGGGTCGTGCCTCAGTTCATCGTAAGTGTTACATTTGCAAGTGATCTTCATTGGAATAGGCTTAAGACCATTTGTTAGATTCTTGGTACAATAAGGTTTAGTAAGTTTAATTTAGTAGGGACCCAATGTCAGCTTTTGCATATCAAATTACGTGAGACGACGAAAGTCTTTTAAATTAAGCTCGTTAATATCAATCCTCTCAAATAGAATCCTTAGCCTAACATTAACATGATAATACAAATAATTGGGCATATTGCTTTTTGGGCACGAGTACGATAACTTGGTCGACAAGATTTGATAACGGGTTTTTGTAGAGGGGTCAAAAGCAAGCACTTTTTACACTTCCACATATCAGATCTCAAATATGGGACTATACCCAATAGTGCCCAAAAGTCTGCATCTCAGATCGATTAGTGTTTGAGATTCGGTATTACTAGACATTCTATTAAAATGGATCTATTCTCAACCTCCACTGGTAGAGAAATAGACTTAGCTACTCCTATACCTGCCCCATCTCCTAACGCTACTGACCCAACACTACTCTTTTCTGATCTAAGTCCTAATTCTTTCAACATTTTCCACCCGTCACCACCCATAATTTTTCGAGAGGCTCCTTAATCAAGTAGGCTCAAAAGCTTGATTCCATAAATCCTAACGCCTAAATTTGCTCTAGTGTCCCTACCGTTTGCCGATAAAGTGAAACTCAAATGAATTTGTAGTTCCAGTTGATTGACAGTAGACAACCTAACTAACGCCGACGGGTCTCCTGCCCTGCTGACACAAGATCCCGTTCCCCATTTCCCAAACACCGCCTACAATCCCTACAATAGACTCTCTATCTGCACCTGATAAAAGTGGTCTACGTTCTTCCTCAATATTGAAATGTTCCGACAATCTTCGAAACAATAGTAGTAAGATACGCGCCGAAAGTTTCATCTTTTCCGTGCGAACAATGATTAATTTCTTCCAACAGAAGATCATCGTATTTCGCAGGAAAGAAATCCGTTTTCCTTGACGAGTACTTGCCAATCCCCATAATCTTCTCTAACCGACCTAAACCACATAAGGGTCCTATCCGACAAAAGCTACGAAGCGGATTTGAAAAGGTGGGATTGTGGGACATCGTTAGCCAGACGAAGTTCTTCCAGTCTTTCCAGGAAAAATTTCACTGATGTTCCACTAGAGTCACCAGTAAATTTCACCCCCACTTCCTTACACGTTCGTGGCATTTCTATTGAACGACCATTTGTTCGAAAAAACTATCACCCCTTTTGACCTTAAGTCCTGATGGGATTATAATTCGTGTTTTAGGTCTCCAAAATATGGTGTATTAATCAGATAAATAAAATAACTTATTTAATTAAATAAATATTTTCACAATTTTTTTGTTTATGTTTTTTTTATATTTTATCACGACGCGTTTCGGAATTATTCCATCTGATGGGAGCCTAATAATAATTAGTAATTTCTAATTCTTTAATTTTTATTTTTAAATAACCTGTGTGTTCGTTAATTAGTGTTGTTTGTGTTCCTAATAGTATTAGGAGCATTATTACCTGAAAATTTATAAGGTCTTTTAATATTGCTAATGTGTACGTTATTGAGATTTTTAATTTTATATCTAGGTTGTTCTTTATGTCGAACATTTTTGTAATTTTTGATTGGTCCTATTTCTCTTTCTTCTGAATATGTTTCCCGTTTTTCATTAAGTTTGTTAATTTTCTTAACTTTCATTTGTTGGATTCTTTCATAAAGTACTAATTCATCGATTTCTTCTTTTAGGTGTGTTTTTATCGTGGAATGATATCTGTGTTATAATTATCTAAAACTAATTGCAATTTCATTTCTATTGATAAATCTTTTTCTTCAATGCCTGTTATTTTTTCTAAAATAGTTTAATGCAATCTTTCAATATCCGCATTCCCTGTGTGGCTATTGGGTTTCGTGAAGTGTATTTCGACCTCACTTCTATTAAGAAAATCTTAAATATGCTCTGATTTGAATTCGTTATCTGATATTATTTTTTTTGGTTTACCGAATTTTGAGAAATGTTCAATTATAATTGCTTTCGGTTATTACACACCTTACTGCAAATTTTGTAAGTTTATCGATTACAGTTAGAAATGCTTTTTTCTCAATATGAAATATATCTAAATGTATTATTTCATTTTTATGTTTTGGGGTTTCCGTTAAGTTATACTTTGGTTTAATGGGATTCCTATCGTATTTTATTTCTTGACACTTTTTGCAATTGTTAATTACTAACTGTATTTGCTCCTAAAGTTTGGGAAAAAAAATGTTATCATTCAGTGTGTAGTATGTTTCGTTTATGCCACTATGCATAGATTCCTTAGCGTGGTAAAGAGAAATCTGTTTATGAATCTCCTCCTCGATTTTGATTTCGGTTGCTCTTTTAGTACATTTAATGAATTTTATTTTGTCGTTCATGGAGAATAATTGAATTATAACTTGCTGAACTTTATTATAGTCATGATCTTATACCTCAGAATATATACCTGTTGTTCCTTTCTTAGTTACTCTAATTAGAACATCTTTTATTTTGTCAACTCCTTCAAGAGGATTAAGCTATATAATTATCCGTTCATGCAATATTTCTATTTCGTTTGTTATTATACTGTAAGTTAGGATTAGTTGCGTTTTATATTTGTTAACAATTTCTTCTTTTATACCTATATGATCTAAATGTTGTTCCTCGACTGAGTGAATTGTTTCTGTAAGCTCCATATTAGATTCTGCAACTTTATTCTCTTTCCCTTGTAAATATTCGATTTCAAAATTATACTCTTGAAGTTTCAAGAGCCATCTCTGATTTCGTTGGGAGAATTCCTTTCCTTTATATTTACTATTTAAATATTTTATTGGAATATGATCAGTTACAATTTTAAAATGATTTCCATATAAATATGGTCGAAAATAGTTGACTGAGTAGACAATTGCCAAGAACTCTTTTTCTGTTACACTGTACTTTTGTTCGTGTTTATTAAGGGTTCTGGATACGAAGCATATCGGGTGCCCGTTTTGCGATAAGACAGTGCCAATGGCATAATTTCTTGCGTCTGTTGTAACTACAAAGGGTTTGTCATATTCAGGATATTTTAAAATTGGGTGTGAAGTTATTAAATCTTTAAGGTTCTCGAATGCTGAAATATATTGAGGGTCTTTAATATTAATTGTTTCGCCTTTCTTTAAATATCTTATCATAGGATAAGCAATCTTAGCATAATCCCTGACGAATTTCCTATTATAACCTGTCATCCCTAAGAAGCCTTTAAGTTGTTTCTCTGTTTTTGGTATCTTTAAATTATCAATTTCTTTTACTTTGTTTGGATTTGGTTTAATCCCTTCCTTAGTCAAGATATGACCAAGAAATTCAGTATCTCGTTTCATGAAGCTACATTTATCTGCTTGTATTTTAAGGTTATGATCTTGTAATTTTCTAAATATTTTTTCTAGTGAAAGCATATATTCTTCTAAGGTTGTGGAGAATATTAGTATATCATCCAAATAGACTATGCATATTCTATTTAAATAATCACGTAATACATCATTCATCAGTCTTTGAAACGTTGCAGGTGCATTCTTTAAACCGAATGGCATCCTGACGTATTCATATAGACCTGATGGAGTCACAAAAGCAGTTTTTTCGATGTCCTGTTCTGCTACTAAGATTTGGTGATAACCTTTCGCCAGATCTAAAGTGCTGAAGTACTGTGATTTCCCTAATTTATCTAATATGCTATCGATATTAGGAATTGGGTATTTATCATCTATGGTCACTTGGTTTAATTTTCTGTAGTCTACTACAATCCTGTATTTTTGTACTCCTGAGCTGTCAAGTTTTTTCGGAATAACTATTATTGGTGAACTATAACGACTGTTACTCTTTCTAATAATTCCTTGTTTTTCCATTTCTTCCATTTGCTTACGCACTTCGGCTTCGTGTTTTGGGGGGTAGTGTAATTGTGTCTGTTATTTTGACATTGATTTCTAGGTTCAAAGGTATGTTTTTTTCTAATCGTAAATTGTATTCACCCTGATCTATATATTTAAACAAAATTCGTCTAATTTTTGATAAATTGTATTCATTGTGAATTTCTGCAGCTAATGCTCCTGCTGTTACATCTTTTATTTTAAGAATTAATGCACTATTTAAACAATTAGCTATTTCTAAACCATTTTGATTGAACGTTGAACATTCTATTGTATAAATAATATTTTGGACTCTATCTAGTAACTGGCTTATACTATATACCTTTATACTATTGATGTTTTTCAAAATTGTTGCTTCGTCTTTTGTCGGCCGGAAATGTATTTTAAGTTTTTGCTTGCATTGCTCCCACGATGCTGGTGCCTCAATCGCCAAAAAGTTTTTTGCAATTCCTCCAATTTTTTCGTTGTATACTACAGCAAACACTTCGTTATGGTTTACCGCTCCAAATTCTTCTAAGATTTGGTCTACCGTCGCGATAAAAGAGGGTAATGTACCTTGTTTTCCCGTTAAAGTTTCTATGTATTTTAACCGTTTTTCTATCGTAACTCTTATGTTTTGTACTGTATTTTGATTGTTTAGAATTTCAGTCAATGTTATCAAACATTGTTCTATTGTTGGCTGTGCCATTTTCGTTTTTATTTTTTGATGCGATTATTAGAGTCTTAAAAGTCACTTTATTATAATCACAGTTTTCACTTTGATAATTCGTGGTTTTTGTTTTTTATTGAAAAGTTTCTTTCTAAAACAAAACACTGAGATTTTTATTTTTCCGTATCGTTTCACTATCCTCTAATTTTTTATCACAGAGGACAACCGACTGCGCCACTAATGTTTTAAGTGGCGGCTAAGGAAATAAAAAAAAACTGTTTTTTTATTTCACTTGGGCCACTGGCCTCTTACGCTTTATTAATTGAAAAAAAATAACAAAATATTAATTTACAAAACCAAATTAGTCCGCCGTCCAAGCGTCGCTGCGACTAAAGTGGTTATAGACGTATTATTGGGCTATGTTGTTATGTAAAGCCTTTACTTTTATAGTCATTGATTGTTGACACTGCATATATTGGTTGAGTAAGTTGTTAACCCTTTATTGCTGATGTTGCATTTGGTTGTTTTGATTGACCCAAATGTTCTGATGTTGCATTTGGTTCATTTGGTTGGTTTGGTTGAACCATATATGCTGATGTTGCAGTTGGTTCATTTGTAAGTTGTTGTTTATCTATTTGTGTTGTTGTTATGGGGGCTAAATTATACGTAACTCGCGCGATCGAAGACATTGAGAGATGCTACTGCAGGAACAACATGCGGAAGTTTAACCAACAGGTAAAAAGGACGTGCCAAGGAAAAAAAATCCGCACAGAAGCCTGTAGATAGGAATGGAAACCTCGTAGTAGAGTCGCAGTCGGTGCTGAGTAAATGGAAGGACCATTTCTGCAGGCTGTTAAACGGCGATGAAGACCAAAATCCCGCTGTCAGGCAGAATGAACCATTCAACATGGATGATGACAGACGAAATTTCCGACCACCTGACTAAAATGAAGTAAGGATAGCAATATCTAAACTAAAAAACAACATAGCTGCTAGACCCGACGGACTACCCACCGAACTTTTTTAAGCGGCCGGATATGACCTGGTGGAGTGCATAGACCAACTCATCCCTAAAGTTTGGTCAGAAGAAAGTATGCCTGATGAATGGAACCTTAGCATCGTTTGCCCGATCCAAAAGAAAGGAGACACTCTGAACTGCGCCAACTATAGAGGAATTAGTCACCTGAATATCGTCTACAAGATCCTCTGTGCGATACTATGTGAACGCCTGAAACTTTCCTCAGCAACCTGATTGGCCCCTATCTGTGTGGTTTCAGACCAGGAAAGTCTGAGGAAAGTGATGAGCTTTTGACGCCAAAAAAGCATTCCGACAAGGTGATGCGCTATCGTGCGATTTCATCAACTTAATACTTGAAAAAATTATAAAAAACTCGCAAGTCAATTGTGGTGCGACAATTTTTTTCAAGTCTGCAATTGCTAGCATACGCTGACGACATAGACATCATTGGCAGAACTCAGCGAGCTGTCACTGGACCGTTTGCTAGCATTGAAGCTGAAGCGGCTAAGATGGCACTAGCAGTTTATGAGGCCAAAACGAAGTACCAATACGAAGTACGAAGTCCAAAAAAGGGACACGCAACACCGGGGAATTGGACAAAACATCACAATAGACAGGTACAACTTTAAGGGAGTTAGGGACTTTGTGTCCCTCGGATCCACTTTACCACCTGACAACAACATCTCGTCAGAAATAAAGCGAAGAATTACTCTTGCCAATCGCCGTTTCTATGGGCTAAGAAGGCAATTGAGTAGCAAAGCCCTCTCTCGAAAGACAAAGGAGACTCTGTATAAGACCCTAATCATCCCAGTCCTGCTCTATGTCGCCGAGGCATGGACTCTATCTAAATCGGATGATGATATCCTTAGTCGTTTGGAGCGTAAAACTCTGCGGAGGATTTTTGACCCTATCTGCGTTGACGGGCTTCGAAGGAGAAGGTTTAACCAAGAACTATACGAGTAGTACAGCGGCATTGACCTGGTTAAAAAAAATACGCATATCACGTTTAAGATGGCTAGGTCATGTAGAGCGAATGGACAACAATGCTCCGGCTCGCAGGATCTTCGATTCCATCCCAGAGGGTAGACGCAGTCAAGAAAGACCTCGCCTTAGGTGGCGCGCTCAAGTGGAGGACGACATCAAACAACTTGGAAAGCAAAACTCGAGGCAGCCAGCCAAAGACCGAGCTGGCTGGAGAGGCATGTTGGCTAAGGCCCAGGTTCGTTCCGAACTTTAGGTCCCCCTAAGTAAGTTAGTAAGACTGAAGGACTACTGCCACCACGCCTTGGTTCAGACAATGACCCTCCAGCCAGCCCTAACGCAGACCGCAAACTACCTGGGGTCTGACCAACTTGTACTTGAAGGTGGGTTTGCATTTTAATTGGGAGTCTTTTCTTTCTCAACTTCTTCTTCCCTATCACTATTCTCACTATCACCAGTGAGATCTCTTAGCAAACACAAAACCTTGTAACGAAGTGAGATAAGCGCTTGTTCTTCGTCTTCTGCCTCTCAAGGGTTTCTAGCTAAGCTATCTATACACCATTCAAACTTTGTTACAATCTAAATCCACTCCGAAGACTTTGGATATTTTGGAGATACCTTAAGAAGGCCCTTAATCTCCTCAATTTTTGCTTCAATAGCATCTCTTTCCTTATCAAAAGTAAAAAAGGTACACCCAGCTAACCTCCATCGAGTTTCTCTTAACGAGCAACCACGATGACCTTAATGTTTTTCTCATTTCATCTATAGTACTTACTTTCAAATACCTGTCCATCATCTCATAGGCCAGTTTGTCTTGAGCTAATCTTCCTATATTTATATTTATTAAAAAAAAAAAATAATTAATAACACAAACGAGAAAACCAGAAAAATAATTATTAAAAACTAAAAAAATCTTCACTTTAGTTTCCTAAAGGTATTAGGAAAAACAAGAAACACTAAATTTCAGACTCGACCGATGTTGTGTAAAAAAACTCATCGAGAAAAAAACTACAATGTTCTCTGTGACGAATCACTTCTTCTGAAATGTAATAACAAAGTTAAAAAAAAATTAATTGCCAACGAAACCACCACCCAAAATTCTTTTCCTCAAAGAATAATAAATATAAGATCCTATCAATACAAGAAACACAGTTAAACCTTCACTCAATTTTCAAAATAAAATATATTGCGCGAAATATCCCACGCGAATAAAAATAGCAATAAAAAAACTCTAACAAAATGTCTTCTTAATAAAGAAACAAAATTAATAGCAAGCATGGAACGAAAATGAATGAAATATAAAATTAACAAAAAAAAATATAAAACAATTGACACCACAGATTTTAAAACAAGTTTACAACTCTAATAAAAAAATACCACCATACCATACTCTTTGTTGCACTTTCTGCCTCTTATGGAGGATTCCCTTTCGTTGCACCACCTTTTTCTACCACAAGATATTTTTGTTTACGAGAAACTACGCCAATAATAAAAAAAATCAGTTAGAATTCCAATCAAAAGACTGATGAGAAAAAAAAACACCACAAAAATACAATACAAAAATAAATTACACGACTGCGCACGTACTTGCTCATATGTGCGGTCACATCGTCGAAAAAAAATATTTAAAAAATATTAAGAGAAGTTCAAAGAATTTGTTCGATTTTTGTGACTTTTGATTGTTCTAAAAAATAACGTTAAATTGTATTGGGCGAAATAATTTAAACGTCATTTTATTTCTTTAAGAAATTTGACAAAAGTATAATTTTTTTTCAAAATTTTAGGAACTAATTTTTTAACATTTTTTTTCAAAAAATTAAAAAAATGACCCAAGAATTTATTTATTTTAAAATAAAATTAAAACAAATTCACATACCCGTTTTCAAAATATTGATTTTTCAAAAAAAAAATTATTTTAAAAACTTATAAAAAATACAAAAAAAAAAGTTTTCGAAAATATTTTAAAATAGAATTACCTAGGCTACTTACATATTCTTAAATATCAATTTTAATTGAAATCGGATAACCCGTTTTCGAGAAAGTTAAAGAAAAAAATGGTACTATGGGATATACTGTTTTCAGCCTACAGTAAAATTTTTTTTTACCAAGATATGATTCACACCTACACTAGTGCACTGATTTTTTGTCTTCAAATTCTTTGCGCCGTTTCCGAGAAAAATAAACTTTTACTTAACGGTTATAACGGCAGGAATCCTTAATATTTGATAAGGTTATTATTTTATATTCTATAGAGTTTTTTTTTTAATTTTTTGTAGTCACAATAACCTTATTTTTTTAAATTTGAACACGATAAGCCTAGCTGTAGTTCAAAATACATCCGTACAGGCAGACTGACAGACAGAATTTTGGCAGTAACTTTTGGCAGTAACTCAAAAATGTTTCTCTATTATCGTAATGTCATGTTTGATTGTTATCTCAAAATTTTTAATCTGCACGAAGGCATAACTTGCATAATAGTACCTTTAATCGCAAGGAAAAACTATACTAATTTGGGCCTCACATTGGGCCCCAGTTTGTTAAACTTTTTTCGCGTGACACGAACACGATTCAAATCGATTATTTGGATTAATAATTAATTGCAAACGCAATAAATATATATGTATTGTATATATATTTATATTCAAATTAGAACACAAACTACTTATCTTTCTATAATGTTTTTTGTCTCCTATCTCCTTTTTAAAATCTTTCACGTCCCGAATCCCGATATCAGTCTTAAGAATCCTCGATCCTAATATTAAAAGCAAAAAGATGTCTCCTCCTCAATTTTCTTTTCTTCCCGAAAATTCTTCGATTTTCTTTAAAAAAAAACTATCTTCGCTTCTTTGCAAGAGTGCCCTTCAAGCTAATTTTTAACTACGACCATCCTCCTTCGTCCATTCCAGTCATTCACTTATACATACAACACAACCATTCGTTTTCGAGATCATCAACACGGCATTCTGGTTTCCTGGAAGCTTGACGCTTACCAAGGAAGCCACCGCTCTAACCAAACTTTACTCTCACGCACACAAGCATGGCTTCCACAAGTTGTTGGATGTGCTTTCAAAACTTGCCGAAACATAATGGAGGAGTTCAGAACCCTTCCCATTTATCTATTTTCGAGAAAAATTGAAAAAGAAATAAAATCGACAAGAAGTCTCAACAGGAATTTTCTTACTACTCTACTACTATCGCGTGGGATTCGAAGTAAGAATTAATTTACCAAAACTATTTTTTGGAGATACAGAGAGGAGTGTTACTTTTAAATCATTTTCAACTTTTATAAAACCTAACTTTACACGCGCTAAAACCCCATTTTGTACATTAATACATTTACGTCATTTTAAACTAATGTTAAAATTACGTTACGTTAAGTTCGATTGAGTGATGTAGGTAAGAGTCCACCTGACTCGTTATTTTTAAGCCCTTCTTCCCGTTTCAGAAATATCGTGCTGGAACTCGAACACCTGCGTTTGTTGCTTTTGCCAAATAATGGCTAGGTACACTGGTGGTTCCTACTCCAAACGAGATCACCAGGCTGAAATTGTGTCTCTTTTCCTCAAATTATAAGTTTTAGCGGTATTCTTTCCCGCCGCCTCCAACCTTTTAGCAATCTCCTGCCTATATCCCCTCTATCTTGGTCCTGCCACTATCTCTATCTCTAAGCCCTACACCATGGCAATTAGTCACCATGTTCCTACCAAAGTTTGCGAAATATGGCGAAACACCTAGCACCTCATGTTGCGAAGTTCGGATCGCACAAGCAACTTTTGACAGTTGCAAATCCCAACTCCACTGATTTTCCTAGACGTACTCTCGGAGCGTAGTCTTAATTATTTGGCTGATTCTCTCCGCAGGATTTGCTTGCGGGTTGTAATGCGCCGTATACCTTTGTGGTGACCCGTACGCTTAACTAAGCTATGGAACAGGGGATCGTTGTCATAGACGATCCACTTTGGAACACCCAAGAGAAGAAAAACATTTTTTCCAATTCCCGATAAACCGCTTTCGCCGTGTCGGACCGTAAAACAAACAACAAGTGAAATGTACTGATTTAATCGACGACCATTAAAATATATATAAAGGCGCGTGTTGACTTCGGTAGTGGACCTACAGTGGTTCACACAGATCATTTCCCACACGGTCATAAGACCAGCTCGCCTCTCGTTTACCAGTTTCACTTTTTTGGCAAGTTTTACAAACCCTAACAGATCTTCTAATCTCCTCCTCATTTTGAGACAGTTATATTTTTCAGCTACCCTACATATTTCGCAGGAAAGAAATCCGTTTTCCTTGACGAGTACTTGCCAATCCCCATAATCTTCTCTAACCGACCTAAACCACATAAGGGTCCTATCCGACAAAAGCTACGAAGCGGATTTGAAAAGGTGGGATTGTGGGACATCGTTAGCCAGACGAAGTTCTTCCAGTCTTTCCAGGAAAAATTTCACTGATGTTCCACTAGAGTCACCAGTAAATTTCACCCCCCACTTCCTTACACGTTCGTGGCATTTCTATTGAACGACCATTTGTTCGAAAAAACTATCACCCCTTTTGACCTTAAGTCCTGATGGGATTATAATTCGTGTTTTAGGTCTCCAAAATATGGTGTATTAATCAGATAAATAAAATAACTTATTGAATTAAATAAATATTTTCACAATTTTTTTGTTTATGTTTTTTTTATATTTTATCACGACGCGTTTCGGAATTATTCCATCTGATGGGAGCCTAATAATAATTAGTTATTTCTAATTCTTTAATTTTTATTTTTAAATAACCTGTGTGTTCGTTAATTAGTGTTGTTTGTGTTCCTAATAGTATTAGGAGCATTATTACCTGAAAATTAGCATATTGCTAATGTGTACGTTATTGAGATTTTTAATTTTATATCTAGGTTGTTCTTTATGTCGAACATTTTTGTAATTTTTGATTGGTCCTATTTCTCTTTCTTCTGAATATGTTTCCCGTTTTTCATTAAGTTTGTTAATTTTCTTAACTTTCATTTGTTGGATTCTTTCATAAAGTACTAATTCATCGATTTCTTCTTTTAGGTGTGGTTTTTATCGTGGAATGATATCTGTGTTATAATTATCTAAAACTAATTGCAATTTCATTTCTATTGATAAATCTTTTTCTTCAATGCCTGTTATTTTTTCTAAAATAGTTGAATGCAATCTTTCAATATCCGCATTCCCTGTGTGGCTATTGGGTTTCGTGAAGTGTATTTCAACCTCACTTCTATTAAGAAAATCTTAAATATGCTCTGATTTGAATTCGTTATCTGATATTATTTTTTTTGGTTTACCGAATTTTGAGAAATGTTCAATAATAATTGCTTTTTTACTTCTCCAATTTCTATCGGTTATTACACACCTTACTGCAAATTTTGTAAGTTTATCGATTACAGTTAGAAATGCTTTTTTCTCAATATGAAATATATCTAAATGTATTATTTCATTTTTATGTTTTGGGGTTTCCGTTAAGTTATACTTTGGTTTAATGGGATTCCTATCGTATTTTATTTCTTGACACTTTTTGCAATTGTTAATTACTAACTGTATTTGCTCCTAAAGTTTGGGAAAAAAAATGTTATCATTCAGTGTGTAGTATGTTTCGTTTATGCCACTATGCATAGATTCCTTAGCGTGGTAAAGAGAAATCTGTTTATGAATCTCCTCCTCGATTTTGATTTCGGTTGCTCTTTTAGTACATTTAATGAATTTTATTTTGTCGTTCATGGAGAATAATTGAATTATAACTTGCTGAACTTTATTATAGTCATGATCTTATACCTCAGAATATATACCTGTTGTTCCTTTCTTAGTTACTCTAATTAGAACATCTTTTATTTTGTCAACTCCTTCAAGAGGATTAAGCTATATAATTATCCGTTTATGCAATATTTCTATTTCGTTTGTTATTATACTGTAAGTTAGGATTAGTTGCGTTTTATATTTGTTAACAATTTCTTCTTTTATACCTATATGATCTTAATGTTGTTCCTCGACTGAGTGAATTGTTTCTGTAAGCTCCATATTAGATTCTGCAACTTTATTCTCTTTCCCTTGTAAATATTCGATTTCAAAATTGTACTCTTGAAGTTTCAAGAGCCATCTCTGATTTCGTTGGGAGAATTCCTTTCCTTTATATTTACTATTTAAATATTTTATTGCAATATGATCAGTTACAATTTTAAAATGATTTCTATATAAATATGGTCGAAAATAGTTGACTGAGTAGACAATTGCCAAGAACTCTTTTTCTGTTACACTGTACTTTTGTTCGTGTTTATTAAGGGTTCTGGATACGAAGCATATCGGGTGCCCGTTTTGCGATAAGACAGTGCCAATGGCATAATTTCTTGCGTCTGTTGTAACTACAAAGGGTTTGTCATATTCAGGATATTTTAAAATTGGGTGTGAAGTTATTAAATCTTTAAGGTTCTCGAATGCTGAAATATATTGAGGGTCTTTAATATTAATTGTTTCGCCTTTCTTTAAATATCTTATCATAGGATAAGCAATCTTAGCATAATCCCTGACGAATTTCCTATTATAACCTGTCATCCCTAAGAAGCCTTTAAGTTGTTTCTCTGTTTTTGGTATCTTTAAATTATCAATTTCTTTTACTTTGTTTGGATTTGGTTTAATCCCTTCCTTAGTCAAGATATGACCAAGAAATTCAGTATCTCGTTTCATGAAGCTACATTTATCTGCTTGTATTTTAAGGTTATGATCTTGTAATTTTCTAAATATTTTTTCTAGTGAAAGCATATATTCTTCTAAGGTTGTGGAGAATATTAGTATATCATCCAAATAGACTATGCATATTCTATTTAAATAATCACGTAATACATCATTCATCAGTCTTTGAAACGTTGCAGGTGCATTCTTTAAACCGAATGGCATCCTGACGTATTCATATAGACCTGATGGAGTCACAAAAGCAGTTTTTTCGATGTCCTGTTCTGCTACTAAGATTTGGTGATAACCTTTCGCCAGATCTAAAGTGCTGAAGTACTGTGATTTCCCTAATTTATCTAATATGCTATCGATATTAGGAATTGGGTATTTATCATCTATGGTCACTTGGTTTAATTTTCTGTAGTCTACTACAATCCTGTATTTTTGTACTCCTGAGCTGTCAAGTTTTTTCGGAATAACTATTATTGGTGAACTATAACGACTGTTACTCTTTCTAATAATTCCTTGTTTTTCCATTTCTTCCATTTGCTTACGCACTTCGGCTTCGTGTTTTGGGGGGTAGTGTAATTGTGTCTGTTATTTTGACATTGATTTCTAGGTTCAAAGGTATGTTTTTTTCTAATCGTAAATTGTATTCACCCTGATCTATATATTTAAACAAAATTCGTCTAATTTTTGATAAATTGTATTCATTGTGAATTTCTGCAGCTAATGCTCCTGCTGTTACATCTTTTATTTTAAGAATTAATGCACTATTTAAACAATTAGCTATTTCTAAACCATTTTGATTGAACGTTGAACATTCTATTGTATAAATAATATTTTGGACTCTATCTAGTAACTGGCTTATACTATATAACTTTATACTATTGATGTTTTTCAAAATTGTTGCTTCGTCTTTTGTCGGCCGGAAATGTATTTTAAGTTTTTGCTTGCATTGCTCCCACGATGCTGGTGCCTCAATCGCCAAAAAGTTTTTTGCAATTCCTCCAATTTTTTCGTTGTATACTACAGCAAACACTTCGTTATGGTTTACCGCTCCAAATTCTTCTAAGATTTGGTCTACCGTCGCGATAAAAGAGGGTAATGTACCTTGTTTTCCCGTAAAAGTTTCTATGTATTTTAACCGTTTTTCTATCGTAACTCTTATGTTTTGTACTGTATTTTGATTGTTTAGAATTTCAGTCAATGTTATCAAACATTGTTCTATTGTTGGCTGCGCCATTTTCGTTTTTATTTTTTGATGCGATTATTAGAGTCTTAAAAGTCACTTTATTATAATCACAGTTTTTACGTTGATAATCCGTGGTTTTTGTTTTTTATTGAAAAGTTTCTTTCTAAAACAAAACACTGAGATTTTTATTTTTCCGTATCGTTTCACTATCCTCTAATTTTTTATCATAAAGGACAACCGACTGCGCCACTAATGTTTTAAGTGGCGGCTAAGGAAATAAAAAAAAACTGTTTTTTTATTTCACTTGGGCCACTGGCCTCTTACACTTTATTAATTGAAAAAAATAACAAAATATTAATTTACAAAACCAAATTAGTCCGCCGTCCAAGCGTCGCTGCGACTAAAGTGGTTATAGACGTATTATTGGGCTATGTTGATATGTAAAGCCTTTACTTTTATAGTCATTGATTATTGACACTGCATCTATTGGTTGAGTAAGTTGTTAACCCTTTATTGCTGATGTTGCATTTGGTTGTTTTGATTGACCCAAATGTTCTGATGTTGCATTTGGTTCATTTGGTTGGTTTGGTTGAACCATATATGCTGATGTTGCAGTTGGTTCATTTCTAAGTTGTTGTTTATCTATTTGTGTTGTTGTTATGGGGGCTAAATTATACGTAACTCGCGCGATCGAAGACGAAGAGATGCTACTGCAGGAACAACATGCGGAAGTTTAACCAACAGGTAAAAAGAACGTTCCAAGGAAAAAAAATCCGCACAGAAGCCTGTAGATAGGAATGGAAACCTCGTAGTAGAGTCGCAGTCGGTGCTGAGTAAATGGAAGGACCATTTCTGCAGACTGTTAAACGGCGATGAAGACCAAAATCCCGCTGTCAGGCAGAATGAACCATTCAACATGGATGATGACAGACGAAATTTCCGACCACCTGACTAAAATGAAGTAAGGATAGCAATATCTAAACTAAAAAACAATATAGCTGCTAGACCCGACGGACTACCCACCGAACTTTTTTAAGCGGCCGGATATGACCTGGTGGAGTGCATAGACCAACTCATCCCTAAAGTTTGGTCAGAAGAAAGTATGCCTGATGAATGGAACCTTAGCATCGTTTGCCCGATCCAAAAGAAAGGAGACACTCTGAACTGCGCCAACTATAGAGGAATTAGTCACCTGAATATCGTCTACAAAATCCTCTGTGCGATACTATGTGAACGCCTGAAACTTTCCTCAGCAACCTGATTGGCCCCTATCTGTGTGGTTTCAGACCAGGAAAGTCTGAGGAAAGTGATGAGCTTTTGACGCCAAAAAAGGATTCCGACAAGGTGATGCGCTATCGTGCGATTTCATCAACTTAATACTTGAAAAAATTATAAAAAACTCGCAAGTCAATTGTAGTGCGACAATTTTTTTCAAGTCTGCAATTGCTAGCATACGCTGACGACATAGACATCATTGGCAGAACTCAGCGAGCTGTCACTGGACCGTTTGCTAGCATTGAAGCTGAAGCGGCTAAGATGGCACTAGCAGTTTATGAGGCCAAAACGAAGTACCTGCTGTCCAAAAAAGGGACACGCAACACCGGGGAATTGGACAATACATCACAATAGACAGGTACAACTTTAAGGGAGTTAGGGACTTTGCGTACCTCGGATCCACTTTACCACCTGACAACAACATCTCGTCAGAAATAAAGCGAAGAATTACTCTTGCCAATCGCCGTTTCTATGGGCTAGGAAGGCAATTGAGTAGCAAAGCCCTCTCTCGAAAGACAAAGGAGACTCTGTATAAGACCCTAATCATCCCAGTCCTGCTCTATGTCGCCGAGGCATGGACTCTATCTAAATCGGATGATGATATCCTTAGTCGTTTGGAGCGTAAAATTCTGCGGAGGATTTTTGGCCCTATCTGCGTTAACGGGCTTCGAAGGAGAAGGTTTAACCAAGAACTATACGAGTAGTACAGCGGCATTGACCTGGTTAAAAAAAATACGCATATCACGTTTAAGATGGCTAGGTCATGTAGAGCGAATGGACAACAATGCTCCGGCTCGCAGGATCTTCGATTCCATCCCAGAGGGTAGACGCAGTCAAGAAAGACCTCGCCTTAGGTGGCGCGCTCAAGTGGAGGACGACCTCAAACAACTTGGAGTGCAAAACTCGAGGCAGCCAGCCAAAGACCGAGCTGGCTGGAGAGGCATGTTGGCTAAGGCCCAGGTTCGTTCCGAACTTTAGCGCCCCCTAAGTAAGTTAGTAAGACTGAAGGACTACTGCCATCACGCCTTGGTTCAGACAATGACCCTCCAGCCAGCTCTAACGCAGACCGCAAACTACCTGGGGTCTGACCAACTTGTACTTGAAGGTGGGTTTGCATTTTAATTGGGAGTCTTTTCTTTCTCAACTTCTTTTTCCCTATCACTATTCTCACTATCACCAGTGAGATCTCTTAGCAAACACAAAACCTTGTAACGTAGTGAGATAAGCGCTTGTTCTTCGTCTTCTGCCTCACAAGGGTTTCTAGCTAAGCTATCTATACACCATTCAAACTTTGTTACAATCTTAATCCACTCCGAAGACTTTGGATATTTTGGAAATACCTTAAGAAGGCCCTTAATCTCCTCAATTTTTGCTTCAATAGCATCTCTTTCCTTATCAAAAGTAAAAAAGGTACACCCAGCTAACCTCCATCGAGTTTCTCTTAACGAGCAACCACGATGACCTTAATGTTTTTCTCATTTCATCTATAGTACTTACTTTCAAATACCTGTCCATCATCTCATAGGCCAGTTTGTCTTGAGCTAATCTTCCTATATTTATATTTATTCAAAAAAAAAATAATTAATAACACAAACGAGAAAACCAGAAAAATAATTATTAAAAACTAAAAAAATCTTCACTTTAGAGTTTCCTAAAGGTATTAGGAAAAACAAGAAACACTAAATTTAAGACTCGACCGATGTTGTGTAAGAAAACTCACCGAGAAAAAAACTACAATGTTCTCTCGAATCACTTCTTCTGAAATGTAATAACAAAGTTAAAAAAAAATTAATTGCCAACGAAACCACCACCCAAAATTCTTTTCCTCAAAGAATAATAAATATAAGATCCTATCAATACAAGAAACACAGTTGAACCTTCACTCAATTTTCAAAATAAAATAAATTGCGCGAAATATCCCACGCGAATAAAAATAGCAATAAAAAAACTCTAACAAAATGTCTTCTTAATAAAGAAACAAAATTAATAGCAAGCATGGAACGAAAATGAATGAAATATAAAATTAACAAAAAAAAATATAAAACAATTGACACCACAGATTTTAAAACAAGTTTACAACTCTAATAAAAAAAAATACCACCATACCATACTCCTTGTTGCACTTTCTGCCTCTTATGGAGGATTCCCTTTCGTTGCACCACCTTTTTCTACCACAAGATATTTTTGTTTACGAGAAACTACGCCAATAATAAAAAAAATCAGTTAGAATTCCAATCAAAAGACTGATGAGAAAAAAAAACACCACAAAAATACAATACAAAAATAAATTACACGACTGCGCACGTACTTGCTCATATGTGCGGTCACATCGTCGAAAAAAAATATTTAAAAAATATTAAGAGAAGTTCAAAGAATTTGTTCGATTTTTGTGACTTTTGATTGTTCTAAAAAATAACGTTAAATTGTATTGGGCGAAATAATTTAAACGCCATTTTATTTCTTTAAGAAATTTGACAAAAGTATAATTTTTTTTCAAAATTTTAGGAACTAATTTTTTAACATTTTTTTTCAAAAAATTAAAAAAATGACCCAAGAATTTATTTATTTTAAAATAAAATTAAAACAAATTCACATACCCGTTTTCAAAATATTGATTTTTCAAAAAAAAAATTATTTTAAAAACCTATAAAAAATACAAAAAAAAAAGTTTTCGAAAATATTTTAAAATAGAATTACCTAGGCTACTTACATATTCTTAAATATCAATTTTAATTGAAATCGGATAACCCGTTTTCGAGAAAGTTAAAGAAAAAAATGGTACTATGGGATATACTGTTTTCAGCCTACAGTTAAATTTATTTTTACCAAGATATGATTCACACCTGCAATAGTGCACTGATTTTTTGTCTTCAAATTCTTTGCGCCGTTTCCGAGAAAAATAAACTTTTACTTAACGGTTATAACGGCAGGAATCCTTAATATTTGATAAGGTTATTATTTTATATTCTATAGAGTTTTTTTTTTAATTTTTTGTAGTCACAATAACCTTATTTTTTTAAATTTGAACACGATAAGCCTAGCTGTAGTTCAAAATACATCCGTACAGGCAGACTGACAGACAGAATTTTGGCAGTAACTTTTGGCAGTAACTCAAAAATGTTTCTCTATTATCGTAATGTCATGTTTGATTGTTATCTCAAAATTTTTAATCTGCACGAAGGCATAACTTGCATAATAGTACCTTTGATCGCAAGGAAAAACTATACTAATTTGGGCCTCACGTTGGGCCCCAGTTTGTTAAACTTTTTTCGCGTGACACGAACACGATTCAAATCGATTATTTGGATTAATAATTAATGTCAAACGCAATAAATATATATGTATTGTATATATATTTATATTCAAATTAGAACACAAACTACTTATCTTTCTATAATGTTTTTTGTCTCCTATCTCCTTTTTAAAATCTTTCACGTCCCGAATCCCGATATCAGTCTTAAGAATCCTCGATCCTTATATTAAAAGCAAAAAGATGTCTCCTCCTCAATTTTCTTTTCTTCCCGAAAATTCTTCGATTTTCTTTAAAAAAAACTATCTTCGCTTCTTTGCAAGAGTGCCCTTCAAGCTAATTTTTAACTACGACCATCCTCCTTCGTCCATTCCAGTCATTCACTTATACATACAACACAACCATTCGTTTTCGAGATCATCAACACGGCATTCTGGTTTCCTGGAAGCTTGACGCTTACCAAGGAAGCCACCGCTCTAACCAAACTTTACTCTCACGCACACAAGCATGGCTTCCACAAGTTGTTGGATGTGCTTTTGAAACTTGCCGAAACATAATGGACGAGTTCAGAACCCTTCCCATTTATCTATTTTCGAGAAAAATTGAAAAAGAAATAAAATCGACAAGAAGTCTCAACAGGAATTTTCTTACTACTCTACTACTATCGCGTGGGATTCGAAGCAAGAATTAATTTACCAAAACTATTTTTTGGAGATACAGAGAGGAGTGTTACTTTTAAATCATTTTCAACTTTTATAAAACCTAACTTTACACGCGCTAAAACCCCATTTTGTACACTAATACATTTACGTCATTTTAAACTAATGTTAAAATTACGTTACGTTAAGTTCGATTGAGTGATGTAGGTAAGAGTCCACCTGACTCGTTATTTTTAAGCCCTTCTTCCCGTTTCAGAAATATCGTGCTGGAACTCGAACACCTGCGTTTGTTGCTTTTGCCAAATAATGGCTAGGTACACTGGTGGTTCCTACTCCAAACGAGATCACCAGGCTGAAATTGTGTCTCTTTTCCTCAAATTATAAGTTTTAGCGGTATTCTTTCCCTCCAACCTTTTAGCAATCTCCTGCCTATATCCCCTCTATCTTGGTCCTGCCACTATCTCTATCTCTAAGCCCTACACCATGGCAATTAGTCACCATGTTCCTACCAAAGTTTGCGAAATATGGCGAAACACCTAGCACCTCATGTTGCGAAGTTCGGATCGCACAAGCAACTTTTGACAGTTGCAAATCCCAACTCCACTGGTTTTCCTAGACGTACTCTCGGAGCGTAGTCTAAATTATTTGGCTGATTCTCTCCGCAGGATTTGCTTGCGGGTTGTAATGCGCAGTATACCTTTGTGGTGACCCGTACGCTTAACTAAGCTATGGAACAGGCGATCGTTGTCATAGACGATCCACTTTGGAACACCCAAGAGAAGAAAAACATTTTTTCCAATTCCCGATAAACCGCTTTCGCCGTGACGGACCGTAAAACAAACAACAAGTGAAATGTACTGATTTAATCGACGACCATTAAAATATATATAAAGGCGCGTGTTGACTTCGGTAGTGGACCTACAGTGGTTCACACAGATCATTTCCCACACGGTCATAAGACCAGCTGGCCTCTCGTTTACCAGTTTCACTTTTTTGGCAAGTTTTACAAACCCTAACAGATCTTCTAATCTCCTCCTCATTTTGAGACAGTTATATTTTTCAGCTACCCTACCAAAAGTTTTTTTCACGCCCATGTGTCCTGAGAGCGGAGCATCATGGCAACCGTTTAAGATCTTCGCCCTATCAGATTTCCCTACTATTGATTTCCACTCCTCATTGTCGTTGTGAACAACAATATGGTTCATCCTAATGTTAATAGAGTCGCCCATCCTCAATTCGCCAGAATGGGTATTCTAACGGTCTCTTTTCTACTTGTGATATCATTTTGATCACCCAGGGGTCCGAATCTGTTTCAGAGATACCGTTTTCTTCGGGGACTCCCCGGGCAACATATCCGGAAAGACATATTCTTTGCCCTTTCGATGGATAATCTTGAAATCAAATTGTTAGAGCTGAATAGCCCAACGAGCTAATCTACCCTGCGGATCCTTAAGGTTACTAAGCCAGACCAGTGAGTGATGATTAGTCACGACTGTAAATCGAACACCTTCGATATATGGGCATTCCTTTTCGGTCATTGAGTAGTTCTTTTCATTCCTATTCAATGACCGAAACAGTCGGTACTTTTTGAGTACGCGAAATTAAACGAAATTAAAACGAATAAATTATAAGGTTTTCGCACTTGACGTCAGTCATTAGATTCGAAGAGAAAAAGAACTCTAAGCTTCCGAATAAGAAAGTATTCTGACAAAGGAACAACAATATTTCGATAAAGAAAAATAAAAACAGTGTGAATATATTTTAGAATTTTCGATAAAGAAAAAAAAACAGTGTGCATATATTTTAGCATTTGCGAAAAAGAAAATAAAAACAGTGCATGTTTCAAAAAATTTGAAAAAGAAAAACTGTGTGAGTGTCTTCTGGCTTCATCTCTCTGAACAAACATATTTCAACAATTAACCACAAACGAAATAATACGTTCGACTAACACAGAGCCAATAATGGCCCTAAACATTTGCCTCCCCGCACTAACACAAATTATGGCTACAATGACAACATCAAGTGTCAGGACAAAGATAGAAAAGGAGATTCGTTACATGACACCTTTCCAAGGAGAACAACGGACGCTACCCTCAATCGAATCATCAGTGGCGAAAATTCTTGCAGATTATACATTGGAATCTGACAAAAAACAAGTATTTGAAGTTATTTATGACACACAAATACAAGGAACAGTAATAAACCTTTTGGACACGGACCCTCTATCAGAGTGGAACAAGTGCCTGGACACATTTAAACAGCATTTCCGAGCTACAAAAGATGAACTCACAATAACAAAGGACATAGGTTCCTTAAGGGTAAGAACAATTCTCGAACTAGATATTAAATTAAAACCAATTGTAGAAGACATTGTGGAACACGGATTATTTAGTAGTAATAGTAAAAAAGTAATAGACATTTTAAATGAAATGTTGGTAATGAAAATTAAACAGCTAGTATCAGGAGCTTTAGCATATTCAATCAATGAATTTCACGATCTTTCAGAAATCAGGAATAGGATAAACAAGTTTATAAGGTAATTTATGTTTAGATAGAGACAGAAATATGTACAACCATACCAACAACATATACCAACAACAATTCAAATGCTAGGGGTCAACATAATCCAAGATATTACAATAATCATTCTAATCAACATAATCTCAATTATCCTAGAAACTACAAGAACTCCAATCAGATTAGTCAATATAACTTTAATAACCCAAGAAATCACTATAATTCTAATCAGACTTGTCAATATAATCCAAACAATAACAACAGACAACATTCAATTAATAGCAGACAAAATAATTCTGGCCAATACAGACATAATTCAGGTAATTTCAGGCAAGAACCCATGGATATTTTATCCGCAAGTTACGCGAGACGGATAAATAATATTCAAATGAATTTGGATTTTCCATCAACCAGCCTCCAAGAAAACTACCCTATATAGTCGTTGAAGCCAAAAATAACCCGAAACTTAGATTTTTGATAGACCCGGTTTCTGAAACAAGCATTATTAATCCTGGAATTTGTCATCCTAAATGGCAAATTCAACTAAGTAACCCAATTCAAATACTTACAACTAGTTCACCCTTACTTAATAATAAAGTTAGAACCCCATTATTTCAAGAACTAGGAGATAATAAAACAGCTGAGTTTTTAGAATTTCGATTTCATCAAACATCAGATGGATTAATCGGAAATAATATTCTAATTCCAGCAAATGTTTTCCTAGACTTTAAAAACAGACAACTAACAATTAATGATACAGTAACCCCAATTTTTCTTTGTAAGGACGATGAAGACTCTGATGATAACTATTATAAGCAGGTTCCACAATTTGGGACGTATTATACAGAAATAAATCGTGAAGCAATCACTAACCAGATTAGGATAAGTCACCTTAATGAAGAAGAAAAACATAAAATATCAAAATTGGTTTCACAGGAGGGTAGTAACCGACTATCGTTAACTAATTCCCAATACCGAATATGGAAGACATATTCGATAAATTGGGAAGAGCAACGTATTTTACGACACTCGATTTGGCGAAAGGTTTTCACCAGATCGAGATCGCAGAAGAAGGCGTGAAGAAAACAGCATTTTCAACTGGAAATGGCCACTACGAGTTCACTCGCATGCCTTTCGGATTGAAGAACGCTCCTTTTACTTTTCAACGTTTAATGAATTCAGTTCTTCATGAATTCATAGGGCAAATATGTTTGGTTTATTTGGATGACATTATTGTCTTCTCAAACAGCCTTGAAGAGCACATTCTTTCGTTAAAGAAAATTTTTGCAAAACTTCAAAAAGCCAACCTTAAATTCCAATTAGACAAGTGAATTTCTGAAAAAACGGAATTTTTGGGACATATTTTCACCAGAGATAAAATACAGGCTATCCAAAATTACAAATTACCAAAAACCGTCAAACAGATAAGGTCATTTTTAGGCATTACCGGATATCACCGGAAATTTATTAAAAACTACGGGAAAGTAGCCAAACCTATGACTATTTTTCTGAAAAAATTAGCAAAAATAGATTTTTAAGATCCAGACTACATTAACAGGTTTGCGACTCTTAAAAAATTAATCACTTTTGACCCTATCCTTCGTTACCCTAACTTCAGTAAGAAATTCGTCTTGACAACTGACGCCTCAAATTATGCGTTAGGCGCTGTGTTGTCCCAAGAAAATTATCCGTTGTGTTACGCAAGCCGAACACTTAACGACCATGAAATAAAATATTCAACTATAGAGAAGGAACTATTGGCTATAGTATGGGCCACAAAATACTTCCGACCATAACTCTACGGAAGAAAGCTTACCGTACAAACTGATCATCGACCACTTGTTTGGTTGAGTTCACTAAAAGAACCCAACTACAAAGGTGGAAGATCAAATTAGAAGAGTATAATTTCGTTAAAGAATATGTAGAAGGAAAAGTTAACCAAGTTCCGGATGAACTATCAAGGATGGAAGTGTATTACAACGAAAATGTAATAAGCCCCATTGTTGATACGACCGAAGATGCACAATCAATGGATAACAGCGATTACTTTCCTATAATTGAAACACCGGTAAATCTATACAAGACTCAGTTATACTTATAAACGGCAATAATGTAAGCAATCATAAAGTATACAATATTTTTAATAACAACAGAATTGTATTAGAAAGAAAAACCTTTAATGAAAATCTCATCTTAGGAATTATGAAAAATTCATTCCTCTTAAAGGAATAGTAGGTATTTTCTGATGTTTATATCATATATTTTAGCAAAAATAAATCGTTAAAGGTTATTAAATGCACTACATTTTTAGGAGATCTCACAGACAGAGAAAAAGAACTATTAGTTATTACAAAATCACATAAATCCTTAAATCATACAGACATTAATGAAACTTACGAGGAAAAAATCAAGAATACATAAACAATTGCAAAATTTGCAACAAATCAAAATATGAAAGATCACCATATAAAATTCCTTTCAAAATTACCGAAACACCAACCAAACCAATTCAAGTGTTACACATCGACATATGGTATGCAAATATCAACTTAGTGTACGTAGCAATGAACGACAAATTCACAAAATACGTTACATTACAAGAAATCAAACATAGAACATGGATATCACTTTTAAACACATTACATTACAGATTCGCGAACAACGGTATACCAGACAAAATTATAACGGACAATGAGACAGGATTTTCATGGATAGTAATCAGAGAATTCCTTAAAGAAAACAATGTTGAACTTCATATTACAACACCCTACCACAAAACAGCCAATTCGCATATCAAAAGATTCCATCTTAACGAACATATACGAACATTCACAGCTGACGAGAACAATAAAGACACCTTAAGAAACAAAGTTCTAAAAGCCGTACAAACTTACAATAAAACGATTCATTCATCAACAAAGCAAAGACCTGTAGATTTTACAAACGGTACAATCACAAATCAAGACTACTCAAAAATTATAGAAACAGTTAATAATAACAAATAACGATACATTAACACAACAAAAGAGATGACCACAAGAAAGAAGAAAAAACACCAATCGTCAAAAGAGGATTCTATAGAAGTTACCATTCGACGACAAATCCGAGTTGCAGACTGTGCAGAGGTCCACATTGGCTACACATGTGCCAAAAATTTATACAAATGGCGGCTCCCCAACGAACGGAATTTGTACAAAAAGAAAACTTGTGTAGAAATTGTTGTTGCAACTACACCTCAAGATGTCATTCGTACAAATCGTGCCAAACTTGTAAGCAACGTCACCACACACTCCTACACTTGAACGAAAATAGCAGACAACAATTTCAAACTAATTTGGCTACCAATTTGCAACACAAAATACTCTTAGCAACTGCCTTAATTAAAACGAACTGGAGGGGATGCGAATATTACTTAAGGGCATTGGTGGACCAAGGATCGCAGTCTTCATACATTACTGAAGACGCAGTACAACGTCTTCAGTTACAAAAGAAGCCGGTATACGCATCGATTATTGGTGTTGGAGCTTCTAAGGCGGGAACTGCACGTGGTAAAGTGGATTTGGATATCAAATCGATATACTCACCAGAATTTGTAACGCACGGATCCTTCTTGATATTAGACAAACTAACGAAATTTCTGCCAGATGAGTCGCTTACAGCGGAAAAAATGGGACCACATTAAGCACCTTCCATTGGCAGATCCAACATACAACAGACAATCGACAGTAGATGTATTAATCGGAGCTGACATCTTTCAAGATATAATCGAGGAGGGAGTCATTAAAGGCAATCATGGTACTCCTATTGCTAAAAAGACAAAGCTAGGATGGATCCTTTCAGGGAGCGTTCAAGGAAGCAAAACTATAGGCGAAAGTACAATTTGCTGTATTTCAAACGTCGAACTTCACGAACAAATAAAACTATTTTGGGAGACCGAAGAAATCATAGACGAAAAAGTGCTATCAGAAGAAGACAAAAGATGTGAAGAAATATACATGCAGGCCTATGAGAGAGATGAAACTGGAAGATACATTGTTCGATTTCCATTCAAAGAAAACGCAGAACAACTAGGACGTTCAAGGGATCGAGCACTAGCACGCTTTCTTCAGTTGGAGAAAAAATTCATCAAAAAAAAGAGTTTACACGAAGACTACAAAAAATTCATGCAGGAATATTTGGAACTCGGGCACATGAAGCTCGTAACAAACAAATATGAGGAAGTGCACAAGGCGTATATCAAGCAGTCGTAAAAGAAGACAGTTCCACTACCAAATTAAGGGTAGTCTTCGATGACTTTGAACCTTTTCAATATCATGACACGATGGAGGAAACACAAATACGTATTCCGAGCAGATATTGAAAAGATGTACCGCCAAATAATGGTGTCAATAAAAGATCGAGATTATCAACGAATACTATGGAGAGACCACCCTTCATCTAAAATAGAAGAATACAGGCTGACCACGGTGACGTATGGCACAACCTGGCAATACTTTGAAATGTCAAGAACTTGGGCAGAATTCAGGTTACAACTGCCAGCTATTGAAGAATTGAAGATACCAAGATGGAATAAATTCGAACACAAACATCGCATTGGATTGCATGGATTCTGCGATGCTTCCGAGAAAGCTTATGCAGCGGCAGTATACACAAGGGTTGTAACAGAATCCGGAAGCGTTCTAACTAACTAATTATTATGCGCATGTGGCACCACTTAAGAAGATTTCATTACCAAAACTTGAACTTTGCGGAGCATTACTTCTTGCCAAGCTAACGATGAAAACGAAAAAGGCGCTGGGGATTGAAGAACTAGAGAACTATAACACTGGGCTGGATTAACGGCGAACCAAACAAATGGAAAAATTGTGTTGCAAATCGAGTCACTGAAATAACTAAAATACTTAAAAAGGAGAGATGGCATCATGTTAAAGGAAAAGAGAACCCAGCAGATTGTGCGTAGAGAGGACTTTGGCCTAGCCAAATTAAAAAACACTCCATTTGGTGGAATGGCCCTACTTAGTTGTCAGAAGCTTGCATACATTTAACTGATGTTAAGTCATATAAAACTAATTTAGAAGAAAGGAGAGTTGAAATACTATCACACGTTTCACAAAAAAACGAAGACGATTTTATAGAGAAAATTATATGCAAGTATAGTTCATTTACACGAGTGGCAAAAGTTCTTGCATATTGCATACGATTCATTAAGATTGAAGGCCAGAAAATTTGCGAGTGGACCGCTCTCTACGGAAGAAATACAAAAGGCAAAACTGATTATCATAAGACATGTGCAACACGAAGAATTTAAGGATGAAATCGGCAAACTGGTGAAAGGCAAAGAACTACACAAATAAAGCAAAATTTGGACCCTCAACCCATTCATCGATAAAGAGAAGATGATGCGAGTAGGAGGGCGATTGACTACAGCAGAAATACAGATTTCTTCTAAATTTCCGCTTATTATTCCTATTATATTATTTCCGGCCCCCTGACAACACTTCTAATTGACGAAGCACATAATCAAACACTCCATGGAGGATATAGTTTGACACACACATATCTACGAGAAAAGTATTGGATTGTGAATGGATTCAGTGCAGTTAAACAACGCTTATATAAGTGCACAAGGTGTTTTCGGCACAAAACACATTCAAAGACGCAGCAAATGGGAAATCTCCCAAAGCCAAAAGTAACGATAACAAGACCATTTCTACACACAGGAGTTGACTACGCCGGTCCAATCGATGTAAGGATGTCTAAAAGAAGAGGAAATAAATCATACAAGGGATACATAGCCATATTTATCTGTTTTACAACTAAAGCAGTTCACGTTGAACTTTTTAGTGACCTCACTGCACAAGCATTTATAGCAGCCTATAAACGACTTTGTGCAAGGCGAGGTTACGTGGGACATATGTATAGTGATAATGGCACAAACTTCATAGCTGCAAACAAAATCTTGCAATTAAACGCACAACAAATGCAGTCATATAACGAAGAAGTTGCAAATACTTTATCGTATTACAACACGCAATGGCACTTTATTCCACCAGGATCTCCACATTTCGGAGGGCTGTGGGAAGCTGGTGTCAAATCAGTCAAGTACAATCGGGGAACACAAACTTACTTTCGAAGAAATATCAACGTTACTAGCACATATGGAAGCGTGTTTAAATTCAAGACCACTATGCCCCCTTTCAAACGACCCAGAGGAAACAAATATACCTACTCCCGGACATTTCTAATTTGGAACATCCTTGTTGGCACCTCCAGAAAGACAAAGATTGAACGACAGCGAAGGATTACTAACCCGTTGGCAACTTCTAGAACGTCTTCAACTACAATTTTGTAAGAAATGGAGCACATCATACCTCACAACCCTTCAACAATGACACAAATAAACAAAAAGACAAGAAAACTTGAAAGTTGGAGATTTAGTGATAATCAAAGATGAACAACTTCCACCAACAAGATGGAAAATGGTAAAAATTACTGAAACTCATCCTGGATCAGACAACTTGGTTCGAGTTGTTACGGTCAAAGTAAACGACAGAGATTATAAAACACCAACAACAAAAATTTGTTCATTACCTATAATCGATAATGAAACGAAAGCAAGAGAAGAGCCGACTATACCAGGAGAACAAAAACCTATAACTGGACATTTACTTACTGAAGATCACGTAGCCAAACAGAAGGTAAAAATTAATCCACTACTTAGACTTTTGTTAACAATGACAGTAGTTATGTCATTGGGCAACATTGGAATCGAAGCTAACGAACGTAGAAAATGAAGCAATAAAAATAAAGCCATTTAAAAACCGCCCCGGAATATATTTTGAGAATTTCCATTTCAAATCAGCTTGAAATATTCCAAGGACAAATAGAAGCTCTAAAAACGAGTGTAAGAGCAACGATAGAAGGAAGTGCTGCAGAGCAGAAGTTCATATTTTTGACGAATTACGCCACGATTTCGATGATAAACTATCAAAAAACACAAAATGCAATTTTAGACGTCCTGATTGATCTACACCATGGGAAAACTAACCCCCTTATAATAACACCAAATCAACTTCAAGAAAAACTGTACACAGTACGGAAGAATTTACCACCACATCTGGCAGTCGCTGGAGAAACAACTGAAACAAATATGCTGCAGTTATAAAGACTGCTTTCTGTGAGGGGCAGAATAACATCAAGAAATGTTATATTTGACATTAAACTTCCATTGGCGAATATAGAAGACTACGAAATTTTCAAAGTTATTCCAGTGCCAACGATTCATCAACTCGAATATATTTTTATCTAGCCATCATTAGACTACTTAATAGTGAATTTAATTCGTGAGTTATATTATACAATCGCAAAAGATGAGCTGAAGAATTGTGTAAAGTACAATGAAAAGTACTTATGTCAACAGCAGCACCCTCTTTTTAACAGACGATCAAATTTTAGCAAATGTGAAATGGATTTGATGACACATGCTACGGAACTTTCACCATTTTGCAAGCTAAGAAGCATTACTCCGTCACCTGTCTGGATCCAGCTTAGCAGTATTAATAGTTGGATATATGTACTGGATAAGAAATACACATTCAATGTTATTTGTAGAAGAAAAGTGTTGGAGATCACGCTTCAAGATGATGGAATACTAACTCTTCAACCAAACTGTATTCTGAAACACGATTCCATGAGAATAACTTCGCATAGTAGCATATCAAACGAACTAAATGCAGCTTTTATACCAGCAACAAACATAACCGAGATGCTGCAAAATCAGCCGAGGAACACGTCAAAACCTATAGTAATTCCTCAAGTGATGGTCAGCACTGGAAATGACGACCTGAAAATCATCGGGAAATGGATAACCAAACAACATAATCGGGACAAAACTACCAGACCATGCAGAAAATCACGCAGTTCATCACAACACCACCTACATTTTAATTGGAGGACTGTTCCTTATTGTCGCCATCTACATTTTCTGGCAGCAGTGCAACAAACAGACAACAAATCAACCTGAGGTGCAACTTCAAAGGAACCTTCCAGCAAGGCGATCTTGACCTTGAAGACGAGATTGACCTCTATGCTCAAAGGACCCGGCAGAATGTACAAGAATGTACAGTATAAGCAACGAAGAAATATATAATGCTGACCAGCACACGAGCGGCATACCTGGCCTGAACTGGGGTCGACGACAGCCGGCTGCAATGACACCCGAAACGCTGCGGCTCGTGGTTATTATTAAAGTATCAATAGGCAGTTTTTAATAGTAATTAATTTGTATGAATAGAGACGTAATAAATATATTAGATTCAGTTTTTATAAAAGAACTCAAGACAACAAGTGTTTTTTAATTCAAGTGCTACCCCAACCCGTGGTAAGGAGCACATTACAAAATAATTGTTGTTACGTTCAAATTGCAAGAATATAATTATCCCCCACCAGCAGTAAGGTGATTGTATAACTGCATTTGAACAATGACAACTGGACAAAAGATTAATATACAGAATTTAAACGAAGGTAACGGATTTATAACAATTAAAGGCGAAGAAACAAAAGTCATTAAAAGTTATTATAAAATTCTTCACGTCATAAATTTAACACTATGGACGGACAGTTTCGAACTTCTAAAACCCAATGTTGAGAACTTAAAAGACAAAAATGAATACCTAACTATTATAAATGAACTAAATGAACTAGGACAAGAAATGAATAGCTTAATTCAACATAGACAAAAAAGAGCTTTTTTTAATTTTCTTGGAACAAATTTAAAATATTCAGCGGGAACAATGGACAACGAAGACGAACACGAATTTTATAAAAAACAAAAATGTAGAAATAAAGCAATTAGAAAATAACATTTTATTACTTAAAAATATGCCTAAAACAACTATTGAACAAAACTGTAACAATTTTAAATTAGAATTGATGGGCAATTATGCTGCGAAATTTGAAAATTGTGTAATTAATATAAATAACATTAAGTACGAAAACTTTATATATTATGAAAGTTTTATACCTAGCTTAAAAACCGTAAAAATCAAAACAATTGATATGAATTTTTTTACCACTGAAGTTAATACAAAACAAGTAGAAAACCGAAAGCTCCTTGAAGAAATTAAATTTGAACATAAAATACATACGGGCATACATTATAGTTTTTACATTTTAATTTTGAGTTTAATTATTGTATTTTTAATTACATGTTCCACAAAAAGAATTCCAAAAAATAAGATTAAAGTCAATATTCAAAATATTGATTCTACAGAGCAGAATCCTAAGGGGGGGAGTTATTTTTTTTACAATTCAGATTCTTTGATGTAGTAAGCTTAAAGCAAGCTTATTTCTACTATCAGAGGCTCATCATAAGTTCATGTGTTAGACGTTAGTAAAAACTTAAACAAAACAAAACTAAAATAAAATAAAATAAAACACAGCTAGCCTAACACATGCACAAAGTATAAAATAAATCATGCGAATTATATACATAATTAAAACATAAAAAAAAACAATCACGACAATGGAGCACTGGTTCGAAATAAGGATTTTAATCCCACTTTACTTAAGTTAAAATCCATTTGTGAAGCGTAAAGATTAAAAAGTCTGCTCATACGTTTTGGAGCTTCATATTTGCCATAGTTTGTTCTATGAAAGTCAACATGCAGAAGTTCGGATCCACGCAAGTGATAAGATCTTCCACGGTAATATAACTCAATACAGGCTAATAAATAAGGAGCATCAATTTCGTTCCTTATAAGCTGATGAAGAAATATTAAGTCGTTATTAACACGCCTTTGGTGAAGGGTTTGCATCTGAAGAAGCTGGATTCGATGTTCATAAGGTGGAAGATTAAAAGGATCATTCCAAGGTAGACCCTTCAGGGCAAAACGAATAAAATTATGTTGGATTGATTCAATTCGGTTCTTATGAATTTTGTAATAAGGAGTCCATACCTGTGAAGCATATTCAAGGTGAGGGCGTACGTAGCAATTGTACAAGGAAAGAGTCACATATGGATCATTAAATACCTTTGCCCAGCGTTTTATGAATCCAAGCATAGAAATAAATATAAAGTTAACGTGTTGAGTAAATTCTAAATGGACATCCAAATCCTTAAAACTGAAGACGCGGCAGAGTTTGTGCTGCGAAATGTGATAATCGAATGCACTTACGCTACGTTTTCTAGAGAAGGTAGTCGTCTGGCATTTTACAGGGTTAAGGGAAATACCACTTTTTCTGCACCAAATACTAAAGTTATCAATATCTGCCTGCAGAAAAATACGGTCATCGCTAGACTTCATTATCTTGAAAATCTTCATGTCATCAGCAAATATGAGAATATCCCTTGACTGAATGCATGAGGTAACATCATTTATAGCCACAATGAATAATAATGGACAAAAGTGGCTTCCTTGAGGTACTCCAGAGTGAGCCACGAAGGGATCTGAAAGACAATTTCTTAATTTTACCTGGTAGGATCTATTCTCAAGGTATGATTTGATCCAAGCTAAGATACAGGGAGGAAAACCATAAGCTTTTAGCTTAAACAAGATTAGTTCATGGCTTAGTTGATCAAATGCTTTTGAGAAGTCAGTGTAAATGCAGTCAACTTCATAACCTTTTTCTAATGCATTTGAACATTTGTGGGAGAACGTAAGAAGGTTTGTAACAGTTGATCTGTGCCTTACGAAACCGTGCTGTTGTTCACAAATAACATTCTTACTACAAAATTCCATATTTTCACAGACTACTTCTTTAAACAGTTAGATATGCAAGATAATTTAGAAATGAGCCTGTAGTTTGTAATATCAGCCTTATATCCTTTTTTGAATATAGGCATAAGAAAAGACTATTTCCATATACTTGGAAATTTTCCTGTTTTAAGTGAAAGCTCGAAAATGAACCTGAGCGTCTGAACTAAAGAATTTCTACCTTTTTTAACACTAGTGGCGGAATGCCATCGGGGCCAGCGGAACAATCGTCATTTAATGAAGAAAGAAGTTCAAGTACTGTACTCTGTTCTACGTGGATATGATAACTGTGACGTGTACTACAGTGATTGTGCAAGAAGACCACAGCGTTTATTTGGGTGCGGATTCGTCATAAGCGGTAGACTTAGGCAAGAAGTTTTGGGCTATCGACACGTAAGTGAGCGACTTGTGACAATCCGTATCAAGGCTAAATTCGCCAACATTAGCCAAATATGCGCTCATGCCCCCACAGAGGACAAAGATGACGCCACCAAGGATGACTTCTATGAGCTCCTCGACAAAACATATGAGCAATGCCCTAAATACGAGATAAAGATCGTACTAGGTGATTTTAATGCCAAAATAGGTAAAGAGGAAATCTTTGGTAGGACTGTCGGAAAACATAGCCTACACGACACAATGTCTGAAAACGGACTTAGGCTAATTGACTTTGCAGCGGCACATAACGTCACCATTGCAAGCACACGGTTTCCTCATCTCGATATATACAAAGGGACTTGGCGACACCCAGATCAAAGAACCGTCAATCAGATTGATCACGTTGCGATCGATGCAAGACACGCCTCCAGTATCTTGCATGTTCGCACCTTCCGAGCAGCTAACATCGACTCGGATCACTACCTTGTTGCAGCAAAGGTAAGAATGCGAATAACCCGAACTCCACAACAACGGAGTAATACTGTGAGGAAGTATGACGTCGGAAAGCTGCAATCGCAAGAAACCGCCAGAACCTATGCCGATCGAATATCCCGTAACCTCTCAAGAAATCCAGTACCGCCAGCATCAAGTGCCGAAGATCAGTGGCAACACTGCAAAGAAGCCATCAGAGATGCCGCAACTGATGTGCTAGGTTTCACCAGACCACCACCAAGAAACCTCTGGTTCGATGACGAATGCAGGCAGACGAGAGCTGCTCTCGAGCTCTACGAGCAGAAAAGACGGGAAGAACACCGGCTTCTCCAAAAGAAAAAGAGAGAGCATGAGAAGCGCGCGATCGGAGATATTGAGAGATGCTACTCCAGGAACAACGTGCGGAAGTTTTACCAACAGGTAAAAAGAACATGCCAAGGAAAAAAACCCGCACAGAAGCCTGTAGAGATAGGAATGGAAACCTCGCAGTAGAGTCACAGCCGGTGCTGAGTACATGGAAGGACCATTTCTGCAGACTGTTTAACGGCGATGAAGACCGAAATCCCGCTGTCAGGCAAAATGAAACATTCAACATGGATGATGACAGACAAAACTTCCGTCCACGTGACCAAAATGAAGTAAGGATAGCAATATCTAAACTAAAAAACAACAAAGCTGCTGGACCCGACGGACTACCCACCGAACTTTTTAAAGCGGCCGGAGATGACCTTGTGGAGTGCATACACCAACTCATCTCTACAGTTTGGTCAGAAGAAAGTATGCCTGATGAATGGAACCTCAGCATCGTTTGCCCGATCCACAAGAAAGGAGACCCTCTAAACTGCGCCAACTATAGAGGAATTAGTCTTCTGAATATCGCCTACAAGATCCTCTCTGCCGTACTATGTGAACGCCTTAAACCTTTCGTCAGCAACCTGATTGGCCCCTATCAGTGTGGTTTCAGACCAGGAAAGTCCACAATCGATCAAATGTTCACGCTACGTCAGATCCTGGAAACGACCCAAGAATTCCAAATCGATACCCACCACCTCTTTATCGATTTTAAGGCCACGTACGATAGCATTTATAGAGAGGAACTATACAGAGCCATGTCAGGTTTTGGCATCCCCACAAAACTCGTCCAACTGTACAGGATGACGATGGAGAACTCTCACTGCTCCGTCAAGGTTGGTACTGACCTCACAGAAGCTTTTGACGTCAAAAAAGGATTCCGACAAGGTGATGCGCTATCGTGCGATTTCTTCAACTTAATACTTGAAAAAATTATAAGAAACTCGCATGTCAATTGTAGTGGGACCATTTTTTTCAAGTCTGTGCAATTGCTAGCATACGCTGACGACATAGACATCATTGGTAGAACTCAGCGAGCTGTCACTGGAACGTTTGCTAGCATAGAAGCTGAAGCGGCTAAGATGGGACTAGCAGTCAATGAGGCCAAAACGAAGTACTTGCTGTCCACAAAAAGGGACACACAACACCGGCGGATTGAACAAAACATCACAATAGACAGGTACAACTTTGAGGTAGTTAGGGACTTTGTGTACCTCGGATCCGCTATAATATCTGGCAACAACATCTCGTCAGAAATAAAGCGAAGAATTACTCTTGCCAATCGCTATTTCTATGGGCTAGGAAGGCAATTGAGTAGCAAAGCCCTCTCTCGAAAGACAAAGGAGACTCTGTATAAGACCCTAATCATCCCAGTCCTGCTCTATGGCGCCGAGGCATGGACTCTATCTAAAGCGGATGAAGATATCCTTAGTCGTTTCGAGAGTAAGATTCTTCGGAGGATTTTTGGCCCTATCTGCGTTAACGGGCTTTGGAGGAGAAGGTTCAACCAAGAACTATACGAGCTCTACAGCGACATTGACCTGGTCAAAAAAATACGCATATCCCGTTTAAGATGGCTAGGTCATGTAGAGCGAATGGACAACAATGCTCAGGCTCGCAGGATCTTCGATTCCACCCCAGAGGGTAGACGCAGTCAAGGAAGACCTCGCCTTAGGTGGCGCGCTCAAGTGGAGAACGACCTGAACCAACTTGGAGTGCAAAACTGGAGGCAGCTAGCCAAAGACCGAGCTAGCTGGAGAGGCATGTTGGTTGAGGCCCAGGTTCGTCCCGAACTGTAGCGCCACCTAAGTAAGTAAGTAAGTAACAAGCTTCCAAAATTGTTTAGGGTAATTTTTTAAGGAAATACTCATATCATTTATGTAGCTAGTATATAAGGTATTTGAAAGAATATTAAATTCGTCAAAAGTTTTGAGGTAACGAGGGTAGTGTGTTGGAGAAAGAGATTTTAAATAAACCCTCCATGCTTTTGTTACGAAGACTGCGCATCTCTTTAGTGTACCATGGATGACTATGGCTTGAATTGTTTGATTTTTTTAAAGAGAGATTTCTATTTAAGCAGTTGGGTAAGGGTGGAATAAAAATTGGTTACTGCTTCGTAAATATTGGAAGAAGATAAAATATTTCCAATTCCTGAACTAAATAAATCTTCAGACAACACATGGAAATTTGCTTTCCTGAAGTCATAAGTATAGGAGCAGTCAAAAGGGTTACTGTTTTCTAAAATTTGATCACTCAAATCAAGAAAGATTTCCAGAGGTGGGTAGTAATTATCTATATTAGTGATTCGAGATCTTGACTCTAGAACGAGTGTACTAATAGGGTCAGAGGAAAATATTAAATCGAGGGTTCGATTTTTTGAATTTTTAATACAGCTTGTTTACTGTAAGTCAGTGGAAATAATTGTATCAAGAAAAGAAAGTTCTATTTGTGATGAAGCTAAAGAAGCTTCTAAGTAGGTTTCATCCTCAGATGGAACCCAGTCAATGTTAGGTAAATTAAAATGACCCAAAAGTAAAATATTGCTGTCAGAGCAGAACAAATCTATAACAAATCAATAGCCATGGAGAGTTCAGCATAATGTATACGTTTAAAATATACAAAGTTTTTGCCTGCACAGTTAGTTTTACACATACTAGTTCAATCGATAGTTCAAAAGGAAAAAAGACTGACGAAGAAAAAAATGTGTTTCTTACCGCAATCAAAACGCCTTCTCCTAGTTCTTTTGCATTTCCATTATGACGATCTTTTCTATATACTAGGAACTCTGGGAAAAAAAGTTCCGTGTCCATGTAACTTGAATTTAACCAAGTTTCTGTAAAAACAAATATGTCATGGGGAAATGCTTGAGAATTTGAGAAAATGTCAGCGGTTTTACTCCGAAGCCCTCTTACGTTTTAGTAGAAGAGGGTAATCCTGTTGAGTTTTTTACCACTGAACATTTTGTTCTGTCGCGTTGTTTCCTAGCTGAAATGAATTCCTTAATTAAAATGTGTTTCCAAAGAAGAAGTTCTTGAAACAGTGGGACTAGTTCTGAAATTAATTCGTTTAGAGGGGAATCAAAATTCTTAAGAATATGTCAGATACTTCACCCTATACCCGAATCCCGTTACCCCAAAAACTCCCCTTTGGCCTAGCGGCACATTAAACCGTTACTTTTTGCACCACCACTCTTTGCCTAACGGCATATAAATTTTGCAATAACGGTTTCTCACCATTTTGTGCCGACATTGCAAAATGTGTCTTGCAAGTATACACCCCCTTTCCCCTTGCCAATATAATGACAGCCAAAAAATAATAAAAAAAAATAAAAAAAAAAAGTTTAAGTTTTTTTTATTTCAAAACGTTCACCTCGATATATAATTCGCCAAGGAAGGACGTCGAAGTGCGCGCACAATTAATTGAAAATAAAAGTAAAACAAAAAATTATTTGCGCATTGTTGTCGAGAGTGTTAAAAAAAAAATAATGCAAACTCTTTTGAGAAAATGAAAAATATCACTCGCGTGCGCTGTAAAGAATAAAATAATATCCACTCGCGTCGTTGGAAGAAAGATTAAGATGCCCACTCGCGCTGTGGAAGAAAAAACAAACAATACATACCTGCGTAGCAAATTATCCTCTTATCTGTCCCAAGATCTTTGTGCTTAACTGCCTCTTTCTTATCTACTGTAGGCATCGTATGACCATCTAATGCTTGCGGTAAATAGATAACTCAGGTTGGAGTAAATACTGATTTATCAGAATTTGCTCTACATAGATGTAGCTTGGTGCCATTATTGTTAAGAATGATATTGCTTACCAGAGCCTTCCCCAATATAGGCAATGTTGCAACACGGACTTTAACTTCTTGTAGCTCAAATTCACTGTGCCCAAGCTTGTCATTCATTATTGTTTTATTTAAAGGAGTCCCAATTTCGACAGTAATTCGACTTGTAACGAGTTTGATGCACTGTCTGATTCCATCTCGAAAATTGTTTCTTGGTCCTCGCACTGAAATTATTATTGCGGCCGATTTCAATGTACACAATTCCAATTGGCTCCGCTATTCTGGTCAGATAACACCCGAAGGAAGGTATGTCGAGCTCTTTGCCGGGTTACATCACCTTACCCAACTGATCGATGTGCCAACACGTATACCGGATGTTGCTGGGCAAGCCGCCCAGACTCTTGACTTGTTTCTTACTTCTCACCCTGATAAATATACCATTAGTGTAACTTCTCCATTTGGCACTTCAGATCATTGTAACATTTCAGCTAATTTCTCATCCTCCACCCATCCAGTTAAAGAAAAATTTCCCACCAGGACCATTTGGCAATACGAGAAAGCCAAGTGGGACGGCCTGAATATTTTTTTCAGAACTTTAGCAGGTAACTATGCTTCTTCGATAGTGACATTGATGCCAGTATCAAAATGGTCACAAATGTGATTCTTTTAAGGATGCGTGCTTTTATTCCTAATAGAGTAAAAAGCATCAATCTTAAAGAAAAGTCCTGCATTAATTCTGAGTGTAAAGAAGCTATCAGGCTCAAAGAAGTAAGTTTCCGATCTTTCAAAACCAACCCTACAGAGAAAAATCGGAAAAAGCACAAACAAGCAAGGAACTCATGCAACTCCGTTATTGAAAGAAACAAATTTTTGCATGACCAAAAATTACGGCAAAAAATTCTGCATTGTCCCTAAGGCAGTAAAAATTTTTGGTCATTTGTAAAAAATATAAAAAACTCCTCGACATCTTCGGTTCCAACGCTCATCGACAATAACAAACCAATTGTTTACTCTTCAGAGAAGGCAAACTTGCTCGCCGCCCATTTCGCTGCCAGCTCCACGCTGCCTCAAAGCAACGTTGCCCCTCCTGTACTTGAGAATGTAAATTTTTCCATGGGACACATTTTTTTCCGCACTCGTACAGTAGCAAGAGTTCTCAAAGATCTCGATATACACAAATCCGCTGGCCCGGATGGTATACCCCCGATTCTTCTGAAGAGGTGTTCTTCCACACTGGCAAAGCCACTGCGTAAGCTTTTCCATCGCTCCTACTCTTCTGGAATCTTTCCTAGAAGATGGAAACAACATTTGTACAGCCTGTCCCTAAGAAAGGTGACCCATCCTCCCCTCCTCCCACCGACCCTTAGCACTAACATCCCTTCTTTCTAAGGTCATCGAAACGCTGATTAACCGTCAGCTTAAGCAATACCTTGAAGATCGAAAGCTTCTCCATGACCGTCAGTATGGCTTCTGCAGCAACGGCTCCACTGATGATCTGATGGCATATCTCACCGAACATTGGAACAAATCTTTACATCGTTTTGGTAAAAGTAAGATTATTGCTTTTGATATCTCCAAGGCATTTGATAGAGTTTGGCATGAAGCTCTCTTATCGAAAATGCGTGCTTTTGTTATCGATCATACTCTTGTTCGTTGGATTAGAAGCTATCTTCTGGACCGTTCAAAACAAGTTGTATTGGACGGATTCAAGTCTGATTCCCACAAAATGTATGCTGGTGTACCCCAGCGCTCTGTTCTGTCTCCTACTCTTTTCCTCATTTTTATAAATGATCTTCTGTCTGTTGCTTCTAACCCATTTAACTGTTTTGCTGACGATTCTATCATCAGCTTTTCATATTCGTTCGATTATTCACGTCCTTCGCCTTTGGACGTACAATTGCAACGGTGCCGTATGTCAAGCTGTGTGGAGTTTAATGCTTCGAAAACTCAATGCTGTCTTCTGTCGTTAAAGCTAAACATACCCACAATGCCATTGTCCATGAATGGCACTTGCATCGAAGAAACCGAAAAGCTCTCAGTACTCGGCATGTGTGTCAACGACGACCTCCGTTGGAACGACCATATATTTATTTGAGATCGCTAAAAATGCTGCTAAGTGCTTACGTTTTCTGTATCGGTGTAAGAAGTATTTTTCCCCATCTGATCTGATTACAATTTAAAGAGCGTTTATATGCCCTAATCTCGAGTGTAACTCATACGAACTGCCGCTGAAACAATTGCCTCTCTCGAACACCGACGAAATGTTTCATTTTCCTTATTTTATCGTTTCTTTTATAAAAATAGTTCACTCGAAGTTCACGGACGTACCGTGAAATATAGGGAATCTTTGTTTAGCCTAACAACACGAATTTTTAATAGTTTACCCGGCGATATTTTCCCTTGATCTTTACCTCCTATCTCTTCCTTCCCTATCTTCCTTATGCCCGCGCAGTGTGTTCTACATTAAAAGGGAAACAATTAGTCCCTCGTGCGCGCAAATTAAAACATTTGTTTTGTACTTTTAAAATTAAAAGAATATTTTTTGGAACTATGACCTTTATTTTCGAATATTTTACATTAATCTTAAACGGAGCTTAAGGCTATTATATAGTTACTATAAGACTGCCTTATCTTTCTACAAGGAAACCAAAGCCTACAATCATCTTTCTTGATAATGAATATGACCTTTATTTTCGAATATTTTACATTAATCTTAAAAGGAGCTTAAGGCTACTATATAGTTACTATAAGACTGCCTTATCTTTCTACAAGGAAACCAAAGCCTACAATCATCTTTCTTGATAATGAAGAAGAGATAATATAATCTATGCAACATTGTATACAAACAATATTGTCTCTGTTACATAAATGGTGTAGCGTTGTGTGCAAGACTGTACTAGAGACTAAAGATTTCATTGAATACAAATAATGTTACACCTTTTTAACGAAATCGTCCCGATTTTTCGAGGCTATTTTTAACATTTCTCTTTAATAAGTTTTGTTATATGCGTCAATCTTTTTTTGTTTTTGACAATCTGTTATACATTGTATAATTTTTATCGTTACATATAAATGCTAGAATAACAATCAGTGTTACAATTGTGTATATAGTTCACAATATCGGTTTTTCTTCAAAAGGAATAACCAGTTTTTTTTTAAAGTATCTATGTTATCGAATTTGTAAATTGTATCTTCCTTAATTATTTGATCGATGTAAAACTCTGAATTATGATTTCTTAATATAACTTCTTTAATTTGCTTATGCATGTTTTTGTATATTTTATCGTCTAGATTTATAGTATTTTCATAAGTTACTAAGTGTATACCATTACTTGTTTGATTATTTAACTTATGCTTACTGTTTAATAACATAACACCGGATTCAATTTCTAAGTCGTAATCGTATTCTTGTTTAATGTTACATTTTGAAGTTATATTCTTTAAAAGTGGAATAAGACAATTTTCTTTTTCAAAGTTATTTTCACAAATGTTTTTACTTAGATGATTTTGACAATGTTTTGTTCTTATATAAAATTGGTTACATAAGGCAATTGTTTTATCTGTAATGATTTTTCCGTGTTTTGAAATTAAAGGTGCTTCTTTATATAATTTACATGATTTAATTAGAATTGGATATTTATATATTATGATGAATAATTCATCAGTTCTAGCTAATAATATCTTAGAGTACTCAAGTATATATATTATGGGTACTTGAATTATTTCATGTTGAATAATATTTTTAATGTCTTCTAAGTCTAGGCTTTCTGATAAATATTCATTATTTTTTGCTGCATTAGTAGTTCTGGTCAATAATAATAATTGTTCGTACACTTGTTCTATTATTAAATGTTCTCTAAGGCTCTGACCTTCAAATTGTTGCAAAATTTGTTCAAATCTAGAATTTATAGTTTTTGTTTATTATTGTTTTCTACGAGATTATTTATACTCGTTTCTATGTTAACTTAATCATCATGGTCTGGATTACCAAACACATATTTGAAAGCTGATCCTAAGAAGTTAATAGATCTAGTTTGCCTAGTAGATTCTTGATTTTACTTAAACAAATTTTTTCTTCTTGTGTAGGTTTATATGTACTAGTTATGATATATACGTAAGGTTGAAATATTGAAGTCAGATTGGTTGAACGTAACAAATAAGTTTGTTCTTTAAATAGTTACACGTCATCTGTTAGTGTAAGTATACAATTCTTGTTGAGTAACTCAGTTATATGAGTGTTTCCTTGCCCTTCTTGATTCTGTACAATTCCTAGTAATGTTAGGAATATTAATATTCTCGTCGTCTCAAAAAAGTGATTATTTTTTATGTTACCCTTGTGAATTTTTATTCCTTCTTTAGAGACTATAGTGTCTCCTTTATCTTCTTCTACTATTCTTGTTATGTATTTGGCGTTAGATTTCTTTCTAAGACCTGTGATTCTTACTATTATCTTAAATCCTTTTTATACTCTCTGTGTCGAGTTCCTTTATTTAAACGTTCGATCACTTTTTTGGATGCTGAGTTTAGTTTATTTATTATAACAACTTGCGAATAAATTCAATGAACTTGGTTCCGATTCCCAGATACCGCACCACAGCATTGCGTAATTTTTACAGTGTAGCATCTTGTCGTATTTTCAACAAATTACCCCGAAATCTCAGAACAATAAATGTCTCTAGAAAAATTGAAAAAGATATAAGAAACTGGCTATTAGATTTTCAACCAAAAGAACTTGAATGCTTACTAAATGCTCAAACATAAATACAAAAAAACATGTATGTAGTAAAATTGAATTTTGTATAAGGCTATGTGTATATGAACTGTTATATTATCATTATGAAGGTTACCTCTTACTCATTGTACCTACCTCTGCTTGCAATTTTTATTTTCAAGGGTCAAGTTTTTCTTATCAAGGGTCACCCCACCCATATAAGATACATATGTATTTTTAAATTGAAGTGACATTAACACTGTTTTGTATAAATATAAATGTCACTAAATTTATTTTGATTAATATTCTGAAGTGTATATAATTGCTTTATTTAATTAATTGTTATAATCAAATTATATTGAATTCAAAATAAATTAAATCTACTAAATCTAAAAAATCTAAAAAAATCTATAATTTCACTATTGCTATATTTATTTTGGTTAAAGAAAATGTCTCTAGGTTTCAAACCTGTAACTGAGTGTATAGAAATATTTAACTCACGCACTGTTCTAAATATTTCCTCGATGAGTCTTGTTTTATTCTGAATTGTGAATATTCTAGACAGTTCAGTTATTGTACCGTGTACACGTTCGACTTGACCGTTCGCTGTCGATCTGTATACTGGAGTTTCTTCTTTAGTTATATTGTATTTCAAACACATTTGGTTCACCATTTCTGTTTTGAAGCCCTTCTCGTTATCTGTCATGAGTCGTTCACATTTTGGGAAATAATTAGATAAGACCTCTTCCATAATGTCTTACAGTCTGTTTCGAGTTTCGATTTCCCGAAGGATTATATATTTAGAATACTTATCTTCTGTTACAATTTGTGTATCCACATGTGTTGGTATTTCTGAATTATTCAGAGGTTAGGATTAGAGGATAGGATTTCTTTCATATTTTGCAAATAGACATGCTATGCATTTTTTGTTAAAACTCTTTGCTTGTTTATTTAGATCGGGCCAATAATATTTCTCCGAGATTTCTTGTATATTGTTACGTAATCCTCGATGTGCTCTTTCGTGAGTGTTCTTTACAAGTTTTAATTGTTCTTCCAAATTTGTCACGTCTCGAAGTTTTCTTGGTGTGAATATAAATCTTACTAGTGGAAATTCCTTTTTTTATGTTTTCACCATATTTGTATGTTTTCAAATTTTGTATGTAAAGCTATAATCTTCTGGGGTTGTATAACTTCTTTCATCTGCCTTAGTAAAGAGTCTTTGTCCTTAAACTTTATTATGAGTTTTATTTTGTTACTATAATAGATTTGTGTTTCGATATTATTTGTTATATCTTCAATAAGTTCGAATTGTGCAACGTATGTATTAAAAGGCTGATTCGCAGTTTTTATTATTTCATTTGAAGAACTTGCAGCTGAATGTGCTGTTTCTATGGTAGAAGTATTTATTCGTTGACGTGATAATGCATCAGCTACAAGATTTAGGTTTCCTGGTTTATAAAGTAATTTTGCTCCAAAGTCTTCTATCATTCCCTTCCAAAGTTTCAGCTTTGTGTTGGGATTCTTTTCTGATACAGAATATATAAGGCTCTGGTGATCGGTATATATGCTTAAGTCTGTTATACCATATATGTAGTTTCTGAGTTTTTGTAAGGACCATATGATCGCTAATAGCTCTTTCTCGTTTGTGCTATAGTTCTCTTCTGTCTTATGCAGTGTTCTTGACAAGAAGTGTATAGGTTGCTTATTCTGATTTAGTAGTAAGTTCGAATGGTTTACAATAGTCCGGTTGAAAAAGTTCGACTTGTTCTTTTAAATAATTTTTTTTTTAAATTCTAACCGCTTCTAATGCTGAGTCATTTAGATTTACCTTAATATTTTCACTTTGTTTTTTGTTTGCTTTACCGTTATCTCCTCGTAAATATAATGTCAGTGGTTTGGCAATGCGTGCGTATCCTTTTATAAACTTACGATAATAACCTGTAAGACCTTAAAATCCTCTCAAATCCTTTTTTCTTTTGTGGGGCTGGAAAATTGTCTATAGCTGCTATTAGAAAAAAAGCTATTAGAGAACTGGGTTCGTAGTGATTCTACCATGTCTGATTATGTGACCTAAGTATTCTACTTCTTCTTGAAAAAAACTTACTTTTCTCATCAGATATTTTTAATGTGGCTTTATTGAGTACGTCGAATACTTGATTTATGTGCTTTATATGTTCTTCCTCAGATGAAGAATATATCAATACGTCATCGATGTAAACGTGTACAAATTTATCTACAAAGTCTCTTAAAATGTCGTCCACGCATCTCTGAAATATGCTTGGTGAATTTTTGAGCCCGAAAGGCATTCGTTTAAAATGGTATTTTGCGCCATTTATAGCAAAAGCTGTTTTTTCTTTATCTTCTGCTTTGATTTTAATTTGGTGGAAACCTGATTCCAAATCTAACGTTGTAAAGTACTTGGCTTTACCTAAATTTTGAATAGTCATGTTGACATCCGGAATGGGGTATCTGTCTGTTACAGTGTGAGCGTTAAGTTTTTGGAAATCGACAACCAGGCGCCGTTTTGGTTTTCCTTTTTCGTCCAAACCTCTCTGTATTTCTTTGTTAACGAATTCGTTATCTGCTATGGGATATGGATATTGTTTAACATAAACCGGATTATCATTGGTCGTCCTAATGCTTGCTTCTATAGTATCTGTAAAAGGTAACGGTCCTATGCTGTTATTAGTCTTCATCAGTCTATCTATGTCTGCTTTATAAATATTATTTTCCCCAATTATGTAATTAATTTTCTGAATAGATTCGACACTGCTTATGGTTGTTAGAGTCATATTCCTGAAATTTATCTTCGCGTTTAAAAATTTAAGTCCTTCATATCCCAATTACATATCAAAAGACTGAATATCCTCTAATTAAAAAATGTAATATTTTTCTTTAGTATGTTAACTACTTTCTTAGTATCTTCCATGGAATAACCATGCATTATTTTTATTTTTATAGGTTTAATTTTATTTTTTCCGCTAGAATCGCATTTTCTACTAATGTAATTATGGGTTGCTCCGGTATCTATAAGAATTTTATAAATTTTATTAGAAAAAGTACTTGTTAAATTTAAGCAGGGCAACCCGTCTACAAGTTAAATGATCTTTTCTTATGTTATTATTTACCATACATTCGGCTTCATCTGCATCTGCATATGTACTGCTGACATCGTCTTTTCGTTGTTGTCGGGAGTAATTTATTCTCTGCTGCTTGAAGTTCTGCTGATAAGATTGTTGCGGTCTGTTGTGTGTGTTGAAACTTCCACTGTGTTCACGTGAAAGGATGTATATAAATCGGGTTTGTACTGATTCCAATTTTGTCGCTGTGCATGTTCAATTTGTCTCGAGTTTACCTCCATCGGCTGTGGTCCGTCATTTTTCTTAAATGGGCTTAGGCGTGATTCTTGATTGTGTTGCTGCATATTATCGTATTACTTCTGGGGTTGATAATTCGTTGTTTGGCTCGAATAATTTGGTCTTCTCTCGTTCATGTGGCATATTTTTGTGGTGCCTATCTTGAGTAAGATGTAAATGCATGTGCACATTATCATGTTCTATTCTGCGAGCAATTGCGAATGTGTGTTCTAGATCATTTAATGTAGCTGAATATTATGATCCTCTTGTAAAGTTGTCACGCATACCATCAATGAATATACAAACTGTGTCGTCGTTAGCATTTTTAATTAGTCTGTCGATTATATTCGGCGAATCACCTGACATAGTGATTTTTGATATTATTAAATTGAGTTTTTATTCATCTCGTCGTTGTATTCAGACAGTTTGTTCTTTTTTGCGTGATAGAGGTTCTTAATTAGAGTACGTATAATCTAATCTGTTACGTATCGCCTCAAAATTAAAAAAATTGTTATAATTAGTTAAACACCATTGCAAACACACGGTTTCCTCATCTCTGGGTGACACCCAGATCAAAAAACCGTCAATCAGATTCATCACGTTGCGATTGATTCAAGACACGCCTCCATTATCTTGGATGTTCGCACCTTCCGAGCAGCTAACATAAACTCGGATCACTACCTTGTTGCAGCAAAGGTAAGATTGCGAATAACCCGAACTCAATAACAACGAAGTAATACTGTGAGGAAGTATGACATCGGAAAGCTGCCATCGCAAGAAACCGCCAGAACCTATGCCGATCGAATATCCCGTAACCTATCAAGAAATCCAGTACCGCCAGCATCAGGTGCCGAAGACTAGTGGCAACACTGCCAACAATCCATCAGAGATGCCGCAACTGATGTGCTAGGTTTCACCAGACCACCACCACGAAACTTCTGGTTCGATGACGAATGCAGGACGTACCGTGAAATATAGGGATTCTTATTTTAGCCGAACGACACGAATTTGGAATAGTTTACCCGGCGGGATTTTCCCTTGTCATTTTGATCTACAAACATTCAAAACCAATGTTAATCGGCACCTCCTATCTCTCCCCTCCCTATCTTCGTAATGCCCGCGCAGTCTGTTCTACATTAAAAGGGAAACACATAATCCCTTGTGCGCGCGTTAATTATAAAAAAAAAAAAAAAAAAAAGGCCCGTGCAGCCAAACAAGAGGCATATAAAGCGGCGCTGCAAAGAAAGACGAGAGCTGCTCGCGAGCTCTACGAGATGATATGATAGGAAGAACACCGGCTTCTCCAAAAGAAAAAGAGAGAGCATGAGAAACGCGCGATCGAAGATATTGAGAGATGCTACTCCAAGAACAACGTGCGGAAGTTTAACCAACAGGTAAAAAGAACGTGAAAAGGAAAAAAACCGCACAGAAGCCTGTAGAGATAGGAATGGAAACCTCGTAGTAGAGTCACAGTCGGTGCTGAGTTGAGTACATGGAAGGACCATTTCTGCAGACTGTTAAACGGCGATGAAGATCAAAATCCCGCTGTCAGGCAGAATAAACCATTCAAAATGGATGATGTCCACCTGACCAAAATGAAGTAAGGATAGCAATATCTAAACTAAAAAACAACAAAGCTGCTGGAGCCGACGGACTACCCACCGAACTTTTTAAAGCGGTGCGGTAAAGAGTGCATACACGAACTCATCTCCAAAGTTTGGTCAGAAGAAAGTCTGACTAATGAATGGAACCTCAGCATCGTTTGCCCGATCCGCAAGAAAGGAGACCCTCTAAACTGCGCCAACTATAGAGGAATTAGTCTCCTGAATATCGCCTACAAGATCCTCTCTGCCGTACTATGTGAACGCCTGAAACCTTTTGTCAGACACCGGAATGGCCCCTATCAGTGTGGTTTCAGACCAGGAAAGTCCACAATCGATCAAATGTTTACCATACGGCAGATCCGGGAAACTACCCAGAATTTCAAATCGATACCCACCACCTCTTTTAAGGCGCCGTACGATAGCATATAGAGACGAGCTATACAGAGCCATGTCAGGTTTTGGAATCCCCACAAAACTCGTTCGACTGTGCAGGATGACGATGGAGAACTCTCGCTGCTCCGTCAATATTGGTAATGACCTTAAGGAAGCTTTTGACGGCAAAAAAGGATTCCGACAAGGTGATGCGCTATCGTGCGATTTCACCAACTTAATACTTGAAAAAAATTATAAGAAACTCGCATGTCAATCGTAGTGGGACAATTTTTTTCAAGTCTGTGCAATTGATAGCATACGCTGACGACATAGACATCATTGGCAGAACTCGGCGAGCTGTCACTAGAACGTTTGCTAGCATTTAAGCTGAAGCGGCTATGATGGGACTAGCAGTCAATGAGGTCAACGAAGTACTTGCTGTCCACAAAAAGCTTCCCCCTGTGGGTGCGGGGGTGTAAGAATAGGCCCACGCTCAGGTTAGCGGAAGTAAGAGTCTTCCAATACCTAGCCTAGTTAAGCGATCACCACATTTTCCGTAAGGATAAGCGGCTGTAACCATGCTTCTAGGCGGGCATTCAGGGAGTGTCCTAGTCTTCACCTTGGTTGACTGGATTATGAACTGTTTGTCTTACTGGATGGTGGGCTAGCGACTTCTCATGGAGTCGAACCACAAGTGCGTCTCATGAGAGACGGGCGAGCCTCACCTAGGGTCCTAAATTAGGTACCGTGGGTTAACAGGGGCCCCGGCTGATTACGTGAGCTTGTCTCGGTAGCAATCGCCTGTTAAAATTTAGGTAGGCCCCCTAGTGGGAGCTTCACGGGGGCTGATGGTTACTCCAAATGCGGAAGCGAAAAGGTATCTTTGGTTTCTGGGAGGATGGCACGGCTTCGAAAGAAGCGTGTGTTCATTGTCTTATTTAACCTTGATACTAGGGGTGCATGATAGGCCCTGCTTCTCAGCAAGGAGGATGGATTTTCCATGAGAAATTCATCATTTGCTACTAGAGTGGTTTAGCAGAGCCACTCTAGATGATAGTGTGGTCTGGTAAACCACTTTAGGGGTCTTGTACGCCCCAAGGGAACTCCATAGGTGGGTAGGCCCACCGTGAGATTAAGCCTTAATAGGCAGGTGCTCGCGTTAAGCCTCTCCTCCATCTGTCCACAAAAAGGGACACACAACACCGGCGGATTGGACAAAACATCACAATAGACAGGTACAACTTTGAGGTAGTTAGGGACTTTGTGTACCTCGGATCCGCTATAATATCTGGCAACAACATCTCGTCAGAAATAAAGCGAAGAATTACTCTTGCCAATCGCTGTTTCTATGGGCTAGGAAGGCAATTGAGTAGCAAAGCCCTCTCTCGAAAGACAAAGGAGACTCTGTATAAGACCCTAATCATCCCAGTCCTGCTCTATGGCGCCGAGGCATGGACTCTATCTAAAGCGGATGAAGATATCCTTAGTCGTTTCGAGCGTAAGATTCTTCGGAGGATTTTTGGCCCTATCTGCGTTAACGGGCTTTGGAGGAGAAGGTTCAACCAAGAACTATACGAGCTCTACAGCGACATTGACCTGGTCAAAAAAATACGCATATCCCGTTTAAGATGGCTAGGTCATGTAGAGCGAATGGACAACAATGCTCAGGCTCGCAGGATCTTCGATTCCACCCCAGAGGGTAGACGCAGTCAAGGAAGACCTCGCCTTAGGTGGCGCGCTCAAGTGGAGAACGACCTGAACCAACTTGGAGTGCAAAACTGGAGGCAGCTAGCCAAAGACCGAGCTAGCTGGAGAGGCATGTTGGTTGAGGCCCAGGTTCGTCCCGAACTGTAGCGCCACCTAAGTAAGTAAGTAAGTAACAAGCTTCCAAAATTGTTTAGGGTAATTTTTTAAGGAAATACTCATATCATTTATGTAGCTAGTATATAAGGTATTTGAAAGAATATTAAATTCGTCAAAAGTTTTGAGGTAACGAGGGTAGTGTGTTGGAGAAAGAGATTTTAAATAAACCCTCCATGCTTTTGTTACGAAGACTGCGCATCTCTTTAGTGTACCATGGATGACTATGGCTTGAATTGTTTGATTTTTTTAAAGAGAGATTTCTATTTAAGCAGTTGGGTAAGGGTGGAATAAAAATTGGTTACTGCTTCGTAAATATTGGAAGAAGATAAAATATTTCCAATTCCTGAACTAAATAAATCTTCAGACAACACATGGAAATTTGCTTTCCTGAAGTCATAAGTATAGGAGCAGTCAAAAGGGTTACTGTTTTCTAAAATTTGATCACTCAAATCAAGAAAGATTTCCAGAGGTGGGTAGTAATTATCTATATTAGTGATTCCAGATCTTGACTCTAGAACGAGTGTACTAATAGGGTCAGAGGAAAATATTAAATCGAGGGTTCGATTTTTTGAATTTTTAATACAGCTTGTTTACTGTAAGTCAGTGGAAATAATTGTATCAAGAAAAGAAAGTTCTATTTGTGATGAAGCTAAAGAAGCTTCTAAGTAGGTTTCATCCTCAGATGGAACCCAGTCAATGTTAGGTAAATTAAAATGACCCAAAAGTAAAATATTGCTGTCAGAGCAGAACAAATCTATAACAAATCAATAGCCATGGAGAGTTCACCACAAACGGATGATAAACTTTTTGGTGGAATGTATACGTTTAAAATATACAAAGTTTTTGCCTGCACAGTTAGTTTTACACAGACTAGTTCAATCGATAGTTCAAAAGGAAAAAAGACTGACGAAGAAAAAAATGTGTTTCTTACCGCGATCAAAACGCCTTCTCCTAGTTCTTTTGCATTTCGATTATGACGATCTTTTCTATATACTAGGAACTCTGGGAAAAAAAGTTCCGTGTCCATGAAACTTGAATTTAACCAAGTTTCTGTAAAAACAAATATGTCATGGGGAAATGCTTGAGAATTTGAGAAAATGTCAGCGGTTTTACTCCGAAGCCCTCTTACGTTTTAGTAGAAGAGGGTAATCCTGTTGAGTTTTTTACCACTGAACATTTTGTTCTGTCGCGTTGTTTCCTAGCTGAAATGAATTCCTTAATTAAAATCTCTGGGGGCCAAATATTTGTGTTGCAAATAGAATCAAAATAGGTTGGACTTGTAATTATTTTAAAAGATGCGACGAAACTATTTGGCTTATTGATTTTGGTGCACTTAATAGAAGTGCTATGAGGTATGGCTTTGCTAGAGACTAAATGTGAAGTAATATCATCAGTGGTTGTGTCAGGTTCTAGACGAGAGATAAAAATTGATTTGGGCTTTGAAACAGCTTTTATAGTCTTACAATTTAGAGAACTTTCAGTTGAACTATGAGTTTCTGTGACAGTATGGGAGTCTTTACTAGTGTCCGTATTTAATGTTTGTTGAGATATTTGGACTGAATTTGTGTTTGCAAAGAAGAAGTTCTTGAAACAGTGGGACTAGTTCTGAAATTAATTCGTTTAGAGGGGAATCAAAATTCTTAAGAATATGTCAGATACTTCACCCTATACCCGAATCCCGTTACCCCAAAAACTCCCCTTTGGCCTAGCGGCACATTAAACCGTTACTTTTTGCAGTACCCACATTCCCTCTTTGCCTAACGGCATATAAATTTTGAAATAACAGTTTCTCACCATTTTGTGCCGACATTGCAAAATGTGTCTTGCAAGTATACACCCCCTTTCCCCTTGCCATTATATTAAAGCCAAAAAATAATTAAAAAAAAAAAAAAAAAAAAAAAGTTTAAGTTTTTTTTATTTCAAAACGGTCACCTCGATATATAATTCGCCAAGGCAGGACGTCGAAGGGCGCGCACAATTAATTGAAAATAAAAGTAAAAAAAAAAATTATTTGCGCATTGTTGTCGAGAGTGTTAAAAAAAATAATGCAAACTCTTTTGAGAAAATGAAAAATATCACTCGCGTGCGCTGTAAAGAATAAAATAATATCCACTCGCGTCGTTGGAAGAAAGATTAAGATGCCCAGTCGCGCTGTGGAAGAAAAAACAAACAATACATACCCGCGTAGCAAATTATCCTCTTATCTGTCCCAAGATCTTTGTGCTTAACTGCCTCTTTCTTATCTACTGTAGGCATCGTATGACCATCTAATGCTTGCGGTAAATAGATAACTCAGGTTGGAGTAAATACTGATTTATCAGAATTTGCTCTACATAGATATAGCTTGGTGCCATTATTGTTAAGAATGATATTGCTTACCAGAGCCTTCCCCAATATAGGCAATGTTGCAACACGGACTTTAACTTCTTGTAGCTCAAATTCACTGTGCCCAAGCTTGTCATTCATTATTGTTTTATTTAAAGGAGTCCCAATTTCGACAGTAATTCGACTTGTAACGAGTTTGATGCACTGTCTGATTCCATCTCGAAAATTGTTTCTTGGTCCTCGCACTGAAATTATTATTGCGGCCGATTTCAATGTACACAATTCCAATTGGCTCCGCTATTCTGGTCAAATAACACCCGAAGGAAGGTATGTCGAGCTCTTTGCCGGGTTACATCACCTTACCCAACTGATCGATGTACCAACACGTATACCGGATGTTGCTGGGCAAGCCGCCCAGACTCTTGACTTGTTTTTTACTTCTCACCCTGATAAATATACCATTAGTGTAACTTCTCCATTTGGCACTTCAGACCATTGTTACATTTCAGCTAATTTCTCATCCTCCACCCATCCAGTTAAAGAAAAATTTCCCACCAGGACCATTTGGCAATACGAGAAAGCCAAGTGGGACGGCCTGAATATTTTTTTCAGAACTTTAGCAGGTAACTATGCTTCTTCGATAGTGACATTGATGGTCACAAATGCGATTCTTTAAAGGATGCGTGCTTTTATTCCTAATAGAGTAAAAAGCATCAATCTTAAAGAAAAGTCCTGGATTAATTCTAGTGTAAAGAAGCTATCAGGCTCAAAGAAGTAAGTTTCCGATCTTTCAAAGCCAACCCTACAGAGGAAAATCGGAAAAAGCACAAACAAGCAAGGAACTCATGCAACTCCGTTATTGAAAGAAACAAATTTTTGCATGACCAAAAATTACGGCAAAAAATTCTGCATTGTCCCTAAGGCAGTAAAAATGTTGGGTAATTTTTAAAAAAATATTAAAAACTCCTCAACATCTTCAGTACCAACGCTCATCGACAATAACAAACCAACTGTTTACTCTTCAGAGAAGGCAGACTTGTTCGCCGCCCATTTCGCTGCCAGCTCCACGCTGCCTCATAGCAACGTTGCCCCTTCTGTACTTGAAAATGTAATTTTTTTCATGGGACAGATTTTTTTCTTGTACAGTAGCAAGAGTTCTCAAAGATCTCGATATACACTGGCCCGGAAGGTATACCCCGATTCTTCTGAAGAGGTATTCTTCCACACTGACAAAGCCACTGCGTAAGCTTTTCCATCGCTCCTACTCTTCTGGAATCTTTCCTAGAAGATGGAAACAACATTTGTACAGCCTGTCCCTAAGAAAGGTGACCCATCCTCCCCTCCTCCCACCGACCCTTAGCACTAACATCCCTTCTTTCTAAGGTCATCGAAACGCTGATTAACCGTCAGCTTAAGCAATACCTTGAAGATCGAAAGCTTCTCCATGACCGTCAGTATGGCTACTGCAGCAACGGTTCCACTGATGATCTGATGGCATATCTCACCGAACAGTGGAACAAATCTTTACATCGTTTTGGTAAAAGTAAGATTATTGCTTTTAATATCTCCAAGGCATTTGATAGAGTTTGGCATGAAGCTCTCTTATCGAAAATGCGTGCTTTTGTTATCGATCATACTCTTGTTCGTTGGATTAGAAGCTATCTTCTGGACCGTTCAAAACAAGTTGTATTGGACGGATTCAAGTCTGATTCCCACAAAATGTATGCTGGTGTACCCCAGCGCTCTGTTCTGTCTCCTACTCTTTTCCTCATTTTTATAAATGATCTTCTGTCTGTTGCTTCTAACCCATTTAACTGTTTTGCTGACGATTCTATCATCAGCTTTTCATATTCGTTCGATTATTCACGTCCTTCGCCTTTGGACGTACAATTGCAACGGTGCCGTATGTCAAGCTCATTAAACTCCAATTTATACAGCATTGTCAAATGGGGTAATAGGAATCGTGTGGAGTTTAATGCTTCGAAAACTCAATGCTGTCTTCTGTCGTTAAAGCTAAACATACCCACAATGCCATTGTCCATGAATGGCACTAGCATCGAAGAAACCGAAAAGCTCTCAGTACTCGGCATGTGTGTCAACGACGACCTCCGTTGGAACGACCATATATTTATTTGAGATCGCTAAAAATGCTGCTAAGTGCTTACGTTTTCTGTATCGGTGTAAGAAGTATTTTTCCCCATCTGATCTGATTACAATTTAAAGAGCGTTTATATGCCCTAATCTCGAGTGTAACTCATACGAACTGCCGCTGAAACAATTGCCTCTCTCGAACACCGACGAAATGTTTCATTTTCCTTATTTTATCGTTTCTTTTATAAAAATAGTTCACTCGAAGTTCACGGACGTACCGTGAAATATAGGGAATCTTTGTTTAGCCTAACAACACGAATTTTTAATAGTTTACCCGGCGATATTTTCCCTTGATCTTTAAACATTAAAAACCAATGTTAATCGACACCTCCTATCTCTCCCCTCCCTATCTTCCTAATGCCCGCGCAGTGTGTTCTACATTAAAAGGGAAACAATTAGTCCCTCGTGCGCGCAAATTAAAACATTTGTTTTGTACTTTTAAAATTAAAAGAATATTTTTTGGAACTATGACCTTTATTTTCGAATATTTTACATTAATCTTAAACGGAGCTTAAGGCTATTATATAGTTACTATAAGACTGCCTTATCTTTCTACAAGAAAACCAAAGCCTACAATCATCTTTTTTGATAATGAATATGACCTTTATTTTCGAATATTTTACATTAATCTTAAAAGGAGCTTAAGGCTACTATATAGTTACTATAAGACTGCCTTATCTTTCTACAAGGAAACCAAAGCCTACAATCATCTTTCTTGATAATGAAGAAGAGATAATATAATCTATGCAACATTGTATACAAACAATATTGTCTCTGTTACATAAATGGTGTAGCGTTGTGTGCAAGACTGTACTAGAGACTAAAGATTTCATTGAATACAAATAATGTTACACCTTTTTAACGAAATCGTCCCGATTTTTCGAGGCTATTTTTAACATTTCTCTTTAATAAGTTTTGTTATATGCGTCAATCTTTTTTTGTTTTTGACAATCTGTTATACATTGTATAATTTTTATCGTTACATATAAATGCTAGAATAACAATCAGTGTTACAATTGTGTATATAGTTCACAATATCGGTTTTTCTTCAAAAGGAATAATCAGTTTTTTTTAAAGTATCTATGTTATCGAATTTGTAAATTGTATCTGCCTTAATTATTTGATCGATGTAAAACTCTGAATTATGATTTCTTAATATAACTTCTTTAATTTGCTTATGCATGTTTTTGTATATTTTATCGTCTAGATTTATAGTATTTTCATAAGTTACTAAGTGTATACCATTACTTGTTTGATTATTTAACTTATGCTTACCGTTTAATAACATAACACCGGATTCAATTTCTAAGTCGTAATCGTATTCTTGTTTAATGTTACATTTTGAAATTATATTCTTTAAAAGTGGAATAAGACAATTTTCTTTTTCAAAGTTATTTTCACAAATGTTTTTACTTAGATGATTTTGACAATGTTTTGTTCTTATATAAAATTGGTTACATAAGGCAATTGTTTTATCTGTAATGATTTTTCCGTGTTTTGAAATTAAAGGTGCTTCTTTATATAATTTACATGATTTAATTAGAATTGGATATTTATATATTATGATGAAGAATTCATCAGTTCTAGCTAATAATATCTTAGAGTACTCAAGTATATATATTATGGGTACTTGAATTATTTCATGTTGAATAATATTTTTAATGTCTTCTAAGTCTAGGCTTTCTGATAAATATTCATTATTTTTTGCTGCATTAGTAGTTCTGGTCAATAATAATAATTGTTCGTACACTTGTTCTATTATTAAATGTTCTCTAAGGCTCTGACCTTCAAATTGTTGCAAAATTTGTTCAAATCTAGAATTTATAGTTTTTGTTTATTATTGTTTTCTACGAGATTATTTATACTCGTTTCTATGTTAACTTAATCATCATGGTCTGGATTACCAAACACATATTTGAAAGCTGATCCTAAAAAGTTAATAGATCTAGTTTGCCTAGTAGATTCTTAATTTTACTTAAACAAATTTTTTCTTCTTGTGTAGGTTTATATGTACTAGTTATGATATATACGTAAGGTTGAAATATTGAAGTCAGATTGGTTGAACGTAACAAATAAGTTTGTTCTTTAAATAGTTACACGTCATCTGTTAGTGTAAGTATACAATTCTTGTTGAGTAACTCAGTTATATGAGTGTTTCCTTGCCCTTCTTGATTCTGTACAATTCCTAGTAATGTTAGGAATATTAATATTCTCGTCGTCTCAAAAAAGTGATTATTTTTTATGTTACCCTTGTAAATTTTTATTCCTTCTTTAGAGACTATAGTGTCTCCTTTATCTTCTTCTACTATTCTTGTTATGTATTTGGCGTTAGATTTCTTTCTAAGACCTGTGATTCTTACTATTATCTTAAATCCTTTTTATACTCTCTGTGTCGAGTTCCTTTATTTAAACGTTCGATCACTTTTTTGGATGCTGAGTTTAGTTTATTTATTATAATTTCACTATTGCTATATTTATTTTGGTTAAAGAAAATGTCTCTAGGTTTCAAACCTGTAACTGAGTGTATAGAAATATTTAACTCACGCACTGTTCTAAATATTTCCTCGATGAGTCTTGTTTTATTCTGAATTGTGAATATTCTAGACAGTTCAGTTATTGTACCGTGTACACGTTCGACTTGACCGTTCGCTGTCGATCTGTATACTGGAGTTTCTTCTTTAGTTATATTGTATTTCAAACACATTTGGTTCACCATTTCTGTTTTGAAGCCCTTCTCGTTATCTGTCATGAGTCGTTCACATTTTGGGAAATAATTAGATAAGACCTCTTCCATAATGTCTTACAGTCTGTTTCGAGTTTCCATTTCCCGAAGGATTATATATTTAGAATACTTATCTTCTGTTACAATTTGTGTATCCACATGTGTTGGTATTTCTGAATTATTCAGAGGTTAGGATTAGAGGATAGGATTTCTTTCATATTTTCCAAATAGACATGCTATGCATTTTTTGTTAAAACTCTTTGCTTGTTTATTTAGATCGGGCCAATAATATTTCTCCGAGATTTCTTGTATATTGTTACGTAATCCTCGATGTGCTCTTTCGTGAGTGTTCTTTACAAGTTTTAATTGTTCTTCCAAATTTGTCACGTCTCGAAGTTTTCTTGGTGTGAATATAAATCTTACTAGTGGAAATTCCTTTTTTTATGTTTTCACCATATTTGTATGTTTTCAAATTTTGTATGTAAAGCTATAATCTTCTGGGGTTGTATAACTTCTTTCATCTGCCTTAGTAAAGAGTCTTTGTCCTTAAACTTTATTATGAGTCTTATTTTGTTACTATAATAGATTTGTGTTTCGATATTATTTGTTATATCCTCAATAAGTTCGAATTGTGCAACGTATGTATTAAAAGGCTGATTCACAGTTTTTATTATTTCATTTGAAGAACTTGCAGCTGAATGTGCTGTTTCTATGGTAGAAGTATTTATTCGTTGACGTGATAATGCATCAGCTACAAGATTTAGGTTTCCTGGTTTATAAAGTAATTTTGCTCCAAAGTCTTCTATCATTCCCTTCCAAAGTTTCAGCTTTGTGTTGGGATTCTTTTCTGATACAGAATATATAAGGCTCTGGTGATCGGTATATATGCTTAAGTCTGTTATACCATATATGTAGTTTCTGAGTTTTTGTAAGGACCATATGATCGCTAATAGCTCTTTCTCGTTTGTGCTATAGTTCTCTTCTGTCTTATGCAGTGTTCTTGACAAGAAGTGTATAGGTTGCTTATTCTGATTTAGTAGTAAGTTGGAATGGTTTACAATAGTCCGGTTGAAAAAGTTCGACTTGTTCTTTTAAATAATTTTTTTTTAAATTCTAACCGCTTCTAATGCTGAGTCATTTAGATTTACCTTAATATTTTCACTTTGTTTTTTGTTTGCTTTACCGTTATCTCCTCGTAAATATAATGTCAGTGGTTTGGCAATGCGTGCGTATCCTTTTATAAACTTACGATAATAACCTGTAAGACCTTAAAATCCTCTCAAATCCTTTTTTCTTTTGTGGGGCTGGAAAATTGTCTATAGCTGCTATTAGAAAAAAAGCTATTAGAGAACAGGGTTCGTAGTGATTCTACCATGTCTGATTATGTGACCTAAGTATTCTACTTCTTCTTGAAAAAACTTACTTTTCTCATCAGATATTTTTAATGTGGCTTTATTGAGTACGTCGAATACTTGATTTATGTGCTTTATATGTTCTTCCTCAGATGAAGAATAAATCAATACGTCATCGATGTAAACGTGTACAAATTTATCTACAAAGTCTCTTAAAATGTCGTCCACGCATCTCTGAAATATGCTTGGTGAATTTTTGAGCCCGAAAGGCATTCGTTTAAAATGGTATTTTGCGCCATTTATAGCAAAAGCTGTTTTTTCTTTATCTTCTGCTTTGATTTTAATTTGGTGGAAACCTGATTCCAAATCGAACGTTGTAAAGTACTTGGCTTTACCTAAATTTTGAATAGTCATGTTGACATCCGGAATAGGGTATCTGTCTGTTACAGTGTGAGCGTTAAGTTTTTGGAAATCGACAACCAGGCGCCGTTTTGGTTTTCCTTTTTCGTCCAAACTTTTCTGTATTTCTTTGTTAACGAATTCGTTATCTGCTATGGGATATGGATATTGTTTAACATAAACCGGATTATCATTGGTCGTCCTAATGCTTGCTTCTATAGTATCTGTAAAAGGTAACGGTCCTATGCTGTTATTAGTCTTCATCAGTCTATCTATGTCTGCTTTATAAATATTATTTTCCCCAATTATGTAATTAATTTTCTGAATAGATTCGACACTGCTTATGGTGGTTAGAGTCATATTCCTGAAATTTATCTTCGCGTTTAAAAATTTAAGTCCTTCATATCCCAATTACATATCAAAAGACTGAATATCCTCTAATTAAAAAATGTAATATTTTTCTTTAGTATGTTAACTACTTTCTTAGTATCTTCCATGGAATAACCATGCATTATTTTTATTTTTATAGGTTTAATTTTATTTTTTCCGCTAGAATCGCATTTTCTACTAATGTAATTATGGGTTGCTCCGGTATCTATAAGAATTTTATAAATTTTATTAGAAAAAGTACTTGTTAAATTTAAGCAGGGCAACCCGTCTACAAGTTAAATGATCTTTTCTTATGTTATTATTTACCATACATTCGGCTTCATCTGCATCTGCATATGTACTGCTGACATCGTCTTTTCGTTGTTGTCGGGAGTAATTTATTCTCTGCTGCTTGAAGTTCTGCTGATAAGATTGTTGCGGTCTGTTGTGTGTGTTGAAACTTCCACTGTGTTCACGTGAAAGGATGTATATAAATCGGGTTTGTACTGATTCCAATTTTGTCGCTGTGCATGTTCAATTTGTCTCGAGTTTACCTCCATCGGCTGTGGTCCGTCATTTTTCTTAAATGGGCTTAGGCGTGATTCTTGATTGTGTTGCTGCATATTATCGTATTACTTCTGGGGTTGATAATTCGTTGTTTGGCTCGAATAATTTGGTCTTCTCTCGTTCATGTGGCATATTTTTGTGGTGCCTATCTTGAGTAAGATGTAAATGCATGTGCACATTATCATGTTCTATTCTGCGAGCAATTGCGAATGTGTGTTCTAGATCATTTAATGTAGCTGAATATAATGATCCTCTTGTAAAGTTGTCACGCATACCATCAATGAATATACAAACTGTGTCGTCGTTAGCATTTTTAATTAGTCTGTCGATTATATTCGGCGAATCACCTGACATAGTGATTTTTGATATTATTAAATTGAGTTTTTATTCATCTCGTCGTTGTATTCAGACAGTTTGTTCTTTTTTGCGTGATAGAGGTTCTTAATTAGAGTACGTATAATCTAATCTGTTACGTATCGCCTCAAAATTAAAAAAAATTGTTATAATTAGTTAAACACCATTGCAAACACACGGTTTCCTCATCTCTGGGTGACACCCAGATCAAAAAACCGTCAATCAGATTCATCACGTTGCGATTGATTCAAGACACGCCTCCATTATCTTGGATGTTCGCACCTTCCGAGCAGCTAACATAAACTCGGATCACTACCTTGTTGCAGCAAAGGTAAGATTGCGAATAACCCGAACTCAATAACAACGAAGTAATACTGTGAGGAAGTATGACATCGGAAAGCTGCCATCGCAAGAAACCGCCAGAACCTATGCCGATCGAATATCCCGTAACCTATCAAGAAATCCAGTACCGCCAGCATCAGGTGCCGAAGACTAGTGGCAACACTGCCAACAATCCATCAGAGATGCCGCAACTGATGTGCTAGGTTTCACCAGACCACCACCACGAAACTTCTGGTTCGATGACGAATGCAGGACGTACCGGCGGGATTTTCCCTTGTCATTTTGATCTACAAACATTCAAAACCAATGTTAATCGGCACCTCCTATCTCTCCCCTCCCTATCTTCGTAATGCCCGCGCAGTCTGTTCTACATTAAAAGGGAAACACATAATCCCTTGTGCACGCGTTAATTATAAAAAAAAAAAAAAAAAAAAGGCCCGTGCAGCCAAACAAGAGGCATATAAAGCGGCGCTGCAAAGAAAGACGAGAGCTGCTCGCGAGCTCTACGAGATGATATGATAGGAAGAACACCGGCTTCTCCAAAAGAAAAAGAGAGAGCATGAGAAACGCGCGATCGAAGATATTGAGAGATGCTACTCCAAGAACAACGTGCGGAAGGTTAACCAACAGGTAAAAAGAACGTGAAAAGGAAAAAAACCGCACAGAAGCCTGTAGAGATAGGAATGGAAAAGAAATGGAGTCACAGTCGGTGCTGAGTTGAGTACATGGAAGGACCATTTCTGCAGACTGTTAAACGGCGATGAAGACCAAAATCCCGCTGTCAGGCAGAATAAACCATTCACCATGGATGATGTCCACCTGACCAAAATGAAGTAAGGATAGCAATATCTAAACTAAAAAACAACAAAGCTGCTGGAGCCGACGGACTACCCACCGAACTTTTTAAAGTGGTGCGGTAAAGAGTGCATACACGAACTCATCTCTAAAGTTTGGTCAGAAGAAAGTCTGACTGATGAATGGAACCTCAGCATCGTTTGCCCGATCCGCAAGAAAGGAGACCCTCTAAACTGCGCCAACTATAGAGGAATTAGTCTCCTGAATATCGCCTACAAGATCCTCTCTGCCGTACTATGTGAACGCCTGAAACCTTTTGTCAGACACCTGAATGGCCCCTATCAGTGTGGTTTCAGATCAGGAAAGTCCACAATCGATCAAATGTTTACCCTACGGCAGATCCGGGAAACTACCCAGAATTTCAAATCGATACCCACCACCTCTTTTAAGGCGCCGTACGATAGCATATAGAGACGAGCTATACAGAGCCATGTCAGGTTTTGGAATCCCCACAAAACTCGTCCGACTGTGCAGGATGACGATGGAGAACTCTCGCTGCTCCGTCAATATTGGTAATGACCTTAAGGAAGCTTTTGACGTCAAAAAAGGATTTCGACAAGGTGATGCGCTATCGTGCGATTTCACCAACTTAATACTTGAAAAAAATTATAAGAAACTCGCATGTCAATCGTAGTGGGACAATTTTTTTCAAGTCTGTGCAATTGATAGCATACGCTGACGACATAGACATCATTGGCAGAACTCGGCGAGCTGTCACTAGAACGTTTGCTAGCATTTAAGCTGAAGCGGCTATGATGGGACTAGCAGTCAATGAGGTCAACGAAGTACTTGCTGTCCACAAAAAGCTTCCCCCTGTGGGTGCCGGGTGTAAGAATAGGCCCACCCTCAGGTTAGCGGAAGTAAGAGTCTTCCAATACCTAGCCTAGTTAAGCGATCACCACTTTTTCCGTAAGGATAAGCGGCTGTAACCATGCTTCTAGGCGGGCATTCAGGGAGTGTCCTAGTCTTCACCTTGGTTGACTGGATTATGAACTGTTTGTCTTACTACATGGTGGGCTAGCGACTTCTCATGGAGTCGAACCACAAGTGCGTCTTATGAGAGACGGGCGAGCTTCACCTAGGGTATCAAAGTAGGAACCGTGGGTTAACAGGAGCCCCGGCTGATTACGTGAGCTTGTCTCGGTAGCAGTCGCCTGTTAAAATTGAGGTAGGCCCCCCTGTGGGAGCTTCACGGGGGCTGTTGGTTACTCCAAATGCGGAAGCGAAAAGGCATCTTTGGTTTCTGGGAGGATGGCACGGCTTCGAAAGAAGCGTGTGTTTATTGTCTTATTTAACCTTGATGCTAGAGGTGCATGATAGGCCCTGCTTCTTAGCAAGGAGGATGGATTTTTCATGAGAAATTCATCATTTGCTACTAGAGTGGTTTGGCAGAGCCACTCTAGATGATAGTGTGCTCTGATAAACCACTCTAGGGGTCTTGTCCGCCCCAAGGGAACTCCATAAGGGGGGTAGGCCCACCGTGAGATTAAGCCTTAATAAGCAGGTGCTCACGTAAAGCCTTCTCACGATTTGTCCACAAAAAGCTACCTCTGTGGGTTCGGGGATGTAAGAATAGGCCCACGGTATGGATGTGCCTGCAGTAAGAGTCTGCTAAAACATCCTCCCCTATAGGTCCGGGGCAGAATTGGCCTATGGTCAGGTTGTCGGAAGTACGAGCCTTCCAATACCTGGTCTAGTTAAGCGATCACCACTTTTTCCGTAAGGATAAGAGGCTGTAACCATGCTTCTAGGCGGGTATTCAGGGAGTGTCCTAGTCTTCACCTTGGTTGACTGGATTACTGAACTGTTGCCTTACTGGATGGTAAGATAGCGACTTCATGGAGTCGAACCACAAGTGCGTCTCATGAGAGACGGGCGAGGCCTCACCTAGGGTCTAAAAGTAGGTACCGTGGGTTAACAGGAGCCCCGGCTGATTACGTGAGCTTGTCTCGGTAGCAGTTGCCTATTAAAATTGAGGTAGGTCCCCTTGTGGGCGCTTCACGGGGGCTGTGGTTACTTCAAATGCGGAAGCGAAAAGGTATTTTTGGTTTCTGGGAGGATGGCACGGCTTCGTAAGAAGCGTGTGTTCATTGTCTTATTTAACCTTGATACTATGGGTGTATGATAGGCCCTGCTTCTTAGCAAGGAGGATGAATTTACCATGAGAAATTCATCATTTGCTTCTAGAGTGGTTTAGCGGACCACTCTTGATGATAGTGTGGTCTGGTAAACCACTTTAGGGGTCTTTTCCGCCCCAAGGGAACTCCATAAGTGGGTAGGCCCACCGTGGAATTAAGCCTTAATAGGCAGGTGTCCACGTAAAGCCTCTTCACGATCTATCCACAAAAAGGGGAGGCGTGCGCTCTCCACCTCTCCGTGTTGCCCCTGGTAACAAAGATCCGAAAGTATAACTGGTTGGCGTCTTTGGCGAAGAGAGAGCGTAGTGTGGGAAAAAGGGTTTTAAAGTGGGTTAAAGATCCGATATTGAAGAAGTGGGATGAAACGCTACTGATATAGAGGATCTTCAACCAAATCGAATAAAACACAGTGAAATTGAGGTTAAAGTCCGAAAGGAGGAGGTGCTCACGCACCTTTATCTGAGTAGGACTTTAACCAGGTATACTTGTGAAATCTGGAAAAATATTGAACATTTTTCGAATGTTCAAACGATTTGAAATGTGATATTCATTTTTATACCTTCGGGTATAATATGAAATAAATGTAGCAAATAATCGAGCAAGAACATCTTCGAATGTTCTGGCTGGAGAAGCATGTTGGTTGAGGCCCAGGTTCGTCCCGAACTGTAGCGCACCCTAAGTAAGTAAGTAAGTATAATTAGTTAACACATTCGCGGCTGCACCCTGTACTTTACTTTTCACTATAGCCAATGCTGCTGCGTACTTACTGTGTGTTTTAAAATGTTTAATGCTGTCCATTAATCTGCAAGCTTCTTCGCGCCACGACCAATAATTTGATTGATCGCCGTTGAAAATAGGTAGACTTTTAAATGGGTCTAACTGTTTTTCACTACCATCTGTACGTATGGTTCTTATTTCCTCTAGCACTGGCTAAGTCAGCCTTCACTTCACTTAATTTTGTTTCTAAATTAGTGTTTATTTGATTTTGGTTAGTTATTATTGCTGCTAACCTTGCATTCTCTGTGCGTGTGTGCTCTAGGGTTTGTATTACTGTGTTGCACCTGGTTTCTAAGGCTTCGAATCTGGCCATCAATACTGCGAGTGACTCCATTTTGAAATCGTGTCTGTTGCCGTCGAATTTTTTTGTTTTTTTTCCTCCACATATACACATTCACTGATTTATTTTGCTGCTTCGTACGAAGAAGCTATATTTGTACCTGCTATGCTAGGTAGTTCTTATAACCGGTATCGCGAGTGTTCTGTTTACACGAGATTTCACTACTTGTTCCCGAAGTCCGCTCGATTGAAGTTAAAAAGTATATTTAAACTCCTGGCAGGATCACCAATTAAAACATTTGTGTTGTACTTTTAAAATTGAAAGAATATTTTTCGGAACTATGTTCTTTATTTTCTAATATTTTACATTAATCTTTAAAGGAGCTTAAGGCTACTATAAAGTTACTATAAGACTGCCGATCATCAAGCGTATTTAAATCCTTGCTTATCTTTCTACAATTCTTTGATAATGAGGAAGAGATAATATTTGTTTAAAGTATTGTCAGCAATATTTCAACTGTGGGAACAATTCAATAAATTCAGGTTCACGCATATCGTGTATCCAAAATATCAATTATAAATGTCTGATACCACAGTTGAGGTATTATACGCAAAACACAGTTATGTTTTTTTTATTGTTTGCGTGCTTAAGTGTTGTGTGAACTAAAGAACTAAAAAATAAAATAAAAATGAGTCAAGCAGAAAGTGTTAGTGTAATGGACTTGGAGTATTACTCTGAAAACCAGGCAAGATTGGGAGATGAAATTTGCCGCATAAGCCGCAATTATGCAAAGGATTCCGAAACAAGGAAAACCTTGGTGGAGCGTCGGGCCAATTTAGAAACAAATTGGCAGAGCTTCGATGAGACGGATAGCATTACTTACTTACTTACTTACTTAGGTGGCGCTACAGTTCGGGACGAACCTGGGCCTCAACCAACATGCCTCTCCAGCTAGCTCGGTCTTTGGCTAGCTGCCTCCAGTTTTGCACTCCAAGTTGGTTCAGGTCGTTCTCCACTTGAGCGCGCCACCTAAGGCGAGGTCTTCCTTGACTGCGTCTACCCTCTGGGGTGGAATCGAAGATCCTGCGAGCCGGAGTATTGTTGTCCATTCGCTCTACATGACCTAGCCATCTTAAACGTGATATGCGTATTTTTTTGACCAGGTCAATGTCGCTGTACAGCTCGTATAGTTCTTGGTTGAACCTTCTCCTCCAAAGCCCGTTAACGCAGATAGGGCCAAAAATCTTCCGAAGAATCTTACGCTCGAAACGACTAAGGATATCTTCATCCGCTTTAGATAGAGTCCATGCCTCGGCGCCATAGAGCAGGACTGGGATGATTAGGGTCTGATACAGAGTCTCCTTTGTCTTTCGAGAGAGGGCTTTGCTACTCAATTGCCTTCCTAGCCCATAGAAACAGCGATTGGCAAGAATAATTTTTCGCTTTATTTGGATCCGAGGTAAACAAAGTCCCTTACTACCTCAAAGTTGTACTGGTCTATTGTGATGTTTTGTCCAATCCGCCGGTGTTGTGTGTCCCTTTTTGTGGACAGCAGGTACTTCGTTTTGGCCTCATTGACTGCTAGTCCCATCTTAGCCGCTTCAGCTTCTATGCTAGGAAACGTTCCAGTGACAGCTCGCCGAGTTCTGCCAATGATGTCTATGTCGTCAGCGTATGCTAGCAATTGCACAGACTTGAAAAAAATTGTCCCACTACAATTGACTTGCGAGTTTCTTATAATTTTTTCAGTATTAAGTTGAAGAAATCACACGATAGCGCATCACCTTGTCGGAATCCTTTTTTGACGTCAAAAGCTTCTGTGGGGTCAGAACCAACCTTGACGGAGCAGCGAGAGTTCTCCATCGTCATCCTGCACAGTCGGACGAGTTTTGTGGGAATGCCAAAACCTGGCATGGCTCTGTATACCTCGTCTCTATAAATGCTATCGTACGCGGCCTTAAAATCGATAAAGAGGTGGTGGGTATCGATTTGGAATTCTTGGGTGGTTTCCAGGATCTGCCGTAGAGTGAACATTTGATCGATTGTGGACTTTCCTGGTCTGAAACCACACTGATAGGGGCCAATCAGGTTGCTGACGAAAGGTTTCAGGCGTTCACATAGTACGGCAGAGAGGATCTTGTAGGCGATATTCAGGAGACTTATTCCTCTATAGTTGGCGCAGTTTAGAGGGTCTCCTTTCTTGTGGATCGGGCAAACGATGCTGAGGTTCCATTCATCAGGCATACTTTCTTCTGACCAAACTGTAGAGATGAGTTGGTGTATGCACTCCACCAGGTCATCTCCGGCCGCTTTAAAAAGTTCGGCGGGTAGTCCATCGGGTCCAGCAGCTTTGTTGTTGTTGAGTTTAGATATTGCTATCCTTACTTCATTTTGGTCAGGTGGACGGAAGTTTTATCTGTCATCATCCATGTTGAATGGTTCATTCTGCCTGACAGCGGCCTTCATCGCCGTTTAACAGCCTGCAGAAATGGTCCTTCCATGTACTCAGCACCGGCTGTGACTCTACTACGAGGTTTCCATTCCTATCTCTACAGGCTTCTGTGCGGGATTTTTTTCCTTGGCATGTTCTTTTTACCTGTTGGTAAAACTTCCGCACGTTGTTCCTGGAGTAGCATCTCTCAATATCTTCGATCGCGCGCTTCTCATGCTCTCTCTTTTTCTTTTGGAGAAGCCGGTGTTCTTCCCGTCTTTTCTGCTCGTAAAGCTCGCGAGCAGCTCTCGTCTTTCTTTGCAGCGTCGCTTTATATGCCTCTTGTTTGGCTGCATGGGCCTGCCTGCATTCGTCATCAAACCAGAGGTTTCGTGGTGGTGGTCTGGTGAAACCTAGCACATCAGTTGCGGCATCTCTGATGGCTTGTTTGCAGTGTTGCCACTGATCTTCGGCACTTGATGCTGGCGGTACTGGATTTCTTGAGAGGTTACGGGATATTCGATCGGCATAGGTTCTGGCGGTTTCTTGCGATTGCAGCTTTCCGACGTCATACTTCCTCACAGTATTACTCCGTTGTTGTGGAGTTCGGGTTATTCGCATTCTTACCTTTGCTGCAACAAGGTAGTGATCCGAGTCGATGTTAGCTGCTCGGAAGGTGCGAACATGCAAGATACTGGAGGCGTGTCTTGCATCGATCGCAACGTGATCAATCTGATTGACGGTTCTTTGATCTGGGTGTCGCCAAGTCCCTTTGTGTATATCGAGATGAGGAAACCGTGTGCTTGCAATGGTGACGTTATGTGCCGCTGCAAAGTCAATTAGCCTAAGTCCGTTTTCAGACGTTCTGTCGTGTAGGCTATGTTTTCCGACAGTCCTACCAAAGATTTCCTCTTTACCTATTTTGGCATTAAAATCGCCTAGTACGATCTTAACGTCGTATTTAGGGCATTGCTCATAGGTTTTGTCGAGGAGCTCATAGAAGTCATCCTTGGTGAGCGCATATTAGGCTAATGTTGGCGAATTTAGCCTTGATACGGATTGTCACAAGTCGCTCACTTACGTGTCGAAAGCCCAAGACTTCTTGCCTAAGTCTACCGCTTATGACGAATCCGCACCCAAATAAACGCTGTGGTCTTCTTGGACAATCACCGTAGTACACGTCACAGTTTTTCATCCTCCTTTTGCCCGGCCCATTCCATCGCACTCATCGGGCTCATCCGCCGTACCTCCTCTTTCTGAGGGGCTCGTGCAAGACTTCTGCGAATGGATCAGAACAGTCATTAAAGCAGAGCATTATAGTGTTGCTATTTTTTCTGTGTTCAACACTCGCGCTTATAAGTTTAGCAGGAATGTCCGGATGGACAGACCAGTACCCGGTGGTTACCGCGGGGAGGTAAAATAAGCACAATTGATGTGTACGATATAGTTGCAGCGACTGTGCATCACCAGTTTGATATCTTTCAGTGCCTACCCTATTCATACAGCACCCAACCACCGAGACGGATAAATTCGCTGAACAGCTTGACCATCAGTACTTCAAAAAAGACTATTACGAAGCAATACGAAAGTTCAAAGAGCGAATGTTAAGTGATCTTAACATTCGCATAGCCGAAATAGATAACGGACTTCAGGAAACTTCTGCTGATGGGAAGGCACGAACTCAGAAAGTTTCCAAGAGTAAGGTAAAGACACCTGCTGTTGACACAGAAGGAAGCCAACAAACATCAAAGGAGATCTTTTTATAGCTCGTAAGCAACCTGTAAAAGACGCTGGAGAGAACTTCCACCGCGCTGGCTCTTCGACAAAGCGAGGCTTACTGCAAGATAAAGTCCAGATCAATTGAGCGGAGTTGGAGCGATGTTGTGGAACTATTCAGGAGACTCGACCAAAACATATTCATTCACGAGGTCGAACGCTATTTCGACGTGCAAGACCGAGTTGAGCTGGCGTTGGTGGAGCTGTGTGATCGAATAGACAATCTCAAATCTATTGAGAAACCATCACAGTCACCAGTCGCTCCAACTATAAAATTGCCCAAAATTGAGTTGCCAAAGTTCGATGGCGTCAATTTTATGATCTGTTTAATTAGCTTATACATGACCAACCGATTCCTGCTGCGCAAAAGCTATACTTCTTACGTGCGAATATAACAGGAGAAGCAAGCGCACAGTTTAATACAGCATTTCCAGCCCACTGACAAAAATTATGACGAGGCATGGAATACTCTTGTTGATCGGTTCGATAACAGAAGGTTGTTGCTAACAGCTCAACTGTCGAAATTGCTCTCACAATCACCAGCAATTAGAACAGCATCCAGTCTGAGACGATTGCATGATACGACAAAGGAGGGAATGCAGGCAATCTCCAATCTTGGATACGAAGTCACCAATTGGGACCCTATATTGGTCTTTCTAATGCTCTTAAAGTTGGACAAGGAGAGCAGGACGCTGTTCGAACAAAACTAAGAGGATCCCATAAGCAGTCTCAGCTTAGATGCTTTCTTTAAATTTGTGGAATCACGGTTTCAACATTGGAAGCAATTTGCATTCGTGAGGAGAGAGAAAAAACATCAGCGTTAGTCGCTGGCACTAGTGCCAATAGTATCGATTGCGCTATGTGCAGTTCAAGTAAGCATGACATATATAACTGTACTAATTTTTTGTCTCTTACAGGTCCGGAACAAGGAAAAGCTGTGTACAAGCTGATGCTGTGCAAGAATTTCCTGAATAAAGGACATTTGGCCCAATCATGCCAGTCCCGAGGATGCCAAAAATGCGAAGGAAGACATAACACACTTCTTCATCCCCAGCAGGCTAAGCTAGACTACTCTCCAAATAAGCAGATCAACAAACCATAAAATTCAACAAATGTTGGTAAGCGTTATAAAAATTTCCTAAACTCAAAATCTGCAAATACTGCATCAGGGCCAGAAAGAATGCGTCAGGTATATGTCACCACAGCGGTTATAAACTGCATTTCATCCAACGGAACGAGCATCCCTTGCCGTGCAATGCTAGATTCAGGCTCGCAATTACATTTCTTAACGCAATCCCTTGCCACTGAGTTGGGCCTGAATCAACGTCGCAAGAGTGTGCTAATAACGGGAATAAGGGATAAAGAATGTAAGGCAGATTTCGTCACTAATGTAACGTTTGAGTCAAGAACATCCGGATTCCAGGCAACTATAGAGGCAAGCATTATGCCTCGCATTAGTGACTATAATTCAAGTGCGCAAATTAACATGTCTTGCTGGAAAATTCCACCTAATATACGACTGGCAGATCTTTCAAGCTTTAAGAATCAACGTATAGACATGTTGATAGGGGCCGGCATATTTTTTGAGCAATTCTCGCCAGGAGAAGTCAAGATTTCAAATGATCTTCCTTTATTACGAAAAACAAAGCTTGGTTGGATATCGGCTGGAAGCATACCAATACCAACAGACACGTCAACTCCCGTTCATTGCCACATAGCTACAGGTCCTACACTATCTTCCTTAGACAAATTGGTGTGGAGATTCTGGGAAACGGAAAATCATGATATGCCAGCAAATACCATGAGCAAAGAGGAACATGACTGTGAAGAACATTTCAAGAAAAACGTAAGAGTAAATGATAGCCATCAGTTTGTTGTGCGGTAACCATGTAAAGAGGATCCAAGCGTTGTTTTGGGAGACTCGCTCGAAGTAGCTAAAAGGCGCTTCCTGGCGCTTGAGCGGAAACAAGACAAAAATCAAGAGCTGAAATTGTTATACGCAGACTTTATGCGAGAGTACGAAGCTCTTGGTCATATGAGCCCAATTGATGAAAGCAAACTATGCAACACTCATTTTGTAATCCCTCATCACTGTGTTATAAAACCCGAAAGCACATCAACAAAGCTAAGAGTGGTATTTGATGCATCAGCTAAAAGTACCTCTGGATATTCACTTAATGACAGTTTAATGGTTGGTCCAACAGTTCAACCAGACTTATTTTCCATTATAACGAAGTTTCGAATGCACAAATATGTTTTCACGGTTGACATTAGGAAAATGTACCGACATGTTTTGGTAGATCCTTGTGATAGAATGTTGCAGCTAATTTTGTGGAGATCGGAACGCAGCAGTCCGCTCAGCGTCATATCTGGCTACTAGATGCTTAGTAAAGCTCGCTGAAGATGTTGAGGAACAGTATCTTCTTGCATCGCAAATTATAAAAAAACTATTTTTATGTAGACTGTAAAAAATTGGAAGCAACTACGAACAAGAAATTAAGCAACGACTCCATCAGTCGACACATTTACTTTTCGATCGTCTATACATTAGAGTTTGGCGATACACAAGAATTGCAAGCATGCAAAACTGTGTTGTGCGTGCAATACCTCAACTGTGAGACCAGACATTTACAATTGATATTTTGGATACACGATATGCGTGAACCTGAATTTATTGAATTGTTCCCACAGTTGAAGTATTTCTGGCAATACTTTTAACATACTCCCCCCTTTGAGGGTTTTAAAGTCTCTAGACTAAGTTTCTAACGAATATGGCCCTTTCTTATCCTTTAAATTTAAATGGCCTTATATACATTTTAATTTTATCAAAATTGTGTTCTTATATATAAAAAAAAAACTAAAAACAAAATTTACACAAACAAATCAAATGTAACCATTATTAATTTACTGTTTACACAAAATCTATAAAATGCAAAATGATAATTAGTCTAACAATAAAAAAGTAAGGTCATTCAATGACGTATATGTATTAAATATTTACATTAAATCTAGAAACACCACGTCTGGGAGCAGCGACTGGGTGTCTTCGTCGGTAGCAGTAAGCGATGCCAATCCAAATCATGCCAGTCAATAACAAGTAGCCCAGCCCGTAATGATGGTAATCGTGAACATTAAATTTCGCTGTGGCGTCTTCTGATTGCTGCATCACACTGTCGAGTTGGTCTTTCAGCTTCGAAATACCTATTGTTTCTATTTCCTTTATTTGTGGAGGACTGCTGATGTTGGATTCTGTGTAATTTGTAATCCAAGCGTTTATGTTGGTCTTTGGTATAAAGGAATTTTTTATTGCAACATTGTTTTTGTATTCCAGTTCCCCTTCAATGGTCAAAGATGGCATTTTTAGCAAGCAAGATTCCTTAAATTCGAATAAGCCATTACCGAATACTGCAAAGCTTTCAGTAGAATCTTCGCATACTAGATGCCCAATTGTATTGGAAACTGTAGAAAATATCCAAGTGTTTGAGTTGTGTAGTGCCTTCCAATAATCTGCGACAGGTATTTATTTATATTTTTATGATTTAGCAAGGCTTTTTCACAACTACTCGTGACAGCTTGCTTTGTAACGGGTGATTTTTTTGAGGTTAGGATTTTTATGCATTATTATTTGACAGATCACGCGAGATTTTTGACATGGTGTCAAAATGTTACATTTCCTATAGTAACGGGTGATTTTTTAAGAGCTTGAGAACTTTTTTTTAAAAAAAACGCATAAAATTTGCAAAATCTCATCGGTTCTTTATTTGAAATAAAAACACATTTCGAACCGAACACTGATTTTGGTAATAAAATTCAATGATTTGCAAGCGCTGCTCGTTAGTAAGTCTATTCATGATGAAATGTCAAAGCATACTGAGCATCTTTCTCTTTGACACCATGTCTGAAATCCCGCGTGATCTGTCAAATACTAATGCATGAAAATCCTAACCTCAAAAAAATCACCCGTTATATGTAGGATGCAATTTTTTGCAGAGAAACTGTTGAGGTAATATAATGCGGCATTGACTAAGTTCTAGCTCGGACAGCGGGAAAAATGCATCCCTTGTCAATGAAAATGCAAGAAATTAGGTTGTAACTTCAACTAAAAAGCTTGAGGACTCTTTTAAAATAGGAATCGGATGCACATTAAACAAATGGAACTCAGTGGTATCCACCAGTGGTAGTCGTATTTCAAAAACTACTGTTTCTTTAAGAACTCTCCCTTTTACAGACATCGTCTTATACAAGTCCATTGTTGATCCCTTAGCCAGTATCAATGTTGATGGAAGGTGTGCCTTAATTACCATAATTTGTTCGGTCAGTTGATTTGGGGTTATTATTTGTGGGTTTATTATTGCATGATTTAGATCCAGAAGTACATCTAGAAGAACATCTTGAACCTTTTCATAGTTCGAAATAATCAAAATCAAGTACGAAGTCAACGAAGCAATGTTTTGCTTAACTTCATTAAGGTCTAGTTTTTCTTTTATTGCGTTTGTGATGCTCGATAAGTAGACATTTAATGCTTGAAACTGTTAAGTTATTTGGAGCGTATTGCGTTTCAAAAGATTTACTGTAGAATCTGCAATGGAAGTCTGCTTTTGAATTAGAGTTCTCAGGTGATGTTCGTGTTGATTTACGATGTTTATCTGATCCTCAATGTGCTTAGCATCATCCTGATCAAGAACACCAAATAGACTACCTGCCAACTTTCCTACAATGTCCAGAGGAGATCTGCGTGATCTGGTTCTTGAATTTTTTCGCATGTTGTAATTATCGAGGAGCTCGTTATTGTCCTCTATTGTTGTGAGTCTATGTCGGACTTGCTCTGTAATTGTTTGGCAGTATACATGTTTAGCTACTTCTTGTCCACAATGTTCTCCAATTTGGTGAAGGTATGATTTTATCTGATTTAATTCATGAACATAAGTAGTTAGATTAAAGTACACATAAATATTCCAATTGCTGTTAATGGTTTGTATTTTCCCAATGTCTTCAAAATATATGCCAGGAGCATTATCCAATTGAGTTATGTTTACACGTTCAATTTTTTGAGACATTGATAGAGGGAAGATTGATAAAACCATGAGGACCACGGATAGAAGTGATTTGGGATTTTTTTTGACATTTGTCTTACACCGCTGATTGCTTTGTAGAGTCTCTTGAGCTTCATCTGTTGCAGTTTCATCTTCCATGGGCAATGGGCATAAATTGTGAATTGCACGCTTGAATGTCACATTGCACCAGGAAGCAAGTTGACTGATTCATGGGTCCATTTAGATCTCTGTTGTAATAAGTGAATTTATTCAGTTGACCATCTCTTCCAAAAGTGCTGCTGAATGTATTTTATTTGACGGAACCTTTTATGGCTGCTGAGATTGCAATCGCCAATATCTTATTCATTCATTGTCGATCCTAAGCTCGTTGAAGACGGATGTCGAGGTGCGCGCACAATTAGTTAAACGAAGTCCAAACAAATAATTGTTGCGCATTGTTATCGCGAGTGCTTTAAGGAAAAAAAATAATACACGCTCGTTGAGAAATTAGAAAAAAACCCCTCGCGTGTGCTGTAAAAAAAAAATAATAGTGTTCACTCGCGTCGTAGGATGAATGAAAAAGATGCCCACTCGCGCTGAAGAAAAAAAAAAAAATAAATAAAACGCATTCGCATAACAAATTATCCTCTATTCTGTCCCAAGACCTTTGTGCTTAACTGCCTCTTTCTTATCTACTGTAGGCATCGTATGACCATACAATGCTTGCGGTAAATAGATAAGGGCATCTGAATTTGTCTTATTGTGCTGAATGTTTGGATTGATTTTTTGTAAACAGGCTGTCTTATGGGCATAACACCTAAGACAGTTTGATTATTACAGAAGTTAATTTTGATTTTCACTGCGCAGTTCGACTTAATCAGAGTTGTGTTTTGTATGTAAGTATTTTTAAATGGTAAGTGATTTTTGTGTCGTGTATTCAAATGTTCGTGGTTTAAGAAAGAATTTCTTTCACGTGTACGTCTACACTGTTCAACACAGGCCAGCTGTTTTGGCATTAAGTGAAACTCAGGTTGGAGCAAATACTGATTTATCAGAATTTGCTCTACATGGGTAAAGCTTGGTGCCATTACTCTTTTCTCATCATGGTCTCGTGGTCTATGTTAGGAATGATATTGCTTGCCAGAGCCTTCCCCAATATGGGCAATGTTCCAACACGGACTTTAACTTCTTATGGCTCAAATTCACTGTCCGCAAGCATGTCATTCATTATTGTTTTATTTACAGGAGTCCAAATCTTGACAGTAATTCGACTTGTAACGAGTTTGATGCACTGTCTGATTCCATCTCGAAAATTGTTTCCCTTTGTCCTCGCACTGAAATCGTTATTGCGGGCGATTTCAATGTACACAATTCCAACTGGCTCCGCTATTCTGGTCAGACAACACCCGAAGGAAGGTATGTCGAGCTCTTTGCCGGGTTACATCACCTTACCCAACTGATCGATGTGCCAACGCGTATACCGGATGTTGCTGGGCAAGCAGCCCATACTCTTGACTTGTTTCTTACTTCTCACCCTGATAAATATACCATTAGTGTAACTTCTCCATTTGGCACTTCAGACCATTGTATCATTTCAGCTAATTTCTCATCCCCCACCCATCCAGTTAAAGAAAAACTTCCCACCAGGACCGTTTGGCAATACGAGAAAGCCAACTGGGACGGCCTGAATTTCTTTTTCCGAAACTTTAACTGGTCACTATGCTTCCTCGATAGTGACATTGATGCCAGTGCTGAAATGATCACAAATGTGATTCTTCTAGGTATGCGTGCTTTTATTCCTAACAGAGTAAAAAGCATCAAACCTAAAGAAAAGTCTTGGTTTAATTCTGAGTGTAAAGAAGCTATCAGGCTCAAAGAAGTAAGTTTCCGATCTTACAAAGCCAACCCTACAGAGGAAAATCGGAAAAAGCACAAACAAGCAAGGAATTCATGCAACTCCGTTATAGAAAGAACCAAATTTTTGCATGACCAAAAATTACGGCAAAAAATTCTGCAGTGTCCCAAAGGCAGTAAAAATTTTTGGTCATTTGTAAAAAATATAAAAAACTCCTCGACATCTTCGGTTCCAACGCTCATCGACAAAAACAAACCAATTGTTTACTCTTCAGAGAAGGCAAACTTGCTCGCCGCCCATTTCGCTGCCAGCTCCACGCTGCCTCAAAGCAACGTTGCCCCTCCTGTACTTGAGAATGTAAATTTTTCCATGGGACACATTTTTTTCCGCACTCGTACAGTAGCAAGAGTTCTCAAAGATCTCGATATACACAAATCCGCTGGCCCGGATGGTATACCCCCGATTCTTCTGAAGAGGTGTTCTTCCACACTGGCAAAGCCACTGCGTAAGCTTTTCCATCGCTCCTACTCTTCTGGAATCTTTCCTAGAAGATGGAAAACAGCATTTGTCCAGCCTGTCCCTAAGAAAGGTGACCCATCCTCCCCCTCCTCCTACCGACCCATAGCACTGACATCCCTTCTTTCTAAGGTCATGGAAACACTGATTAACCGTCAGCTTAAGGAATATCTCGAAGATCGTAAGCTTCTCCATGACCGTCAGTATGGCTTCCGCAGCAACCGTTCCACTGGTGATCTGATGGCATATCTCACCGAACAGTGGAACAAATCTTTACATCGCTTTGGTGAAAGTAAGATTATTGCTCTTGATATCTCCAAGGCATTTGATAGAGTTTGGCATGAAGCTCTCTTATCGAAAATGCGTGCTTTTGGGATCGATAATACTCTTGTTCGTTGGATTAGAAGCTATCTTCTGGACCGTTCAATACAAGTTGTATTGGACGGATTCAAGTCTGATTCCCATAAAATAAATGCTGGTGTGCCCCAGGGCTCTGTTCTGTCTCCGACTCTTTTCCTCATTTTTATAAATGATCTTCTGTCTGTTACTTCTAATCCACTTAACTGTTTTGCTGACGACTCTACCCTCAGCTTTTCATATTCGTTCGATAATTCACGTCCTTCGCCTTCGGACGTACAATTGCAACGGTGCCGTATGTCAAGCTCATTAAACTCCGATTTATACAGCATTGTCAAATGGGGTAATAGAAATCGTGTGGAGTTTAATGCTTCGAAAACTCAATGCTGTCTTCTGTCGTTAAAGCTAAACATTCCCCCAATGCCATTGTCCATGAATGGCACTTACATCGAAGAAACCGAAAAGCTCTCAGTACTCGGTATGTGTGTCAACGACGACCTCCGTTGGAACGACCATATATTTGAGATCGCTAAGAATGCTGCAAAGTGCTTAGGTTTTCTGTATCGGTGTAAGAAGTACTTTTCCCCATCTGATCTGGCTACAATTTATAAAGCGTTTATACGCCCTAAACTCGAGTATAACTCCCACCTCTGGGCAGGTGCTTCGCAAACATCGCTTCACCTGCTTGATAGAATACAAAATCGAGCGTTAAGATTGATAGGTAATAGAACTGCCGCTGAAACAATTGCCCCACTCGAACACCGACGCAATGTTTCATGTCTTTCCTTATTTTATCGTTTCTTTTACAAAAAATGTTCACTCGAAGTAGCCAGTTGCATTCCTCCCCTTAAAAGTTTCTCCCGTAATACTCGTCTCGCAAGGAATGCTCATCAGTTCACCCTTGAGCCTAATTTCGGACGTACCGTGAAATATAGGGATTCTTTTTTTAGCCGAACGACACGAATCTGGAATAGTTTACCCGGCGGGATTTTCCCTTGCCATTTTGATCTGCAAACATTCAAAACCAATGTTAATCGGCACCTCCTATCTCTCCCCTCCCTATCTTCGTAATGCCCGCGCAGTGTGTTCTACATTAAAAGGGAAACACATAATCCCTTGTGCGCGCGTTAATTATAAAAAAAAAAAAAAAAAATCTTGTTCTGGTAAAGTTGTGAGTGGGACTCCAATCAAAAAATTACCTGATGTAAGGGCTTCTAGGGCATTTGCATCTGATGACATAGGAGTAATCGGCCTTGAGGTTAAAATTGCTTCTATTTGTATAACCACTGTCCACAACTCTTCAAAAGTAAGCGACGCTTCCCGAAGGTAGCGCACTAGAAGACCCTTTGCAGACTTAACAGCAGCCTCCTAAAGCCCTCCGAAATGTGGTGAACGAGGCGGTATGTATTTCCAATTGATGCCATTCTCCAGGCACTTCGAGTATATAGCCGCTTGATTGTTTTTAGCTTCGAATGCCATTTTTTACTCCATCAGCTCATTTTTTGCGCCGACAAAATTAGTTGCATTATCGCAAAATATTGTATGACACATGCCTCTTCTACCAATAAATCGCTATAGTGCATAGATAAACGACTCTGACGATAGATTTCCCACCACTTCAATGTGAACTGCTTTTGTTGAGAAACACACAAATACCTCCAAATAAGATTTTGTTGGACCTTTGCCTCTTATATTGTAGTGAGTTTTAATAGGCCCACAAAAATCAACCCCGCAGTTATAAAAAGGACGGGATGGTGTGACACTTTCTTTCGGTAAATTGCCCATGATTTGCGCTAACAGTTTTGGATTAGAACGAAAACATTCAACACACTTGAAAACTATTTCTCGTGTGATTCTGCCAACACTTAAAATCCAATAATTTTGCCTTGAAATTGCTATGAGCGCTCTAGGTGCTTTGTGCATATGAGTTTTGTGCAAATTTATTAGAAACAGCTTTGTTATCAAATGATTGTTTGGCAATAAGATTTGATGCTTCGCATCCACCATAATTGACGCTTTTTTAAGTCTCCCACCAAGTTTAATTAGCTTTGTTTTTTCATCAAAGAATGGAGCTTAAGATGCTATGCTGGATCCTTTATGCACATTTAAACCACTTTGAAGAAAACGGTAGTCGTCTGGAAATTCTCTCTTTTGAACATATACCCAAATCATTCGAGTACCATGCTGCAGCTCATCTACGGTTAGCTGACCACCATTTTGAATGTTTTGTGCTTTCTGCAGTTACTGTAAAAACGACAGCAGTATGCAAATATGTTTTGTAGTGTCCGAAAGGAATTTTTGTGATGGATACGTTTTATTTGGATATCATTATCGGTATTTGCTGACACTGTTAATACAGACTTCACCTTTCGGCGTTCTGGAATGTTTTCTGGAGCCAATAAAGGCCTTGTTTCCAACAATATCTCATCCGTTGAAAGAAAATCTGGGCCGCTAAACCAAGTTGGTGTATTTAGAAGTGTTTGTTGATCGAGCCCTCTAGATACAATATCGGCCGGGTCGATATTTCCCTTAACAAGATGCCATTGTTGTATCTCTGTGTTCGCTTGAATTTTGGCCACCCTGTTCGCAACGTAACTAACCCATGTGTAGGAAGGCGATCTTATCCATGCTAGTACCATACTTGAATCAGTATAGTAACATACCTTTTTTATTTGATCAGATAGTAGTGGGAGCAACTTAGCTACTAGTTCATCCATGAGAACAGCTCCTTGTAGCTCCAACCTCGCTATAGTAGTTGCCTTCAGAGGACCAACCCTTGATTTAGAACATAACAGTTGTGAATGAATAGTTCCATTGTCCTCTACAGATCTTAAATACACACATGACCCATAGGCGTTCTGACTGCTGTCTGAGAATGCGTGCAGTTGGATGTTTTTTTACTGCTTGGACAAGAGACATATCTTGGTAAGCTTAAATCTTTCAACATCGAAAAACTTTTCAAATAACGTATCCACTTATTTGCTTGATCTTCAGGGACGTGGTCATCCCATGATAAATCTGTTATCCATAACTCCTGCAAGAATAGTTTCCCCAGAACTATTACGGGTCCAAGTAGTCCCAAATGATTAAATAACCTTGCAAGATTGGCTAGTACGGTTCGTTTGCATACTTTCTCGTATTGATTAAATTCATCAATGTCAAATTTAAATTTGAATGCATCCAAAGAGGGATCCCAGATCAATCCCAACGTTTTGATCATTTCAGATTGATGAAATGCAACTAGTTGTTCTTTATGCTCTTCAGGAATGTTCTGCAATATATCAGGATGATAAGAACAAAATTTTCTTAGCTCAAAGTGGCCCATTTTTAAGACATTGTTGACATCTGTTAATAGGTTTTTAGCCTCATCTATAGTCTCAGCACCTGCAAGACAATCGTCTACATAAAAATTGTTTTTTATAATTTGCGATGCAAGAGGATATTGTTCTTCAACATCTTCAGCGAGCTTTACTAAGCATCTAGTGGCAAGATATGACGCTGATGCTGTACCATAAGTTACTGTGTTCAGCTGGTAATATTGGAGCGGACTGCTCCGTTTCGATCTCCACAAAATTAGCTGCAACATTTTATCACAAGGATCTACTAAAACTGATCGGTACATTTTCCTAATGCCACCCGTGAAAACATATTTGTGCATTCGAAACTTCGTTATAATGGAAAATAAGTCTGGTTGAACTGTTGGACCAACCATTAAACTGTCATTAAGTGAATATCCAGAGGTACTTTTAGTAGCTGATGCATCAAATACCACTCTTAGCTTTGTTGATGTACTTTCGGGTTTTATAACACAGTGATGAGGGATTACAAAATGAGTGTTGCATAGTTTGCTTTCATCAATTGGACTCATATGACCAAGAGCTTCGTACTCTCGCATAAAGTCTGCGTATAACAATTTCAGCTCTTGATTTTTGTCTTGTTTCCGCTCAAGCGCCAGGAAGCACCTTTTAGCTACTTCGAGCGAGTCTCCCAAAACAACGCTTGGATCCTCTTTACATGGTTACCGCACAACAAACTGATGGCTATCATTTACTCTTACGTTTTTCTTGAAATGTTCTTCACAGTCATGTTCCTCTTTGCTCATGGTATTTGCTGGCATATCATGATTTTCCGTTTCCCAGAATCTCCGCACCAATTTGTCCAAAGAAGATAGTGTAGGACCTGTAGCTATGTGGCAATGAACGGGAGTTGACGTGTCTGTTGGTATTGGTATGCTTCCAGCCAATATCCAAACAAGCTTTGTTTTTCGTAATAAAGGAAGATCATTTGAAATCTTGACTTCTCCTGGCGAGAATTGCTCAAAAGATATGCCGGCCCCTATCAACATGTCTATACGTTGATTCTTAAAGCTTGAAGGATCTGCCAGTCGTATATTAGGTGGAATTTTCCAGCGAGACATGTCAATTTGCGCACTTGAATTATAGTCACTAATGCGAGGCATAATGCTTGCCTCTATAAACTCAAACGTTACATTAGTGACGAAATCTGCCTTACATTCTTTACCCCTTATTCCCGTTATTAGCACACTCTTGCGACGTTGCTTGAGGCCCAACTCAGTGGCAAGATATTGCGTTAAGAAATGTAATTGCGAGCCTGAACCTAGCATTGCACGGCAAGGGATGCTCGTTCCGTTGGATGAAATGCAGTTTATAACCGCTGTGGCGAGATATACCTGACGCATTCTTTCTGGCCCTGATGCAGTATTTGCAGATTTTGAGTTTAGGAAATTTTTATAACGCTTACAAACATTTTTTGAATTTTCTGGTTTGTTTGGAGAGTAGTCTAGCTTAGTCTGCTGGGGATGAAGAAGTGTGTTATGTCTTCCTTCGCATTTTTGGCATCCTCGGGACTGGCATGATTGGGCGAAATGTCCTTTCTTCAGGCAATTCTTGCACAGCACCAGCTTGTACACAGCTTTTCCTCGTTCCGGACCTGTAAGAGACAAAAAATTAGTACAGTTATATATGCCATTCTTACTTGAACTGCACATAGCGCAATCGATACTATTGGCACTAGTGGCAGCGACTAACGCTGATGTTTTTTTTTCTCTCCTCACGACTGCAAATTGCTTCCAATGTTTGAAACCGTGATTCCACAAATTTAAAGAAAGCATCTAAGCTGGGACTGCTTCTGGGATCCTCTAAGTTTTGTTCGAACAGCGTCCTGCTCTCCTTGTCCAACTTTTGGAACATTAGATAGACCACTATAGGGTCCCAATTGATGACTTTGTATCCAAGATTGGAGATTGCCTGCATTCCCTCCTTTGTCGTATCATGCAATCGTCTCAGACTGGAAGCTGTTTCAATTGCTGGTGATTGTGAGAGCAATTTCGACAATTGAGCTGTTAGCAACAACCTTCTGTTATCGAACCGATCAACAAGAGTATTCCATGCCTCGTCATAATTTTTGTCAGTGGGCTGGAAATGCTGTATTAAACTGTGCGCTTGCTTCTCCTGTTATATTCGCACGTAAGAAGTATAGCTTTTGCGCAGCAGGAATCGGTTGGTCATGTATAAGCTAATTAAACAGATCATAAAATTGACGCCATCGAACTTTGGCAACTCAATTTTGGGCAATTTTATAGTTGGAGCGACTGGTGACTGTCATGGTTTCTCAATAGATTTGAGATTGTCTTTTCGATCACACAGCTCCACCAACGCCAGCTCAACTCGGTCTTGCACGTCGAAATAGCGTTCGACCTCGTGAATGAATATGTTTTGGTCGAGTCTCCTGAATAGTTCCACAACATCGCTCCAACTCCGCTCAATTGATCTGGACTTTATCTTGCAGTAAGCCTCGCTTTGTCGCAGAGCCAGCGTGGTGGAAGTTCTCTCCAGCGTCTTTTACAGGTTACGAGCTATAAAAAGATCTCCTTGGTGGTCGTTATGGAAGGCTGATTATTAGTTGCCACTGCAGATGTTTGTTGGCTTCCTTCTGTGTCAACAGCAGGTGTTTTTACCTTACTCTTGGAAATTTTCTGAGTTCGTGCCTTCCCATCAGCAGAAGTTTCCTGAAGTCCGTTATCTATTTCGTCTATGCGACTGTTAAGATCACTTAACATTCGCTCTTTGATCTTTCGTATTGCTTCGTAATAGTCTTTTTTGAAGTACTGATGGTCAAGCTGTTCAGCGAATTTTTCCCGGATAATGCTATCCGTCTCATCGAAGCTCTGCCAATTTGTTTCTAAATTGGCCCGACGCTCCACCAAGTTGCTTAAGGTTTTCTTTGTTTCGGAATCCTTTGCATAATTGCGGCTTATGCGGCAAATTTCATCTCCCAACCTTTCCTTGTTTTCAGAGTAATACTCCAAGTCCATTACACTAACACTTTCTGCTTGACTCATTTTAATTTTTTTTTTTTTATATATTTATTTCTTTAGTTCACACAACACTTAACCACGCAAACAACAAAAAAAAATCACTTGAAATTACAGTTATTTTAAAGAAAACAAAATAAAGCAGGCAACTAAACTTTTTAAGTTAAGTTCCCTGTCACGGTCGCCAAAATGTAAAAAAGTGGAAGCAACTACGAACAAGAAATAAAGCAACGACTTCGGCGGGTTACTAACGACTCCATCAGTCGACACATTTATTTTTCGATAGTCTATACATTAGAATTTGGCGATACACAAGAACTGCAAGCATGCAAAACTGTGTTACTCGTGCAATACCTCAACTGTGGGACCAGACATTTATAATTGATATTTTGGATATACGATATGCGTGAACCTGAATTTATTGAATTTACCCACAGTTGAAGTATTGCTGACAATACTTTTAACATAGACGATTGTCTTGCAGGTGCTGAGACTATAGACGAGGCTAACCTATTAATAGATGTCCACAATGTCTTTAAAATGGGCCACTTTGAGCTAACATTCCTGAAGAGCATAAAGAACAACTAGTTGCATTTCATCAATCTGAATTGATCAAAACGTTGGGATAGATCTGGGATCCCTCTTTGGATGCATTCAAATTTAAACTTGACTTTGATGAATTTAATCAATACGAGAAAGTATGCAAACGAACCATACTAGCCAATCTGGCAAGGTTATTTGATCCTTTGGGACTACTTGGACCCGTAATAGTTCTGGGGAAACTATTCTTGCAGGAGCTATGGAAAACAGATTTATCATGGGATGACCACGTCCCTGGAGATCAAGCAAATAAGTGGATTCGTTATTTGAAAAGTTTTTCGATGTTGAAAGATTTAAGCTTACCAAGATATGTCTCTTGTCCAAGCAGTAAAAAAACATCCAACTGCACGCATTCTCAGACAGCAGTCAGAACGCCTATGGGTCATGTGTGTATTTAAGATCTATAGAGGACAATGGAACTATTCATTCACAACTGTTATGTTCCAAATCAAGGGTTGGTCCTCTGAAAGCATCTACTATAGCGAGATTGGAGAAACAAGGAGCTGTTCTCATGGTTGAACTAGTAGCTAAGTTGCTCCCACTACTATCTGATCAACTAAATAGGTATGTTACTATACTGATTCAACCACGGTACTAGCATGGATAAGATCGCCTTACAACATGAGAAAAAATTCAAGAACCAGATCACGCAGATCTCCTCTGGACATTGTAGAAAAGTTGGCAGGTAGTCTATTTGGTGTTCTTGATCAGGATGATGCTAAGCACATTGAGGATCAGATAAACATCGTAAATTAACACGAACATCACCTGAGAACTCTAATTCGAAAGCAGACTTCCATTGCAGATTCTACAGTAAATCTTTTGAAACGCAATACGCTCCAAATAACTTAACAGTTTCAAGCCTTAAATGTCTACTTATTAGCATCACAAACGCAATAAAATAAAAACTAGACCTTAATGAAGTTAAGCAAAACATTGCTTCGTTGACTTCGTACTTGATTTTGATTATTTCGAACTCTGAAAAGGTTCAAGATGTTCTTCTAGATGTGCTTCTGGATTTAAATCATGCAATGATAAACCCACAAATAATAACCCCAAATCAACTGACCGAACAAATTATGGTAATTAAGGCACACCTTCCATCAACATTGATACTGGCTAAGGGATCAACAATGGACTTGTATAAGATGATGTCTGTAAAAGGGAGAGTTGTTAAAGAAACAGTAGTTTTTGAAATACGACTACCACTGGTGGATACCACTGAGTTCCACTTATTTAATGTGCATCCGATCCCTATTTTAAAAGAGTCCTCAAGCTTTTTAGTTGAAGTTACATTCCAATTTCTTGCAATTTCATTGACAGGGGATGCATTTTTCCCTCTGTCCGAGCTAGAATATAGTCAATGCCACATTCTATCACCTCAACAGTTTCTCTGCAAAAAATTGCATCCTACATATACAAAGTAAGCTGCCACGAAGAGTTGTGAAATAGCCTTGCTAAATCATAAAAGCAATGCGTTGCACGAATGCAAATTAAATAAAATACCTGTCGCAGATTATTGGAAGGCACTACACAACTCAAACACTTTGATATTTTCTACAGTTTCCAATACAACTGGGCATCTTGTATACGAAGATTCTACTGAAAGCTTTGCAGTATTCGGTAATTGCTTACTCGAATTTAAGGAACCTTGCTTGCTCAAAATGCCATCTTTGACCATTGAAGGGGAACTGGAATACAAAAACAATGTCGCAAATTAATTAAATTAAATTACAAATTACACAAAATCCAACATCAGCAGTCCTCCACAAATAAAGGAAATAGAAAAAATAGATATTTCGAAGCTGAAAGACCAAATCGACAGTGTGATGCAGCAATCAGAAGACGCCACAACGAAATTTAATGTTCATGATTACCATCATTACGGGCTGGGCTATTTGTTATTGGTTGGCATGATTGGGATTGGTATCGCTTTCTGCTACCGACGAAGACACCCAGTCGCTGCTCCCAGACGAGGTTTTTCTAGATTTAATGTAAAAATTTTATACATATACGTCAGTGAATGACCTTACTTTTTATTGTTAAACTAAATATCATTTTGCATTTTATAAATTTTGTGTAAACAGTAAATTAATAATGGTTACATTTGTTTTGTTTGTGTCAAGTTTGTTTTTGGTTTTTTTTTTTTTTTAATATAAGAACTGTTGCGACGCAGCATGCATCATCTTCATCTGAAAACCAAAAATCTACATTTCTACATTTCGCAAATCAAAGATGCAAATCACCGACGGCAAAACATGCATACATTTTTTTTTTATCGTTTGGTCCATACATAATCGTACCTATTTCCAAAATTGGGAGCGCATGAAAGATAACACCAATTATCATAATCAATTCATGGGAGTTAACTCTGAAAACAGGTTTCGCCCTATGAATAATTAGCCCCTCCCACTATGCGATGTTTTTTGTGTATGTATGCCGTGGATGGTCAAGCAGCAGTTGTCGATCTATCGTGGTTTCTAAGCTAAACGAAGAGGATGAGAGGTGCGAGGAGAAGCTTTGTGTGTGCATTTGCACATGCATTGGATGGGCATGGTCAAGCAACGGTGGAGAATAGATCGATGATATTGAAAGTTCAATGATCTATAGCTGGACCAAAAGCGGAATCAGCTGTAAGACCGAGGTTTTATAATAATTGTAACATGCATGAAAATTTATTCCAGATTCGAAAGCTAAATAAAGAAGTTCCACCTAACAAAGTACAAACTAAATAAAATACAAAATTTGAATTTACATAGTAAAATAAAACTGTTTTTTATTTCAAATGGTTAAATTAGTTTAAATTCTTTTTATCTTATTTTGGGCACTTTGCAATCGTTGATTGAATTTGTGCGATTCCTTTTTTTTTGAATTACCGACGGCAATTTTATGTTTGTGACTTCGCGACAGTTGGACTGCGGAGAATAATCTTTAATAATTTGTATGCTAATGTCCTTGCGGCAAACATTGGTCCTTCGAGCCGGATATTAAAGGATTCAAAAAAGGATCATTAAAAACAATAGAAAAACAATCAAAAAGTGCGTGAAAAAAGGATACAATAGTTTCGTGTGCGTATAGTTTTAAAATAAACCTCAAAGACAATCGCGTTCGTGTGTATCTCAAAGACAATCGTGTTCGTGTGTCGGATAAACAAAAAAAAAAAAACATTTGAAGTTCGTGTGGTCGATTTTTTTAAATTATCCTGTGAAGATCTGGACTATAAGAAGCTGATTCAACGAGGGAGCAACGCATAACTACAGGTGTGTGGCTTTTAATTAAACATTATTTTATATTTTTAATTTATTGATCACATTGATCTTAATTAAAACGTGTGTTGTGTGTTTTCTGGGTAATTAATTGAATATCTTTGACTTCAATATGAGTAAGAGCAAACTTCTTGGTTTAATAGATGCGGTTCACACCACTTTACAAGATTAAGATGCTGACTATAAAGCATATAAAAAATTAGATTCATCAAAAAATACGATACACATGAACGAAGTGCGTTTAACTAATTTAGAAACATCTTTTTATGAGGCTAGAGTCCTTCATCAGAAAATCGTTGAAGCTCCTACTGAAGAAGCAAAGGTTAAGTATATGGATGCACTAACTTTTCATAATTTAAAAGAAATTTACTTTAATTATTCGTGCGAGTTAAAAGAGCAGATTTCCAAAATTGAAAGCCAAGATTTTCAGAATAAGTCTCTGCTCGGATCAAATGCACCATCACCGTCGGTCGAACTTAAACTCCCTCCAATTAAAATTCCCACTTTTGATGGTTCGCTTAAAATGTGTCCAGAATTTAAGGGGTTGTTTGAAGCAATGGTAAATAAGAATACTTCGATATCTGATGCTCATAAACTCCAATATTTGAAAGGTAATTTATCCGGTGAGGCGGCTCGAATTCTTCGAAATACAGACACAAATTTTGAATCTGCGTGGGCGTTGTTAGTGAAAAGATTCCAAAATATCAGATTATTGAAAGATAATCAATTCAAACTTCTTTTCGATCAGTCCAAAATAACTCAAGAGTCATCAGAAGATCTCAAACTCTTATTAGATACGACAAACGAAGCGAAGCAATCATTAAAAAATCTTGGGGTAGCTGTAGAATCGTGGGAAGATGTTCTCATATTTCATACAGTACAAAAACTTCCTTATACAACTCGTGGGCTTTGGGAATCACATATTTCGACGCATGTTGATTATCCTCAATACAGCGTCTTAGAAGATTTCATTTTTATGAGATCGAGGACATTAGATGTCATTGGCCAGTCCTCCTCAGGTTTAAATCACCAAAAATCTAAAAAGACATCGTCAAATACGGTTCGTGTTCACAACTCTAAAAATGTCAATAAATGTTCGCTGTGTCAGGGCTTACATTCTTTTCGAAATTGCTTTAAATTTAAAGCATATAATGCAAAAAAAAGGCATGAATTTGTTAAAAGGAATAATCTCTGCTTTAACTGCCTTTCAAATTCACATTTTACTCAAAACTGCACAAGCACATTCACGTGTTCCACTTGCCATCAAAAACATCACTCGTTACTGCATTTAAATGATGCAGCTAATGCAACACAGGTCACCGAAAACATTCCTGTACCACAATCAAACAAAGCGACTTCCTCTTCCGCTCATACTTCCCAATCGGGATCAGAAAGCACTGCACCCTCAACTGCAATTGCTTCAGCAAATAACGCGTGTCTATCCGAAAATGAAATTGCACCTGTTCTTCTGGCTACGGCCCTCATCAAGGTTTTGACACCTGCTGGTCAACCGTTGCTGCTGCGAGCATTATTAGATCAAGGGTCAGAATCGTCTTTCATTACTGAGTCTGCCGCTCAACTTCTCAATTTGAAAAGGGAAAAGAATTGCGTTAAAGTAATTGGCGTTGGAGAGAGCAATGTAAGTACCTCAAATTGGAAGGTCACTTTAACGATTTTGTCTAACGTGAACAAAGACTTTACTCTTCAGTTAAATGCCTTGGTCCTTCCAAAACTCTCAGCTATTCTTCCCACGCGTAAGATACCTATGTCTAATTAGAATCATCTTAAGAATGTAGAACTTGCAGATCCTAAATTCAACAAACCAAGTAAAATCGACATCTTGTTAGGCAGCGATGCGTACTCTTGCATTATCCTTGAAGGATTAATAAAAGGACCACAAGGTACCCCTATAGCCCAAAGAACAGAACTTGGCTGGGTTCTTTCTGGAGGCATTTCACCCGATAGCCACTCACAAGTACAAGCCTTTCACATCAAAACTGAATTTGAATCCCTAAACCAAATGCTAAGAAAGTTCTGGGAACTTGAAGAAATTCAAGTTCGAAAGTTTCTATCACCAGATGAAGAAAAATGTGAAAGGCATTTTTGCAGAACACATCAGAGACAATAAGATGGAAAATATGTTGTCCAACTTCCTTTTAAAGAAGGAACATATCCCTCGATAGGGTTATCTCAGAGGTCAGCGCTTGTACGATTCTTACAATTAGAAAGAAAATTCAAAACAAATTCGTTGTTCAAAGAAGAGTACACAAAAGTATTCAATGAATATAAAGAGCTTGGACATATGACTGAGGTACCACTTGCTGCGCTTAATTCTCTTCACTACTTCTTACCTCACCATGCCGTGGTAAAAGAAGCTAGCTCAACCACAAAACTGCGGATTGTTTTTGATGCGTCTTGTAAAACATCCGATGGTACGTCGCTCAATGATCATCTTTATATTGGTCCTAGATTACAAGATGACGTCTTTGACCATATCGCAAGGTTTAGGAGATTCAAAGTAGCATTTGCAGCCGACATAACTAAAATGTATAGGCAAATTTGGGTCACTCCAGGTGATTCAATGTATCAACTTGTGCTATGGCGAGATGTAGAAGGAGGAGAAGTGAAGGCATACCGCCTTAATACAGTCACTTTTGGTACTGCCTCTACACCTTACTTAGCCATCCGAACGCTCCAACAATTGGCATCTGATGAACGTGATGATTTTCCTCTTGCATCGAAAATAGCCTTAAAGAACTTCTACGTCGATGATGTAATTCACGGGGCAGACTCAGTGATAGAGGCGGTGGAGATGCAGACACAGCTCATAAAGATGTTGAAGAAAGGAGGGTTTCCATTACGAAAATGGGCAAGTAACTGCGAGGAGCTGTTGATGTCTGTACCAGAGGAAGATAGGGAGGTGCAAATCCCATTATCGTTTGATATAAAAAATGCAATAAAAGCTCTTGGCATTCAGTGGCATCCTGCAAAGGATATTTTTGCATTCAAAATCTCGCTTCCAGAACATACAAAAATTACAAAGAGAACTATACTATCAGATCTTGCTCGCCTGTACGATCCAATGGGTTGGATAGCACCTTGCGTCATCGTCGGAAAAATAATAATGCAAGAAACTTGGAAAGATAAACAAACATGGGATTCTGAGCTCCCATCATCAATCATCTCTGCGTGGCAAAGTTTGAAAGCTGGACTGAGCCTTTTATATGCCATCGAGATCCCTCGCTGGTTAAATCTCACCAACGAATCACAGGTCGAGGTCCACGGATTTTGCGATGCATCTGAAAAGGCATATGCGGCAGCAATATATCTTAGGGTTACCACCGGAAATGAAACGTTCATTAATCTCATCGTGTCAAAAACTAGAGTGGCACCTCTTAAAACTAAATCTTTAGCTCGGTTGGAGCTTTGTGGAGCTCTGTTGCTGGCACAGTTGTTGGTACACACTGTGGATACGATGGAACTTCAATCTGCAAAACTGTTCACTTGGTGCGACTCTCAAATTACTCTAGCTTGGATTAAAAGCGCACCCTACCTGAGAACAACGTTCGTTGCCAACAGAGTGGCAGAAATCCAAGAACTGACTGATGCTGGCCATTGGAATTACGTTCCATCTAAGGAGAACCCCGCTGACATTGCATCTGAATTCCTAAAATCGTTTGATGAAACTCGTCATACGCCTGTTGAACTCAAACCTACAGAACTGGAAATGAAAGGGTTGCAGAGTTCAAAACCCAAAACTAAATTGCTAACATCTGGGTACCCTATAATTAATGTTTTTCAGCTCTGTGTTCACTTCACTACTTTTGAATCGAATCAATCTTTTTTCAATCGTTTTTCATCTCTTAATCGGTTATATCGAGCTGCAGCATACTGGCGTCGATTCTTAACAAATTTTCAATTTAAGGCAAAGAAACTAGAAACTCGTGTGCGTGGACCACTTTCAGTCGATGAAGTATCTTCAGCACGATTACGTTTGATTGTCTTTATACAACAGGAGCATTTTAATGAAGATATCTCCAAACTAAGTAGGGGAGAAATCGTTTTTAAAAAAAGCAAGATAGCGAAACTTTCACCATTCTTGGATGAAAAGGGTATATTACGAGTTGGGGGTCGTTTAGAAAATGCTAATCTGCCTTATTCACAAAAGCATCCTATAATACTCCCATCAAGTAACTTTCTTACGTCACTCATCGTCCATGACACCCACATGAAAACTCTCCATGGTGGACAGCAACTAATGATGGCTACACTTCAATCGGAATATTGGATTCTGCACTTGAAATCTACAGTCAAACACTGTATCCACAAATGTCTTAAATGCTACAGATTCAATGCAACAGAGATGCAGCAGAAAATGGGCAACTTGCCAACGTTGCGAGTGAGTCAAGCGCGCCCATTTCAAACATCGGGAGTCGATTATGCTGGTCCTGTTCAACTCAAAGCTTGGAAAGGTCGATGTAGCAAAATTACAAAAGCGTATATCGCGATTTTTGTATGTTTTTGCACAAAAGCAGTTCACCTCGAGCTTGTTAGCGACTACACCACATCCGCATTTATCGCAGCTTTTAGACGTTTCACTGCTCGCCGTGGAATATGTTCAAATTTGTACAGCGATTGTGGTACGAATTTCAAAGGGGCTGCAAATATCATGGATGCAGAGAAAAACTTCATGCCAAAGCAGTGGACAAAAGACATCGCAAAAATTCTTCAAGAGAATGGTACACAATGGCATTTCAACCCCCCTGCTGCTCCACATTTTGGTGGTCTTTGGGAGGCAGGTGTAAAGTCCATGAAGTACCATTTAAAGCGCGTAATCGGGCATTACACCCTTACCTTTGAGGAATACGCCACCATACTCACTCAAGTGGAAGCTTGCTTAAATTCCCGCCCACTTTGTCCTGTAAATGAAGATCCTGATGATCTCTCAATCTTGACACCAGGACACTTTTTGATTGGGTCAGCACTTAACACAGCACCAGAAAAGGATTTCACACAACTTAAAGAATCTCATTTAGATAGATGGCAACTTATGCAAAAAATCCAGCAAGATATTTGGAAAAAGTGGAAATCTGAATATTTGGTTCGATTACAAAAGCGTCCAAAGTGGATAACGCCAAATAATGATCTCAAAGTGGGTCATCTCGTACTTTTGCCTGAGGAACAAACACCCCCAACTCTTTGGCGGCTCGGAAAAATTACGGACATGCACCCTGGAACGGATGGAAAAGTTCGTGTCGTCACAATAAAAACTGCAACCGCTTCATTAAAGCGCCCTATAGCTAAACTTTATTTCCTGCCGATGGTAAATGAATCAAGCACACAAACCCACACACACACACTTTAATCATTATTTGCATCTCTCATATATATTTCTTTAATTTAACAAACTAATTTAAACTGAATTTAATACATTTCAAAACTAATAATCCATAACTTACAACCCAATATAGCCACACACCATTCACCATACCTACCTTTTCTTTTCTTCTTTTTCATATACACTACATACCCGTCACACGTCGAGGATCTACGATCAAACATCTCACAACAATATCACATCGAAAATCAACTCAAGTTTACCCAACCATTCCCTTGATGTCATCGTTTCCTGTCCCGGGGGGCCCGGCAGGATGTTGCGAGGCAACATGCATCATCTTCATCTGAAAACCAAAAATCTACATTTCTACATTTCGCAAATCAAAGATGCAAATCACCGACGGCAAAACATGCATACATTTTTTTTTATCGTTTGGTCCATACATAATCGTACCTATTGCCAAAATTGGGAGCGCATGAAAGATAACACCAATTATCATAATCAATTCATGGGAGTTAACTCTGAAAACAGGTTTCGCCCTATGAATAATTAGCCCCTCCCACTATGCGATGTTTTTTTGTGTATGTATGCCGTGGATGGTCAAGCAGCAGTTGTCGATCTATCGTGGTTTCTAAGCTAAACGAAGAGGATGAGAGGTGCGAGGAGAAGCTTTGTGTGTGCATTTGCACATGCATTGGATGGGCATGGTCAAGCAACGGTGGAGAATAGATCGATGATATTGAAAGTTCAATGATCTATAGCTGGACCAAAAGCGGAATCAGCTGTAAGACCGAGGTTTTATAATAATTGTAACATGCATGAAAATTTATTCCAGATTCGAAAGCTAAATAAAGAAGTTCCACCTAAGAAAGTACAAACTAAATAAAATACAAAATTTGAATTTACATAGTAAAATAAAACTGTTTTTTATTTCAAATGGTTAAATTAGTTTAAATTCTTTTTATCTTATTTTGGGCACTTTGCAATCGTTGATTGAATTTGTGCGATTCCTCTTTTTTTTTAATTACCGACGGCAATTTTATGTTTGTGACTTCGCGACAGTTGGACTGCGGAGAATAATCTTTAATAATTTGTATGCTAATGTCCTTGCGGCAAACAAGAACACAATATTGACAAAATTAAAATGTATGTAAGGCCATGTAAATTTAAAGGATAAAAAAGGGCCATATTCGTTAGAAACTTAGTTTAGAGAGTTTAAAACCCTCAAAGGGGGGAGTATGTTAAAAGTATTGCCAGAAATACTTCAACTGTGGGAACAATTCAATAAATTCAGGTTCACGCATATCGTGTATCCAAAATATCAATTACAAATGTCTGGTCCCACAGTTGAGGTATTGCACGCGCAACACAGTTTTGCATGCTTGCAATTTTTGTGTATCGCCAAACTCTATTGTATAGACTGTCGAAAAATAAATGTGTTGACTGATGGAGTCGTTAGTAAACCGCCGAAGTCGTTGCTTTATTTCTTGTTCGTAGTTGCTTCCACTTTTTTTACAATATTATCTATGCAACATTGTATGCAAACAATATTATCTCTGTTATATAAATGGTGTATCGTTGTGTGCAAAACTGTACTAGAGACTAAAGATATCATTCAATACAAATAATGTTATCTCTTTTCTCAATATATAATGCCACGGATGCTTAACTCGCGTTAAATATATATATAAAAAAAAATAAAAAAAACTTTTTCCGGGGCAACATGGAGCCCGTTTCTATCAACTACATAACCTAGAAATTTCAAAGAAAGCCTATAGACATTACACTTTACCTACCTCTTGTTACCTTTTAAAAAACTTCTTTGAGAATTTCCAGTTGTTTCTCAAAAGAACCGGTGACAATGATAATGTCATCTTAGTACATAAAGACGAACGGTTCTAAGTCGGTACCTAGAACGTCGTCAATAAACTTTTGCCATATCTCTGGTGAATTGTGCAGTCCGAATAGCATTCTGCGAAATTGAAAAAGACCCCTCCCTGGCACGGTAAAGGCTGTGTATTTACGCAATTCTTCCTGAATTGGAATCTGTTAATAAGCAGATTTAATATCTAATGAGGACAAGCACTTCGCGTTTCGAAGCTTGTCCCAAATCGCTGAAATATACGGTAGTGAATAAGCATCCTTATCAGTAACCTAATCGAATTTCCTATAGCCAACGAAGAACCGATTACTGCCGCCTTTCCTCTTAACGAGAAGAATCGACGATGGATCTTGATCGATATGTTTCTGAATCGTGGGCGAAACAGAGTAATATCGTTAATTGATTGGTTCTGCGGACGTCCTAATCTTGTGCGCAACTAAGTTGGTGCACCCTAATCCCTCGGTAATTGATTTGAAAAGCTCTCCTAACAAGTGTTCTAACTTCCTATTCTCAAGATCGTCCAAATACGATTTTTCTCTAATCGCTACGGTGTCTGGTCCCGAAGCCACGAGCTTGAAAACCTCCACAAAACAAATCTCAAATACGGGACTATACCCGATAGTGCCCAAAAGTCTGCACCCGAGATCAATTAGTGGGGGAGATTGGGTATTACTAGACATTCTATTAAAATGGATATATTCTCAACCGGTAGAGAAATAGACCCAGCTACTCCTATACCTGAACCATCTGCTAACTCTACTGACCCAACACTACTCTTTTCTAATCTAAATTCTAAGTCTTTCGAGAGGCTCATTAATCAAGTAGTCCCAAAAACTTGATTCCATAAATCCTTACTTCTAATCTAATATCAATACCTTTTGCCGATAAAGTGAAATCAAATGAATTTGTCATCCCAGTCGACTGATTGTTTCTCTTTTAATGTAACACACTGCGCGGGCATTAGGAAGATAGGAGGTGTCGATTAACATTGGTGTTGAATGTTTGCAGATCAAAATTGTAAGGGAAAATCTCGCCGGGTTATTCCAAATTCGTGTTGTTTGGCTTAAAAAAGAATCCCTATATTTTACGGTACGTCCGAAATTCAGCTCAAGGGTGAACTGATGAGCATTCCTTGCGAGACGAGAATTATGGGCGAAACTTTTAAGGGGAGGAATGCAACTGGCTACTTCGAGTGAACATTTTTTGTAAAAGAAACGATATAATAAGGAAAGACATGAAACATTGCGTCGGTGTTCGAGAGGGGCAATTGATTCAGTGACAGTTCTATTTCCTATCAATCTTAACGCTCTATTTTGTATTCTATCAAGCAGGTGAAGCGATGTTTGTGAAGCACCTGCCCAGAGGTGGGAGTTATACTCGAGTTTAGGGCGTATAAACGCTTTATAAATTGTAGCCAGATCAGATGGGGAAAAATACTTCTTACACCGATACAGAAAACCTAAGCGCTTAGCAGCATTCTTAGCGATCTCAAATATATGGTCGTTCCAACGGAGGTCGTCGTTGACACACCAACCGAGTACTCAGAGCTTTTCGGTTTCTTCGATGTAAGTGCCATTCATGGACAATGGCATTGGGTGTATGTTTAGCTTTAAAGACAGAAGACAGCATTGAGTTTTCGAAGCATTAAACTCCACACGATTCCTATTACCCTATTTGACAATGCTGAATAAATCGGAGTTTAATGAGCTTGACATATGGTACTGTTGCAGTTGTAGATATCAAGATATAAAGATTTGCGCCAATTTTCGGTGAGATATGCCATCAAATTACCAGTGGAAGTGTTGCTGCGGAAGCTATACTAACGGTCATGGAGAAGCTTTCGATCTTCGAGATATTCATTAAGCTGACAGTTAATCGCGTTTCTATGGGTCGGTAGGAGAAGGGGGAGGATGGGTCACCTTTCTTAGGGACAGACTTGACAAATACTGTTTTCCATCTTCTAGGAAAGATTTCAGAAGAGTAGGAGTGATGGAAAAGCTTACGCAGTGGCTTTTTTAGTGTGGATGAATACCTCTTCAGAAGAGTCGGGGTATACCATCCGGGCCAGCGGATTTGTGTATATCGAGAACTTTGAGAACTCTTGCTACTGTGCGAGTGCGTAAAAAAATTTGTCCCATGGACAAATTTACATTTTCAAGTACAGTAGGAGCAACGTTGCTATGAGGCAGCGTGGAGCTGGCAGCGAAATGGGCGGTGACCAAGTTTGCCTTCTCTTATGAGTAAACAATTGGTTTGTTAATGTCGATGAGCGTTGATACTGAAGATGTTGAGGAGTTTTTAATATTTTTTTAAAAATTACCCAACATTTTTACTGCCTTTGGGACAATGCAGAATTTTTTGCCGTAATTTTTGGTCATGCAAAAATTTGGTTCTTTCAATAACGGAGTTGCATGAGTTCTCGGAAAAAAATATTCAGGCCGTCCCACTTGGCTTTCTCGTATTGCCAAACGGTCCTGGTGGGAAATTTTTCTTTAACTGGATGGGTGGAGGATGAGAAATTAGCTGAAATGATACAATGGTCTGAAATGCCAAATGGAGAAGTTACACTAATGGTATATTTATCAGGGTGAGAAGTAAGAAACAAGTCAAGATTATGGGCGGCTTGCCCAGCAACATCCGGTATACGCGTTGGCACATCGATCAGTTGGGTAAGGTGATGTAACCCGGCAAAGAGCTCGACATACCTTCCTTCGGGTGTTGTCTGACCAGAATATCGGAGCCAATTGGAATTGTGTACATTGAAATCGCCCGCAATAACGATTTCAGTGCAAGGACAAAGGGAAACAATTTTCGAGATGGAATCAGACAGTGCATCAAACTCGTTACAAGTCGAATTATTGTCAAGATTTGGACTCCTTCAGTTTCGGTTTCAGTTTATTTCGGGTAATAACTAACACAGTAAGATAGATCTTATAAGCTAGTGGTAGTTTATGAATTTACAATGTTCAAGATTGTGTATATTAAATGCAAAAACTTCAAATTGAAAAAAATATAAAAAAGGGAGCGTTTGATACAGAAAATTATAATATAAAATAGAAAGAATGTTGAAATATTAAAGAGATAGGAAAGAAGACATATCTGAAACGTGATCGTATTTTCTTAGGCTAAAAATATAAAGTATAGTGCTGTTAAATGCAACTTTCATTTTTTTTCTGCTAACAGAATCGCAATTATTATATATTTCACACCCATGCGTCAAAACTGGGATGACTAGTGTCTTAGCAAGAACCATTCTGGTTTTTAGTGGGGTAAATTGCTGAACAGCCCACAAGGATCTAAGAACTCCATATGTTTTACCTACAATAGAATTAACGTGATCGCTCCATGTTAATGTTCTGTTGAATACCATGCCTAGATTTCTTGATGTGGTTGTGAATTCTAGTGGGATGCGGCTTAGAAGTATCAGCGGAAAACAAGATAGATCTAATGACTTTTTAGATATTACAAGGCATTTGCATTTTGTTGGGTTAAGAGTCAAACCATTGTTTATTGCCCATGTATAAATATGTTCAAGTTCTTCATTAACAGTAAATACGCAATTTTCTATAAGACCTAGGGGACAGCTTTTATAAATTTGTATATCATCGGCATAAAAATGTTTAGATACGTTTGGTATGATGGAAGCTATTTCGTTGATATACAGCGAGAATAAGAGGGGTGCCAAGATCGACCCCTTAGGAACACCTTGTTTGATTGGAAGGAACTCGGAGAGTTGATTTTCAATACATACGGCTTGTTTTCTGTTGATAAGGTACAAGGAAATCAATTTTATGGCTTCTGGTGTAAGGTTGAATTCTATCTGCAACTTTCTTAAAAGAACAGAGTGGTTTACCATATCGAAAGCCTTAGAGAAATCAAGAAGAACTAAAAAGGTAACACAATTGTCGTCGAGTTTCCTTCTTATGTCTTCAATGACCTTCAAAAGTGCTGTTGTACAGCTGTGCTTAGGGCGGAAGCCAGATTGTATGCTTACTAAGAAGTTGTTACGCATAATATAATCATTAAGTTGTTTTGGCATGATTCGTTCACAGACTTTAGATAAATAGGGTAAGTATGAAATTGGCTGAAACTCAGTTCCCAATGAGTTTTTGGGAATTGGTAAAATCTTTACAAGTTTCCACTGGTTTGGAAAGATTCCTGTTGTGATAACAGTGTTGAAAACGTGAGTAATATATGGTAGCAACAATGGTAATATGGCTTTTAAAAACACCGGATTGATTTTATCCACACCTGATGCATGAGATTTTATTGAAAGAAAACTTTCTAAGACATCTAAACTATTAACATACGAGAAACTAAACGCAGAATCTGAAAAAGCTCTTGGAAAATCTGTTGAAAACTCTAAATCAATCGAGATATTACTGCTGGAAATAGATAAAAACTTACGATTTAATTCACTACCGTCAATGTTGTTTTCTAAAAGAGGGCGTTGCCTTCCGATTTCAAAATCCCGGAGATTTCTCCATAACTTACGACCATCAGAGCACAAATTCAGGCGCTTGGAATAAAACAGTATGTTTGCAACTCTTATTTCTTGCACAACCCTATTTCGTAAAACTTTATAAGTTGCATGTAACTCTTCCACACGAAAACGTTTCCAGCGTCGGCAAGCCTGATCACGTTGATTCATGAAATCTTTAATTACTTTTGTAAGCCAAGGTTTGGATACGCAGACTAGTTTTTTTGTCTTTAGTGGGACGTGAATATCATAAAGATTCATTCATTCAAGAACTTTACTCGTTCATTGGATGAATTCATAAAGTAAATATTTTCCCAGTGTATAGTGCGAGTATCCTGTTCAAGAGCTATCTTTATTCTTGAAATCTCTGAATTGAATTAGAGGATTTTCTAAACTTACCTCAGTTTTGAATTCGAAAGTCAAGAAAATAAGGTCAGGGCAGGAAAAAACTGGAGCAGATAGTTGATCACTAAACAAAACCCGATCTTTTCTGTTAACAAGGAATAGATCTAAAAGTGTACTTGACGAACGGGTGAAATGAGTAGGTACGGATGAGTTTACTGAATGCAAGTCAAATGAAGTCATATAATCTGTAAAACTATTGCTGTTAAAGTCACCACACAATATTAAATTTGGTGAGCTGATCGTTAATTCTTCCATAAGTTGGTAAAAGGGCTCTAGATCCACATTTTTATTTGGTCTGTAGACAGTTCCTAATAAGAGATTACTATCACTCCCAATAATTTCAAGAAACAGGTATTCGAAAGCTAAACCAGGTGATGAGGACCATTTTATTTTACATGAAAAAACATCTCTTAGATATATCGCTACACCACCGCCACCACGACCATATCTATCTGACCGAAAAAGTCTATACCCGTTAATAGAATATAATGCATCCCCAATATCTTTTGAAAACCATGTTTCTGACAGACAGATTGCATTCAACTTTGAATTTTCAACCAAGAATTTAAACTCATCGATTTAAGGCATCAAACTTTGAGAATTTATATGCGTTACTTTAAAGCCTTTCCTACAATTGCAAAAAACTCTTAACACTGTTTTTAATATAATATCACTGTTGCCCCCTCTGGAATCCACAATATGCTCACTCAACTCTGTATCGAGTAAACAGAAACAACAACACACTCAAAAATTTAAAAAACTCAAAGCAACTACTCGTACAATATAGATAATATAAAAATATACAATAAAATAAAATGTTTAGTGAAATAAAATCAAAATAATAAAGAACTGAATAGAAGGAAATTTGATAAATAGATAGAGATATGATAGAAAGAATAATACAAATAATAATACTTTTAGTTTTAGCTATGATGGTTTGGAGAATCGGCATCGTCATGCTAATAAGGTCTTCTTTCGTCGTTTGCTTTGGTGTCATCTTCGTTATTTATTGCTGCGGCGGCAATTGCATTTATAATTGCATCATTATGTACATATGTACACTTTGTGAATCAGCTCTTTCTTTGATAAAGACTGAACCAGAGTTCGTATAGACGGCGGAGACAGATCCATTAAGTTTGAGTCGTATTGCATGTCGGAGTAAAGAGCGCAGTTAAGCTCCCATGCAAATATATATGTTGCTTTTGCCTTTTTTGCACCTGTATTCTTATGTCATTTAAGTGTAACAACCTTTTTATTGTTTTATGACAAGAGCAATACTTTTTAATATCTGGTTTCATTCATTTGGTGTGTCGAACTTGAGAATAATAGGTGGGTCATGATCATGAGAGGACTTTTTGGTGTTTGTTCTAAATGCAGCTTTTAGATTGACAGCAGTACATTGAACGGTGTGGCAGATTTTGTCAAAAATCGAAGTAAGGCTTTCATTTGGTAGTTTAGGAATTCCAAGTAGAACAGCGTCTGCTGCAACCTCTCTCCGTTCGAACATGTCACATCTTCGTTCCAGTTCAGCTACCTCTGTGGTTATACTTATGTCATTATGCATTTCAAGGTGTTTCTCTACTTTTGTTACGTGCTCCTTAATGGATTCGATGGATTTATTTGTTTCATCTACATGAGCTGATAAATTGTTTTCGATAAGCTCAAATCGTAACAAAACTTCGCTTCGGAGGTCTTTGATTTCCTTTGTAATTCGGGAAACGATGTCGTCGGTGATATTTCTAATAGGTCTCTCCAATTCAGAGCGTTGGTGTTGGAACGTTGATGTGTTGATGGAGCTCTCATAATCTGTGGTGGCGGCGGCGAGTGAGACTTGTTCCTGGCTCTTATATTTTTGTGTGTCAGCAACAGGTGGAGCAGCTGACTTTAGTTTCCCAAGTTCAATGGGGAGGGGGGGTTGGGATGATTGGGGTCTCTTTGCCATCTTTACCAAATTTCGTCTTACGGTCCATTATATAAGAGAGTGCACTTGTCACAATGAGATGAAGAAAGAGAAAAAAAGAATGTTTCCTTCACTTTTTTTTTTATTTTTACTTTTTTAAACCAAATGCAGGTAGATTCAAATTAAATAAAAAAAGAAACTTCACCTCACTGAAAACAAGTAGCACTTTCACAAACACAAAATGGTCTATTGTTCTTTTTTCAATGCAAAAATGAATGCTATTGCCGGACGAAAAAAAAGACGTCTATTCACTATTGATGAACATGTGACTCCTGTAAATAAAAAATAATGAATGACATGCTTGCGGACAGTGAAATTGAAACACTCGCGATAACAATGCGCAATAATTTTGTTTGACTTTTGTTTAATTATTTGTGCGCGCACCTCGACGTCCGGCCTTTACGAGCTTAAGATCGACGATAAAAGTTATCTACGTTCTTCCTCAATATGGAAATCATCCTTCCCTTTGATAAAGGTTCTGACAATCTTCGGAACAATGTCCTCATAGTGGCAAGATACGCGCCGAAAGGTTCACCTTTTCCCTGCGAACGCCGATTCCAATAGAAGATCATTGTAATTCGCAGGAAGGAACTCAGCTTTGAGTTCCTTGACGAGTTTTTGCCAATCCCCCAAATATTCTCTAACCGCTCTATACCACATAAGGGCCCTATCCGACAAAAGCTCTGAAGCGGATTTGAAAAGGTTAGCCAGACGAAATTCTTCCAGTCTTTCCAGGAATAAATTCACTGATGTTCCACTAGAGTCACCAGTAAATTTCACCCCTACACGTTGTGCATTTATGTTGAACGATGATTTGTTAAACAAAAGTGTCACCCCTATTGACCTTATATCCTGATGGGATTATAATTCTTATAAAAAAAAACTTATTTCATTTAATAAATATTTTAAAAAAAATTTTGTTTATGTTTTTTATATTTTGTCGCGACGCGCTTCGGAATTATTCCATCTGATGGGACCCTAATATTTATATCACTGACTGAAGGATTACTGCCATCACGCTTTGGTTCAGACAATGACCCTCCAGGCAGCCCTAACGCAGACCGCACACTACCTTCGGTCTGACCAAGTTTATTCGAGGCACTGATTCTTTCAAACTTAAGGAAAAGCAAAAACGAAAATAATTAAATCAGCTTTAATGCTGAAACCATCAAAAAATTATCAGTGCAGAAATAAAACAAGTGCACGTGACTATGGTTCATCTATGAGTCATACAAATGTAACTAATGCAACCACAACAAGTGGTTCGGTTTCAAAATAGAACACCACGAGTGAACTTAAGAGAAGTGCAAAAGAACCTGCATGTGCATATTCCAATGTGGACTGTAAAAAGCTTGCAGCCTCTGAATATTATGTTCTTAACTTAGAATATAAGTTTTTAAATATGGGTTACCGCAAAATGAAGGTTTATGTTAATAATTAAAAGCTTGTTATCGACCGCCTCCACGGAACAGGTGTAGGTGCGTTTTCATTTTCGTCTAAAGATAAAAAAAAATCGATTTTCTTGAAGGGGCTTGATGGAGATACTCAATTAGACAAAATTAAATAATCTCTTGAAGAAATTGTTCCTTATATTAGGATATGTAAAATGACACCTTTTTCTACTTCAAGAGCTAAAGAATTAGATTTAAAGCTGAATATTTTTGTTGTGCAACTAGAGGTGTGGAGTCCATTAAGGATCTTATAAGTATAAGACTTCTGCTCTGTTATACGATGCTATCGCTGCCAGCGCTTCGTAACTCAGGTGATTGTTGCGCTTATATTAGTCGATGCATCCTCTGTGGGTACAATCATGATTCTAATGAGTGCATAAGTGTTTATAAGATATTGAAAGAGATGAACGATAAAATTCCTATTTCAAAGTGTGTAAACTGCAACGAGATAGGGCATGCGGGCTGTCCAGCTTACCTCCAATATAAAAAGAGAAGAGAAGATTTATCTTTAAAAGCTAAACAAGCGTAAGTAAGACTAAATTTTCTGTAGAAGAATCTAAATAAAAAAAAAAGCCCTATGGGTTTTCAAATTTTCGTTTACTTGTTGGAAGTATATATATTCCCCCAAATGCTAGACAAAGTTTGTCGGGGGAGCTAAATGCACTCTTTGCTCTTACAAATAACTTTGGTGCCACCATTATCGGCGGAGATTTTAATGCTCGACATCCAACATGGGGAGATGTTGTACATAACACCAATGGAAATCTCTTTAATACCTGGTTCTTCAACGGCCCCTTCCTCAACCTTGACATAATTCCCTCCGATCATCCAACTAACCCAAGATCTTCTTCTTAATTCGATTTCTTTTTAATATCCTCAGCCCTTAACCCCTCGCATGCAATGAATAATTCATCGGTGCCCTCAACTTGCAAAACATTTTCAATTCTTTCTAACCATTTTGGTATCCTTTTTGATGTAACAATTGATGATTTCTCTCCAGTTCTTGTACCACAACCTACGTACAGAAGCCTTAAAAAATATGAATTGGGAAGCTTTTAGATTGAGCCTCACTAGATCACTGTCCTCATTAATAATACCATTGGAAAGAAACCTTTTATATTCAGAAATTGACGATCTGGTTAACAAAGTTAACACCCTAAAAAATACGAATGTAGAGTGGCATTCAGAAATTCTTAATATCACAGATCAAAAATACAACTGTTTTTCCGAGTTGACAAAGAAATTGATAGAATTACCAAAAATCTGGTTGAGACAACTTTAAAGAATATTCCATCGCCATTTTAATCGAGTCAACTCAGAGTATATAGAACAACATGCTAGAATACAATGCTTACGTAAAATTATAAGAGAAAATACTAACTTAGACCTCGATAGATCCTTTAAATCTAGAATAGTAAAAACTAAACCAAATCCACAAGCTTTCAAAGAAATAGATAAGTTAACTGGTCGCAATTTTCTTGGCAGCGATATTACAAAAGATGAATTAACATATAATGGTTAAGTACTAATTTATTAATGTAGAGACTAAGTTGAATGTTTTCAAAGACTATTTTTAATCAGATTTTACTGGTTCCGCTTATACAGATCAAAGCTTTGAAAACGAAGTCAAATTTATTTTAGACAGTTTTGAAGAAACATATGTATCTGGAACACTGACAGTTTTTTCATTATCTAATCCTGCTTGTTATTCAAGAACTCCGCCTTTTACTTCACCTACAATGGTAAATATGTAAAATAATAAATAAATCTGCAAACATAGATAAAATTACAAATTTCTTTTTAAGGAAGTGTCCCTTCTCTTTAGATGTGGTCTTATCATCGATTTTCAACCATTGATTTAACAATGAATGTTTTCCAGAGTTGTGGAAACAAGCCAAACTTTTACCTATAGCAGAGAAGAAAGCTGCCAATGAAATAGTTGACTTCGTCGTATTTTGCTTCTTTCCAATATTGGAAAACTATTTGAAAAAGTCTTATCTGAACACTTAAATCAATATTTATTGGTTCAGGTAACTCGTCCGGGTTTGAGATTAAAGCAGGCGTACCACAAGGATCAACAATAGGCCCATTACTTTTCAATATATATCTTCACGATTTTCCTCTTTCTGACCCATTTTCGCAAGAACCAGGTTCACTCCACTATGCAGATGACACTTTAATACTAGCAAGCAACTCACGACCAAGCCTAGCCCTCAAAAAAATTAAAGCGAGACAACTTTCGGTGGAAAATTATTTAAAAAAATGGAAACTTAAAATAAACACAACAAAGTGCGGACTGACCTGTTTCAGAAATGCAAGTGGAAGGGGGCATTATCTTGCAGTAAAAGAAAGCAAGTCCCTTTGTTTAAATATTCACAATTGTCCAATTACTGTTCAATCGGAAACAAATGACCTGGGAATTAATTTTCAGAATCGTTTACTCATTAATAGACACGGTAGTGCTGTGCTAAGCAAAGCAAAAATGGTCACAGGAATACTCAAACCATTACTTAATTCGAAACATTTGCTTTTAAAAACGAAACTGCTTATTTACAAGACTCTAATAAGACCACTTCATGAATATGGCTTCTGTGTATGGTTTACCATATCTCCCTCAGTTACAAAAGAAATGGAAGTTCTTGAAAGGATATTTTCCTTTAAGATTTTGCTGCGAATCTACCGAACCTACTTTCAAATACCTGTCCATCATCTCATAGGCCAGTTTGTCTTGAGCGAAAAAATTAATTAAAAAAAAAAATTAATTAATAACACAAACGAGAAAACCAGAAAAATAATTATTAAGAATTTAAAAAACCGTGGCAACAAAAAAAATCTTCACTTAAAAGTTATCTAAAGCTATTAGAACAGACAAGAAACACTTAATTTCAGACTCGGTCAACAGGCCAGCTGTTTTGGCATTAAGTGAAACCCAGGTTGGAGTAAATACTGATTTATCAGAATTTGCTCTACATGGGTATAGCTTGGTGCCATTACTCTTTTCCCATCATGATCTCGTGGTCTATGTTAGGAATGATATTGCTTGCCAGAGCCTTCCCCAATATGGGCAATGTTCCAACACGGACTTTAACTTCTTATGGCTCAAATTCACTGTCCGCAAGCATTTCATTCATTATTAATTTATTTACAGGAGTCGAAATCTTGACAGTAATTCGACTTGTAACGAGTTTGATGCACTGTCTGATTCCATCTCGAAAATTGTTTCCCTTTGTCCTCGCACTGAAATCGTTACTGCGGGCGATTTCAATGTACACAATTCCAATTGGCTCCGCTATTCTGGTCAGACAACACCCGAAGGAAGGTATGTCGAGCTCTTTGCCGGGTTACATCACCTTACCCAACTGATCGATGTGCCAACACGTATACCGGATGTTGCTGGGCAAGCCGCCCAGACTCTTGACTTGTTTCTTACTTCTCACCCTGATAAGTATACCATTAGTGTAACTTCTCCATTTGGCACTTCAGACCATTGTAACATTTCAGCTAATTTCTCATCCTCCACCCATCCAGTTAAAGAAAAATTTCCCACCAGGACCACTGCGTAAGCTTTTCCATCGCTCCTACTCTTCTGGAATCTTTCTTAGAAGATGGAAAACAGCATTTGTCCAGCCTGTCCCTAAGAAAGGTGGAAAGGATTCAGAGGTAATTTTTTAAAGGAAATACTATTGCAATTAGATATAAATAAAAGCAAATAAAACAAAAAAAAACAAGCTAAATATAGAATATAAAGATCCGATATTTGAAATAAAAAAAGAGAGTTTAGTTTGAATAGTTACCTTGTTTTGGGAAACCGTGGCATAAAATTTAAAAATGTTTTCTTATGAATGGTTTGAACAATTTTATATGGCTCTTTGATTCAGAGGTAATTGTAAAAGGAAATACTATTGAAATTAGATAAAAATAAATGCAATTAAAACAAAGGAAAAATAGGTCTTTAACACAACTAAAGCGTGTCCCGAAAATTATCTATAAGAGAATCTCGAACACGGATAGGTTGAATATAAATACATATATTTTGGAATAATAAATATGTGTACATATTTATATTCAAAATGGAACAGAAACTACTTATCTTTCTATAATGATTTTGGTCTCTTATCTCTTTTTCTACTTTTTAAAAAATGTTCACGTCCCGAAACTTGATTTCAGTCTCAAAAATACTCGAACCTAATATTAAAAGCAAAAAGATGTCTCCTCCTCGATTTTCTTTTTTTCCTCGAAAATTCCTCGATTTTCTTTAAAAAAAAATCTATCTTCGCTTCTAAGGCTCTCGCAAGAGTGCCCTTCAAGTTAATTTTCAACTACCAGTTTCCTCCCTCGTCCATTCCAATCATTCACTTTTACATACAACACAACCATTCGAGATCATCAACACGGCATTCTGGCGCTAAAAACCCATTTTGTACATTAATATATTTACGTCATTTTAAACTAATGTTCAAATTACGTTACGTTAAATTCGATTGAGTGATGTAGGTAAGAGTCCACCTGACTCGTTATTTTTAAGGCTTTCTTTTCGTTTCAGAAATGTCGTACTGGAACACCTGCTTTGTTGCTTTTGCAAAATAATAGCTAGGTACACTGGTGGTTCTTACGTCGAACAAGATCACCAGATCTTTGTGTCGCTTTACCTCAAATTATAAATTTTGGCGGCCTTCTTTCCCGCCGCCTGCAACTTTCTAGGCTTCTCCTGTCTCAGTTTTTGAAACTACCTAATGGTATCCCCTCTATCTTGGTCCCTATCACTATCTCTATCTCAAAGCCCAATATCATGGCAACTGGTCACCATGTTTCTACCAAAGTTCGCAAAATATATCGAAACACCTAGCACATCATGTTGCGAAGTTCGAATCGCACGGGATACTCTTGCCAGTGGCAATTCCCAACTCCGCTTGATTTCAGAGACCTATTGGAACTACCAGGTCCACACAGATCATTTCCCACTCAGTCATAAGACCAGCTGGCCTCTCGTTTACAAGTTTCACTTTTTTGGCGAGTTTTATGAACTTAACATCTCTTGTAATATCAAGATAAATAAATAAATGGCCCCTCATTTTGGGCCAGTTATATTTTTCTGCTACCCTAGCAAAAGTTTCACGCCCATCTGTTCTGAGAGCGGAGCATCATGGCAATCATTTAAGATCGATAAGAGGCCTAACTAAAATTGCAAAGCGTGGCACGAATCTTTGACACCAAGAAATATTTCCTACAAAACTTATAGTTTTGTTCACTCTTTTAGGTGGAAGAATCCTCATCATGCCTTCCACTTTTTCGGGTCAACATGGAGCACGTTCCTATCAACTACATAACCAAGAAATTTCAAAGAAAGCCTATTACCTATATTATGTAATTACACTTTTCCCTACCTACTTTTAAACCCGCCTCGCCTACCTTTTAAGAACTTCTGTGAGAATTTCTAGATGTTCCTCAAACGAATCGGTGACATTGATAGTGTCATCTAAGTACACAAAGACGAACGGTTCTAAGTCGGTACCTAGAACGTCGTCAATAAACTTTTGCCATGTCGCTGGTGAATTGCGAAGTCCGAGTGGCATCCTACGAAATTGAAAAAGACCCCTCCCTGGCACGGTAAAAGCTGTGCATTTACGCGATTTTTCCTACATTGGAATCTGCCAATAAGCAGATTTAATATCAAATGAGGACAAGTACTTCGCGTTTCGAAGCTTGTCCAAAATCGCTGAAATAAACGTTAGTGGATACGCATCCTTATCAGTTATCTAATCTAATTTCCTAAAGTCAATGATATATATAGATATATAGATATAGAACTGCCGTCTTTCCATTTTACGAGAACAATCGGCGATGGAGTTCTTAATCGGTATGTTTCTGAATCTTGGTCGAAACTGGGTAATATCGTGAATTGATTGGTTCTGCGGACGTCCTGATTTGTATGCAACTTAGTTGGTTCACCTTATCCTTCAGTCATTGATTTGAAAAGCTTTTCTAACAAGTTTTATAACTTCCTATTCTCAAGATCGACCAAGTACAATTTTTCTCTAATCGCTACCGTGTCTGGTACCTAAGCCACAAGCTTAAAAACCTCTGCATACCAGATCTCAAATAAGGGACTTAATTCGATAGTGCCCAAAAGTCTGCACACGAGACCAATTGGTGTGTTAGATTCGCTATTACTAGACATTCTCTTAAATTGGATCTATTCTCAGCCTCCACTGGTAGAGAAACAGACCCAGCTACTCCTATACCTGTCCCATCTGCTAACTTTACTGACACAACGCTATTCCTTTCTAATCTAAGTACTAAGTCTTTCAATATTTTCCACCCGTCACCACCCACAATGCTGCAAGAGGCTCCTTAATCAAGTAGGCCCAAAAACTTGATTCAATAAATCCTAGCTCCTAAATATGGTCTAGTGTCCCTACCGTTTGCCGATAAAGTGAAACTCAAATGAATTTGTCTTTCTACTTGATTGACAGCAGACGACCTAACGACCGACGGTTCTCCTGCCCTGCTGACACGAGAGCCCCTTCCCCATTTTCTGAACACCGCCTACAATCCCATAGACACCTACTGCCCCACACCCGAAACATTTTCTTTGGACCGAACAGTTTTGTGCCAAATTTCCATCCCAGTTACAATTGTAGACCTAACGATCTATTTAAAAGGGGTCTTTGGGACTCGAGCAACAGCTTGTTCTTCCAGTCTTTCCATAAATATATTCACTGATGTTCCACTAAAAATGTCACCCCGTGTTTTAGGTCTCCAAGTTGTAGTGTATTAATCAGATAAATAAAAAACTCATAATTATTTTTATTGTTTTTTTTTATTTAATTAAATAAATATTTTCACAACTTTTTTTTATGTTTTTTATATTTTGGTCTGAAGGACTACTGCCATCACGCCTTGGTTCAGACAATGATCCTTCAGCCAGTCCTAACGCAGAACGCAAACAACCTTGGGTCTGACCAACTTGCACCTGAAGTTGGGTTTTGCATTTTAATTGGAGTTTTTTTTCTCAACTTCTTCTTCCCTATCACTATTATCACTATCACCGGTGAGATCTCTTAGCAAACAAAAAAATCTGCTTAAAAAACTCATTAATAACACAAACGAGAAAACCAGAAAAATAATTATTAAAAATAAAAAAAAAAACTGGCAACCCTTACCGATTTATATAAAAAAATCTTCATTTTAAAGTTTCCTAAAGCTATTAGAACAAACTATGATAATACTTTTTACTATACTAACAAACACGATATTCTCGTTCGACCACGAACGAATAACACGAAAAGACAACGCAAAAAAATGCAACAGCAGCTTGATTGAAACTTGCTGTCATCACGACTGCTCAGCTGGGATGGGTTCCATGGAGGAATTTAGGATTTCTTATGATAAACTTAATTGATTTATCGAATCAAATAGTTTATGAAAAGAAGAACATACATTGTTGCACAGTAGGGTGCAGATAAATATGGGCGCCAGGAATTTATTTTAAACCGATTTAGAAAATTTCAAAACTAAATATAGAATATAAAGATCCGATATTTGAAATAAAAGAAAGAGAGTTTAGTTTGAATAGTTAATTTATTTTGGGAAACCGTGAGATAGAAGGCCCGTGGACTAAAACCCAACTATGTTTTCTAATAAATTGTTTGAATAATTTAATATGGTCGTTTGATGCAGACATAATTGTAAAAGGAAATACTATTAAAATTAGATAAAAATAAAAGCAATTAAAACAAAAGAACAATGGATCTTTAAGACAACTAAAGCGTGTCCCGAAAATTATCTATATGGGAATCTCGAATACGGATAGGTTGAATATAAATATATATATTTTGGAATAATAAATATATACATATATTTATATTCAAAATTGACCACAAACTACTTATCTTTCTAAAATGCTTTTTGTCTCCAATTGTATTTTCTCCTTTTTTAAATCTTTCACGTCCTGAATCCTGATTTCAGTCTCAAAAATCCTCGATCCTAATTTTAAAAGCAAACAAATGTCTACTCCTCGATTATCTTTCTTTCTCAAAAATTCCGCGATTTTCTTTAAAAAAAACTGTCTTCGCTTTTAAGGCTCTCGCAATAGTGTCCTTTAAGCTATTTTTCTACTACCACCTTTCTCCCTCGTCCATTCCATTCATTCACTCATACATACAACACAACCATTCGCTTTCGAGATAATCAATACGGCATTCTAGCTTCCTGGAAACTTTACGCTAACCAAGAAAGCCACACACAAACACGATTTCCACAATTTATTGGATGTGCTTTCAAAACTTGCCAAAACATAATGGACGAGTTCTGAACCCTTCCACACTATCTTTTTTCGAAAAAAATTGAAAAAGAAATAAAATCGAAAAGAAGTCTCAACTAGGATTTTTTTTACTACTCTACTACTATAGCGTGGGATTCGAAGCAAGAATTAATTTACCAAAACTATTTTTTGGAGATACAGAGAGTGTTGTTACTTTTAAATAATTTTCAACTTCTTTAAAACCTAACCTCACATGCGCTAAAAACCCAATTTCACATTAACATATTTACGTCAGTTTAGACTAATGTTAAAATTACGTTACGTTAAATTCAATTGAGTGATGTAGGTAACAGTCCACCTGACTAGTTATTTTTAAGCCTTTCTTCTCGTTTCAGAAATTTCGTGCTGGAACTCGAACACCTGCGTTTGTTGCTTTTGAAAAATAATGGCTAGGTACACCGGCGGTTTCTACGCCAAACGAGATCACCAGGTTGAAACTGTGTCTGTGTGACTCTTTTCCTCAAATTATAAGTTTTGATGCCCTTCTTTTCCGCCGCCTCCAACTTTCTAGCTATCTCCTGTCTCAGTTTCTGAAACCGCCTAACGGTATCCCCTCTATCTTGATCCCTCTCACTATCTTTGTCTCTAAACCCTACATCATAGCGTATAGTCCTACCAAAGTTTGCGAAATATGGCGAAACACCTAGCACCTCATGTTGCGAAGTTCAGATCGCACGGGAAACTTCTGCCAGTTGATAATCTGAACTCCGCTGGTTTTCGGTGACGTACGCTCGGAGCGTAGTCTTAATAATTTGGTTGATTCGCTCCGCAGGATTTGCTTGCAGGTGGTAATGTGCCGTATACCTAAGTTATGACCCGTACGCTTCAGTAAGCGCCTTCAGTTCCTAGCTAAGGAACTGGGGATCGTTTTCACAGACGATCCACTTTGGAACACCGAAGAGAAGAAAGACGTTAGTTAACCTACCAATTCCACACAGATCATTTCACACTCGGTCAAAAGACCAGCGGGCCTCTAGTGTACCAGTTTCACTTTATTTGCGAGTTTTACGAACTTAACATATTTTGTAATATCACTCCTCATTTTGGGCCAGTTATATTTTTCTGCTACCCTAGCAAAACTTTTTTCACGCCCATGTGTCCTGAGAGCGGAGCATCATGGCAATCGTTTAAGATCTTCGCCCTATCAGATTACCCTACTACAAAATTCCTCCTCAGTCTTGTTGTGAACAACAATATGGTTCACCCTAATGTTTATAAAGCCGTCCATCCTCAACTCAGAACACAACACAGCACAACACAGAACGGAAATTACACTTTTGGCTACCTACATTTAAACCCGCCTCTCCTAACCTTTTAAAAACTTCTTTGAGAATTTCTAGTTGTTTCTCAAAAGAATCGGTGACAATGATAATGTTATCTAAGTACACAAAGACGAACGGTTCTAACTCAGTACCTAGAACGTCGTCAAAAACTTTTCCCATATCGCTGGTTAATTGTGCAGTCCGAATTGCATTCTACGAAATTGAAAGAAGCTCCTCCCTGGCACGGTAAAGGCTGTGTATTTACGCAATTCTTTCTACATTGGAATCTGCCAATAAGCAGATTTAATATCTAATGAGAACAAGTACTTCGCGCTTCGAACCAAAATCACTGAAATAAACGGTAGTGGATAAGCATCCTTATCAGTAACCTAATCTAAATTTCTATAGTCAACGCAGAACCGATAGTTGCAGTCTTTTCTCTTTACGAAAAGAATCGGCGATGGAATTCTTGATCGATATGTTTCTGAATCGTGGGCGAAATAGGGTAATATCAATTGGTGTGGGAGATTCGGTATTACTTGACATTCTATTAAAACGAATCTATTTTCAACCTCCACTGGTAGAGAAATAGACCCAGCAACTTTTGTACCTGCCCCATCAGCTAACGATAGTGACCCAATACTACTCTCTTCTAATCTTAGTCCTAAGTCTTTCAACATTTTCCTCCCGTCACCACCCATAATGGTGCGAGAAGCTCCTTAATTAAGTAGTCCCAAAAACTTGATTCTATAAATCCTAACTCCTAATTATGGTCTAATATCCCTACCGTTTGCCGATAAAGTGAAACTCAAATGAATTTGTCGTTCCAGTTGATTGACAGACCGACGGGTCTCCTGCCCCGCTGACAGAAGAGCCACTTCCCTATTTCCCGAACACCGCCTACAATCCCTAAAAGGGAGTAAAACAAACAACATTTACCTTAAGGGTATCTAGCTCCCTACCTAAGACAGCAAGTTCCTTAACAGTCTATGGTTTGGAACTCGCAATCTGCACCTGATAAAAGTGGTCTACGTTCTTCCTCAATATTGAAATCATCCTTGCCTCTGATAAAGGTTCCGACAATCTTCGGAACAATGTCCTCATAGTGGCAAGACACGCGCCGAAAATTTTATCTTTTCCCTGTGAATGCCGATTAATTTCTTTCAAGATAAGATCATCGTATTTCGAAAGAAGGAACTCCGTTTTGAGTTCCTTGGAGAGTTCTTGCCAATCCCCTAAATCTTCTCTAACCGTCTTGTACCACATAAGGGCCCTATCGGGCAAAAGCTCCGAAGCCGATTTGAAAAGTTGGGATTCTCAGCCATCGTTAGCCAGACGAAGTTCTTCCAGTCTTTCCAGGAATAAATTCATTGATATTCCACAAGAGTCACCAGTAAATTTCACCCCCACTTCCCTACACCTTCGGTGCATTTCTGTTTTTTTATTTAATTAAATAAACATTTTCACATTTTTTTTTGTTTATGTTTTTTTATATTTCATATGCTGGGACCTTAATATTAATATCACTGAGTGAAGGACTACTGCTATCACGCCTTGGTTCAGGCAATGTCCCTTAAGCCAGTCCTTCCGCAGATTTTTTGGAGATACCTTAAGAAGGCCCTTAAATAAAATAAATATATGTGTTGTGTGTTGTTAACCTACAAGAATGGAAGGGACCTACAATTTACCGCCGAGTCCGAACGGCTAGAAGAGATGCACTTTTTCGAGACAAATTTTACTCTTGGAGGTTTTGTCAGTTCCCCGCAAGAATCAGTACCCCAGAAAAAAAGGTGGATATGAGCTGGATTTAAACCCAGGCTTATTCGCTTAGCAGTCCGACACACTAACTACTAAGCCACGGGGCACTACTAAGAAGGCCCTTAGTCTCCTCAATTTTTGCTTCCATAGCATCTCTATCCTTATCAAAAGTAAAAGGGTACACCTTGCTAACCTCCATCGAGTTTCTCTTAACGAGTAACCACGATGACCTTAATGCTTTCCTCATCTCATCTACCGAACCTTCTTTCAAATGCCTGTCCATCATCTCATAGGCCAGTTTATCTTGAGCGAATCTTCCTTTATTCATATTTATTAAAAAAAATTAATAACAAAAACGAGAAAACCAGAAAAATAATTATTTAAAATTAAAAAAACCTGGCAACCCTTATAGATTTATATAAAAAAAAATCTTCACTTTAAAGTTTCCTAAATGTATTAGGAAAAACAAGACCGCTATTGTAAAGAAAAAACTCTATTTAAATTTTCATCGTGAAAAAACTACAAGGTTGTCGCCACGAATTACTTCTTCTCAAATGTATTAACAAAGTGGGAAAAAAAAGTGCCAGCGATTAACCACCAACTGAAATTGTTTTCCTCAAAGAATAATAAATATAATATCGTATCAATACAAAAAAACACAATTAAACCGTCACTCAATTTCAAAAATAAAATAAATTTCGCGAATAAAAACTGCAAAAAAAACTCTATCAACTATCACTGAAAAGAACTCAATTTAAATTTCACCCAAAATTAATTTTTGCAAAACAAGAAATAAATGTGGCGAAAAAGGTATCCCATGCGAGAAAAAATAATAAAAAGGAACTCTTAACATAATGAAAGAAATAGATCTCCTGGCATATTTTAATTCAAAATGGAACACAAACTACTTATCTTTCTATAATGTTTTTTGTCTCATATCTCCTCTTTTCCTTTTTTTAATCTTTCACGTCCCGAATACTGATTTTAGTCTCAAAAATCCTCCATCCTAAACTTAAAAGCAAAAAGATGTATCATTCTCGATCTTCTTTTCTTCCTCAGACAAGACAAGACAAGAGTGCCCTTCAAGCTAATTTTCAACTACCACCTTCCTCCCTCGTCCATTCCAGTCATTAACTTATAACACAACCATTCGTTTTCGAGATCATCAACACGGCATTCTGGCTTCCTGGAAGCTTGACGCTAACCTAGAAAGCCACCGTTGTGGGATCTAACGAAACTTTACTTTCACGCACACAAACACAATTTCCACAATTTGTTGGATATGCTTTCAAAACTTTCCGAAACATAAAAGACAAGTTCAGAACCCTTCCCAACTATCTATTTTCGAGAAAAAATGAAAAAGAAATAAAATCGAGAAGAAGTCTCAACTAGGATTTTTCTTACTACTCTACTACTATCGCGTGGAATTCGAAGCAAGAATTAGTTTACCAAAACTATTTTGAAGATACAGAGAGGATTGTTACTTTTAAATCATTTACAACTTTTATAAAACCTTACTTTACACGCGCTAAAAACCCATTTTGTACATTAATACATTTACGTCATTTTAAACTAATGTTAAAATTACGTTACGTTAAATTTGATTGAGGTATGTAGAGAAGAGTCCATCTGACTCGTAATTTTGAATGACTTCCTTCTCGTTTCAGAAATGTCGTGCTGGAACTCAAACACCTGCGTTTGTTGCTTTTGCAAAATAATGGCTAAGTACACCGATGGTTCCTACGCCAAACGAGATCACCAGGTCGAAACTGTGTCTGTGTGTCTCTTTTCCTCAAATTATAAGTTTTGACGCCTAACGGTATCCCCTCTATCTTGGTCCCTCTCACTATCTTTGTCTCTAAACCCTACATCATAGCATAAAGTCACCATGTTCCTACCAAAGTTTGCGAAATATGGCGAAACACCTAGCACCTCATGTTGCGAAGTTCAGATCGCACGGGAAACTTCTGCCAGTTGATAATCTGAACTCCGCTGGTTTTCGGTGACGTACGCTCGGAGCGTAGTCTTAATAATTTGGTTGATTCGCTCCGCAGGATTTGCTTGCAGGTGGTAATGTGCCGTATACCTAAGTTGTGACCCGTACGCTTCAGTAAGCGCCTTCAGTTCCTAGCTACGGAACTGGGGATCGTTTTCACAGACGATCCACTTTAGGACACCGAAGAGAAGAAAGACGTTAGTTAACCTACCAATTCCACACAGATCATTTCACACTCGGTCAAAAGACCAGCTGGCCTCTTGTGTACCAGTTTCACTTTATTTGCGAGTTTTACGAACTTAACATATTTTGTAATATCACTCCTCATTTTGGGCCAGTTATATTTTTCTGCTACCCTAGCAAAACTTTTTTCACGTCCATGTGTCCTGAGAGCGGAGCATCACGGCAATCGTTTAAGATCTTCGCCCTATCAGATTACCCTACTACAAAATTCCTCCTCAGTCTTGTTGTGAACAACAATATGGTTCACCCTAATGTTTATAAAGCCGTCCATCCTCAACTCAGAACACAACACAGCACAACACAGAACAGAAATTACACTTTTGGCTACCTACATTTAAACCCGCCTCTCCTAACCTTTTAAAAACTTCTTTGAGAATTTCTAGTTGTTTCTCAAAAGAATCGGTGACAATGATAATGTTATCTAAGTACACAAAGACGAACGGTTCTAACTTAGTACCTAGAACGTCGTCAAAAACTTTTCCCATATCGCTGGTTAATTGTGCAGTCCGAATGGCATTCTACGAAATTGAAAGAAGCTCCTCCCTGGCACGGTAAAGGCTGTGTATTTACGCAATTCTTTCTACATTGGAATCTGCCAATAAGCAGATTTAATATCTAATGAGAACAAGTACTTCGCGCTTCGAACCAAAATCACTGAAATAAACGGTAGTGGATAAGCATCCTTATCAGTAACCTAATCTAAATTTCTATAGTCAACGCAGAACCGATAGTTGCAGTCTTTTCTCTTTACGAAAAGAATCGGCGATGGAATTCTTGATCGATATGTTTCTGAATCGTGGGCGAAATAGGGTAATATCAATTGGTGTGGGAGATTCGGTATTACTTGACATTCTATTAAAACGAATCTATTTTCAACCTCCACTGGTAGAGAAATAGACCCAGCAACTTTTGTACCTGCCCCATCAGCTAACGATACTGACCCAATACTACTCTCTTCTAATCTTAGTCCTAAGTCTTTCAACATTTTCCTCCCGTCACCACCCATAATGGTGCGAGAAGCTCCTTAATTAAGTAGTCCCAAAAACTTGATTCTATAAATCCTAACTCCTAATTATGGTCTAATATCCCTACCGTTTGCCGATAAAGTGAAACTCAAATGAATTTGTCGTTCCAGTTGATTGACAGACCGACGGGTCTCCTGCCCCGCTGACAGAAGAGCCACTTCCCTATTTCCCGAACACCGCCTACAATCCCTAAAAGGGAGTAAAACAAACAACATTTACCTTAAGGGTATCTACCTCCCTACCTAAGACAGCAAGTTCCTTAACAGTCTATGGTTTGGAACTCGCAATCTGCACCTGATAAAAGTGGTCTACGTTCTTCCTCAATATTGAAATCATCCTTGCCTCTGATAAAGGTTCCGACAATCTTCGGAACAATGTCCTCATAGTGGCAAGACACGCGCCGAAAATTTTATCTTTTCCCTGTGAATGCCGATTAATTTCTTTCAAGATAAGATCATCGTATTTCGAAAGAAGGAACTCCGTTTTGAGTTCCTTGGAGAGTTCTTGCCAATCCCCTAAATCTTCTCTAACCGTCTTGTACCACATAAGGGCCCTATCGGGCAAAAGCTCCGAAGCCGATTTGAAAAGTTGGGATTCTCAGCCATCGTTAGCCAGACGAAGTTCTTCCAGTCTTTCCAGGAATAAATTCATTGATATTCCACAAGAGTCACCAGTAAATTTCACCCCCACTTCCCTACACCTTCGGTGCATTTCTGTTTTTTTATTTAATTAAATAAACATTTTCACATATTTTTTTTGTTTATGTTTTTTTTATATTTTATATGCTGGGACCTTAATATTAATATCACTGAGTGAAGGACTACTGCTATCACGCCTTGGTTCAGGCAATGTCCCTTAAGCCAGTCCTTCCGCAGATTTTTTGGAGATACCTTAAGAAGGCCCTTAAATAAAATATATATATGTGTTGTGTGTTGTTAACCTGCAAGAATGGAAGGGACCTACAATTTACCGCCGAGTCCGAACGGCTAGAAGAGATGCACTTTTTCGAGACAAATTTTACTCTTGGAGGTTTTGTCAGTTCCCCGCAAGAATCAGTACCCCAGAAAAAAAGGTGGCTATGAGCTGGATTTAAACCCAGGCTTATTCGCTTAGCAGTCCGACACACTAACTACTAAGCCACGGGGCACTACTAAGAAGGCCCTTAGTCTCCTCAATTTTTGCTTCCATAGCATCTCTATCCTTATCAAAAGTAAAAGGGTACACCTTGCTAACCTCCATCGAGTTTCTCTTAACGAGTAACCACGATGACCTTAATGCTTTCCTCATCTCATCTACCGAACCTTCTTTCAAATGCCTGTCCATCATCTCATAGGCCAGTTTATCTTGAGCGAATCTTCCTTTATTCATATTTATTAAAAAAAATTAATAACAAAAACGAGAAAACCAGAAAAATAATTATTTAAAATTAAAAAAACCTGGCAACCCTTATAGATTTATATAAAAAAAAATCTTCACTTTAAAGTTTCCTAAATGTATTAGGAAAAACAAGACCGCTATTGTAAAGAAAAAACTCAATTTAAATTTTCATCGAGAAAAAACTACAAGGTTGTCTGCCACGAATTACTTCTTCTCAAATGTATTAACAAAGTGGGGAAAAAAAAGTGCCAGCGATTAACCACCAACTGAAATTGTTTTCCTCAAAGAATAATAAATATAATATCCTATCAATACAAAAAAACACAATTAAACCGTCACTCAATTTCAAAAATAAAATAAATTTCGCGAATAAAAACTGCAAAAAAAACTCTATCAACTATCACTGAAAAGAACTCAATTTAAATTTCACCCAAAATTAATTTTTGCAAAACAAGAAATAAATGTGGCGAAAAAGGTATCCCATGCGAGAAAAAATAATAAAAAGGAACTCTTAACATAATGAAAGAAATAGACCTCCTGGCATATTTTAATTCAAAATGGAACACAAACTACTTATCTTTCTATAATGTTTTTTGTCTCATATCTCCTCTTTTCCTTTTTTTAATCTTTCACGTCCCGAATACTGATTTAAGTCTCAAAAATCCTCCATCCTAAACTTAAAAGCAAAAAGATGTATCATTCTCGATCTTCTTTTCTTCCTCAGACAAGACAAGACAAGAGTGCCCTTCAAGCTAATTTTCAACTACCACCTTCCTCCCTCGTCCATTCCAGTCATTAACTTATAACACAACCATTCGTTTTCGAGATCATCAACACGGCATTCTGGCTTCCTGGAAGCTTGACGCTAACCTAGAAAGCCACCGTTGTGGGATCTAACGAAACTTTACTTTCACGCACACAAACACAATTTCCACAATTTGTTGGATATGCTTTCAAAACTTTCCAAAACATAAAAGACAAGTTCAGAACCCTTCCCAACTATCTATTTTCGAGAAAAAATGAAAAAGAAATAAAATCGAGAAGAAGTCTCAACTAGGATTTTTCTTACTACTCTATTACTATCGCGTGGAATTTGAAGCAAGAATTAGTTTACCAAAACTATTTTGAAGATACAGAGAGGATTGTTACTTTTAAATCATTTACAACTTTTATAAAACCTTTCTTTACACGCGCTAAAAACCCATTTTGTACATTTACGTCATTTTAAACTAATGTTAAAATTACGTTACGTTAAATTTGATTGAGGTATGTAGAGAAGAGTCCATCTGACTCGTAATTTTGAATGACTTCCTTCTCGTTTCAGAAATGTCGTGCTGGAACTCAAACACCTGCGTTTGTTGCTTTTGCAAAATAATGCTAGGTACACCGATGGTTTCTACGCCAAACGAGATCACCAGGTTGAAACTGTGTCTGTGTGTCTCTTTTCCTCAAATTATAAGTTTTGACGGCCTTCTTTTCCGCCGCCTCCAACTTTCTAGCTATCTCCTGTCTCAGTTTCTGAAACCGCCTAACGGTATCCCCTCTATCTTGGTCCCTCTCACTATCTTTGTCTCTAAACCCTACATCATAGCATAAAGTCACCATGTTCCTACCAAAGTTTGCGAAATATGGCGAAACACCTAGCACCTCATGTTGCGAAGTTCAGATCGCACGGGAAACTTCTGCCAGTTGATAATCCCAACTCCGCTGGTTATCGGTGACGAACGCTCAGAGCGTAGTCTTAATAATTTAATTGATTCGCTCCGCAGGATTTGATTGCAGGTGGTAATGCACCGTATACCTAAGTTCCTCAGTTCCTAGCTACGGAACTGGGGATCGTTTTCACAGGAACACCGAGAAGAAAAACGTTTTTTCCAATTCCCGACAGACCGCTTTCGCCTTAGCGGGCCGTAATGCAAACAACAAGGGAAATTAATTGAAATAATCGACGACCGTTAAAACATATATAAAGGCGCACGACGACTTTGGTAGTTAACCTACCAAGTCCACACAGATCATTTCACACTCGGTCATAAGACCAGCTGGCCTCTTGTGCACCAGTTTCACTTTATTTGCGAATTTTACGAACTTAACATATTTTTTAATATCACTCCTCTTTTTTGGCCAGTTATATTTTTCTGCTACCCTAGCAAAACTTTTTTCACGCCCATGTGTCCTGAGAGCGGAGCATCATGGCAATCGTTTAAGATCTTTGCCCTATCAGATTACCCTACTATAAAATTCCACTCCTCAGTCTTGTTGTGAACAACAATATGGTTTACCCTAATGTTTATAAAGCCGTCCATCCTCAACTCAGAACACAACACAACACAGAAATTACACTTTTGCTTACCTACATTTAAACCCGCCTCTCCTAACCTTTTAAAAACTTCTTTGAGAATTTCTAGTTGTTTCTCAAAAGAATCGGTGACAATGATAATGTCATCTAAGTACACAAAGACGAACGGTTCTAACTCGGTACCTAGAACGTCGTCAAAAACTTTTGCCATATCGCTGATGAATTGTGCAGTCCAAATGGCATTCTACGAAATTGAAAGAGATCCCTCCCTGGCACGGTAAAGGCTGTGTATTTACGCGATTCTTTCTACATTGGAATCTGCAAATAAGCAGATTTAATATCTAATGAGAACAAGTACTTCGCGCTTCGAACCAAAATCACTGAAATAAACGGTAGTGGATAAGCATCCTTATCAGTAACCTAATCTAAATTTCTATAGTCAACGCAGAACCGATAGTTGCAGTCTTTTCTCTTTACGAAAAGATTCGGCGATGGAATTCTTGATCGATATGTTTCTGAATCGTGGGCGAAACAGGGTAATATCATTAATTGATTGGTTTTGCGGACTTCCTAATCTTGTGCGCAACTAAGTTTGTGCACCCTAATCCCTCGGTCATTGATTTGAAAAGCTTTTCTGACTAGTGGTCTAACTTCCTATTCTCAATATCGTCCAAATACCATTTTTCTCTAATCGCTACCATGTTTGTTACCGAGCCACTAGCTTGAAAACCTCCACATACCAGATCTCAAATACGGAACTTAATCCGATAGTGACCAAAAGTCTGCACCCGAGATCAATTGGTGTGGGAGATTCGGTATTACTTGACATTCTATTAAAACGAATCTATTATCAACCTCCACTGGTAAAGAAATAGACCCAGCAACTTTTATACCTGCCCCATCTGCTAACGCTTCTGACCCAATACTACTCTCTTCTAATCTAAGTCCTTAGTGTTTCAACATTTTCCACCCGTCACCACCCATAATGGTGCGAGAAGCTCCTTAATCAAGTAAGCCCAAAAATTTGATTCAATAAATCCTAGCTCCTAAATATGGTCTAATATCCCTATCGTTTGCCGATAAAGTGAAACTCAAATGAATTTGTCGTTCCAGTTGATTGACAGCAGACAACCTAACTTACGCCAACGGATCTCCTGCCCTGCTGACACCAGAGCCCGTTCCTCATTTCCCAAACATCGCCTACAATCTGTACAATTGACATCTACTGCCCCACAACCGAAACATTTTCTTTAGACCAAACAGTTTTGTGCCAAATGCCCATCTCAGTTACAATTGTAACACCTAACGACCTGTCTTAAAGGGTTTTTGGAACTCGAGCAACAGCCGCAACTCGGTGCTGACCAGACGAACTCGGCTAGTAACCACATTTTGGTTCCAACAAATGTCTACCTCTAGTTAGTGGAGTAAAACTATCCACATTCACCTTAAGTGTATCTAGCTCTCTACCTAAGACGGCAAGTTCCTTAACAGTCTTTGGTTTGGAACTCGCAATCTGCACCTGATAAAAGTGGTCTACGTTCTTCCTCAATATTGAAATCATCCTTCCCACTGATAAAGGTTCCGACAATCTTGGGAACAATGTCCTAATAGTGCGAACGCCGATTAATTTCTTTCAACACAAGATTATAAAAAAATTATTCCGAACGCTCGACATGATCTTATTATAACACGAGCCAGAATGGATAAAACGCTCTAATCTCACACAGATGAAAAAGTACAAGTACAACTTCATAAGGTACGTTACATTATCAGATTCTATGAAATTGAATTTATACAAATCTATAAATAAAAACAGTGCTATGAAAATTGCTTTCCGAAACTGGGATCTTTATGAAATATGGAAGTACCATCCTGCCTCAATCAAATGTATGCATCATGGATAAAAGCTGAACAACAGAAAATTAAAAGACCCACCAAGTTTACTAAAAAGTTTAGAAGTGAACCAGACAATGTAATAAAATCTCTTTTTCAAATAAAAAGTACAACAACAAGTTTCAATAATTTTTTTTTTATTTCTTAATTTTAAACAGAATTGCTTGAATGACAACGTTGTCTTTTAAATCCATATGGTAAAGAGCTGTGGTCTTCCAGAAAACGACGTTTTTCCGATTTGGCTGTGTAGGTTTTTACTTCTGGTATGGTAAGCACTTGATGATCTTTTGTCCGCCGAATATTATTACATTTAATAATTTAATAATAATATTTTCACTGTCTGAGGAAGAAGAAGAATTTAAAACAGCGTCTTTAACAGAATCGAAGTTGATTTTTTGAGATGATTCATAATTAAGACAAATCCCCTTCACTTTGCAGACAACATGTTCCATCTTGTCTTTTGCACTGAACACTTTAAAGGCATAATTTTTAGGGCCTCCGCTGACGAATTCCGTTATATAACTTCCGATTCCATACATTTCAGATTCGTCCGTCATATCACCAATGAATTGTCCTGTAGGAGGTTCAAATTCCCCCTGACGACTTACATATATTACCGAATCAGTATCGTTATACAGAACTCTTTTCTCTAACTTTTCCGGGTAGCTATACAGTTTTAACCGAGCTATTGTAGTGGTGTAAGCAGCAACACAAACATTTACTGTCGATAAAGAGTCGATTGCTTCTTCTTTCATTTCAAAGTTAACGACAACGTTTTCTTCATTTAAAGGAAGAATGTGAAGAACTTCAATCGATGGATGCGTAAGCAGATGAAATAAAGTGGAAGGGTTGTTCAGAACAACAGTTTGAAGTTGGTTTTCACGCTGTCCAAATTTTCCCCAAAACGAATTTAAAATCAGCTTTGCAAGTGACCTCTTTCCTGGATTGTCACGTATTTCTGAAAATTCTAGCTGAATATTTTCATTTTTAAGAAAATCAGAAATATATTTCTCCTTTTCTTGGTGAGATGAACATTCAGTTGGCCAACCAGATGCTTCTTGTTTAATTTTTAGGAATTTGTTCATCATAGATGTAAAGAGCCCATCATCAGAATTTCTTGTTGGGTTATATTGGACTACATTATATTCCCATATTTCAAAGATTGAAAGTATACTGTAGCCTTTTTTAACTGTTTTTATGACCTCGTCAATTACTCAAGTCCCAACCATTGCTCTTTGTTCATCAGTATGAGTACACATTTGTTCATTGTTTTTTTCATCACTGCAACTTCTACACAATGAAAACATGAGCTTGTCATTTTTTTTCATTGGCAATACCGGGTGAAGCAGGTTTTCTGGAGGTAAAATTTTACAATTCACAAGTCTATTTAACCTATCCAATTTCGTTGTTGAACAGATTGCATCGCGAGTAATGTGAATTGTAGGATGGCCAATGGGGAATTTTCCGTTCTTAGAAACCAATGGGTATAGAGAACAAACATCTATGTACTTAATTTGATCATTTTCGTGTAGGGGATCATCGCGTTTGTGCTTCAAGCAGAGAGGATGACGATGGTAATAGCACCCATGGAATTCAAAAATCTGTTTGCTTTCTTCACAAAAACCATCAATTTTTACTCCGTTGATAATAACCTCTTTGCCTTTATAGGAATGTTTGATGTTTATATTTCGTTTCTGCTCTTCCCAAATCATCCACTTTATAGCTTCTGGTGACTGGTTGTCAATGCATCTGTATCCATTTTGGGTATTAATCAGATAGTGTTTGGCTTGAGAAAGTTGCGTCTATATAAAAGATTGCAAGCTGAAGCAATCGTTACTGATTCTATAAATGGTTGAACGTTACATTGCGAAAGAAATAATTTTATAAATTCCGAGCAAGCCCCTGTCAATATTTTTACATCACTCTTGCAGTATTCGACAAGTTCGTGCTTCATATCAAAATAATCATTTTGATGTTCAGAATACCATTTTAAAAAAATAGCGCGTTCTTCCGACCTCATGGTATTGGCATTGTAAAATTCAATTGCTGGTAATGTTCCAATGTACTCTTCATTTTCTTTTGTGTTGAAAAGATGCGGACAGTAACCTTTCTTTAAATCGGCGACAAGTCAAACGCTTTTGGGAGTTTCGATAACGCCATGGAAAAGTAGTTTATCGAGTCGATAAATTTTACGTTTCCTATTTGCATCACTATAATCTTTGTTCCTTTCATAATTAGTTCGGGGCTTAGTTCTGTTTTTTTTTAGAACATAGCTCAAACTGAATTGATGATCGTAAGCTTGACCATTGTGGGCAACTACTATCACTTTTTTAAATTTCTTCCGAGTTTCGAAAGTATGATGAACAAACTTAGGTATAACGTCTTCTCCTTTCAGAACGTTCAAGGATAATTTGCAATATTGACAGAAATACAAATCAGGACATTCCACACATTGGCTGCATTTGTTTTGAAACACACATAAATTTGGTTCATGTTGTGTTATTAAAGCCTTTGTTGTTATTGTTTCATCTCCCTCATGCATACGTTTTACTCCAATAACTTTTTCTTGGCGACTTTCAAGGTCATAAAATATGTACAAGAAATTTTCCAAATTTGGTTTTCTCGTATCAGGCATGATGAAACACATATGGTCTTCAGGTACATGTTGTTTACAGTTCTTGCAAAAGAACTCCCCACATATATGTTGTCGGCTACCTCCATAGGATTTTAAACAAGCGAGGCATCTTTTTATTTGCTCGCAGATTGACAGTTTTCCTGACGAGCTGCTCATTTTGTGGTTGTCATAGCATTCTGTTCCTTAAAAATTTCGCTTACAGTCTTTGCATAGAATTTTTTTCGGTGTTTCTTTGCATTTTGGAGAATTTTGGCATTGCGAACAAAGACTAAAACAACGATGAGCATTTTTTGTGTTATACGGTGAATGACACATCTCGCAGTAATAACTACAACGAAATGCGGCGGTTAAAGAAGTTATGACATTGGAATGATTATTGTAATACAATAAATTTATTTTTTTATCATCAATGTCATTTGAAACTCCTTCGTAAATTATTTTACGACCCCTCGCTCTGTATTCGTACACTGTAATTTTGTAATTTCTTAAATGAGATCGAAATGATTTCAACTCATTTATTCCACATCCTTCTGATGGGATATTGACTTTAGCATCTTCTAGAAGTTTTAAAGCTCTCTCCGTCTGAATTTTGCCGGTGTCTCTTTTTATTTTGCCAAAATTGGCTTCCTTGTCTGTGTATGCCTTCGCTACAATCAAAGCTCGAGGCAGGCATAGACTGTCTTTGTTTTTAATGGTTATTATTCCATTGCGCCTGACACATTCCTCATTGAATCAGTTGTACATTGTTGAAGATTTTCTGTTTTTTCCTTCCCCAGCTGGCATTTTCACAGAAGTTATTGATAAAGACAAATCATCCGTATTTATTCTGCCGGAATTACTTTGAAAGATTTTGCTAATCATTTCCCAAATGTTATCAAAACTAAGCTCTGACAAGCTTTTGAAATTGATCCAGCCACTACCTCGTTGGTGTACAAAGCTTTTCCCGCCAAAAGTAATCCCTACTTTGTCCGTTTCGTCGAGACCCTCTACAGCGAATCGCAGCATGTCTTCTATTCCGCCTTTAATCCATGAATATGGTTCTTCATTGCAAGCAACAGGTCTGATTTTAAATTTTCAGACCTTAAATTTAAACCTCCTAATTTTGGTGTTGAAATCTCTCATTACTTCAATGCGCTGAAATCATTCGAAAACGAATAAACAACGTTTTATTTTTTTATTTTAATTTTTTCATTTATTTAAAAAAATGTTTTGAGAACGGAACAAATTGTCGTTTTCATAAAAAAGCGTCGTTACGTCTTCTGAAACTATATTAAGTTTCTGCTTCCTCCAATAATGTTGTTGTTTTTGTTGTTGTTGTTGTTGTTGTTGTTGTTGTTGTTGTTGTTGTTGTTGTTGTTGTTGTTGTTGTTGTTGTTGTTGTTGTTGTTGTTGTTGTTGTTGTTGTTGTTGTTGTTGTTGTTGTTGTTGTTGTTAATGTTGTTGTTGCTGTTGTTGTTGTTGTTGTTGTTGTTGTTGTTGTTGTTGTTAATGTTGTTGTTGTTGTTGTTGTTGTTGTTGTTGTTGTTGTTGTTGTTGTTGTTGTTGTTGTTGTTGTTGTTGTTGTTGTTGTTGTTGTTGTTGTTGTTGTTGTTGTTGTTGTTGTTGTTGTTGTTGTTGTTGTTGTTGTTGTTGTTGTTGTTGTTGTTGTTGTTGTTGTTGTTGTTGTTGTTGTTGTTGTTGTTGTTGTTGTTGTTGTTGTTGTTGTTGTTGTTGTTGTTGTTGTTGTTGTTGTTGTTGTTGTTGTTGTTGTTGTTGTTGTTGTTGTTGTTGTTGTTGTTGTTGTTGTTGTTGTTGTTGTTGTTGTTGTTGTTGTTGTTGTTGTTGTTGTTGTTGTTGTTGTTGTTGTTGTTGTTGTTGTTGTTGTTGTTGTTGTTGTTGTTGTTGTTGTTGTTGTTGTTGTTGTTGTTGTTGTTGTTGTTGTTGTTGTTGTTGTTGTTGTTGTTGTTGTTGTTGTTGTTGTTGTTGTTGTTGTTGTTGTTGTTGTTGTTGTTGTTGTTGTTGTTGTTGTTGTTGTTGTTGTTGTTGTTGTTGTTGTTGTTGTTGTTGTTGTTGTTGTTGTTGTTGTTGTTGTTGTTGTTGTTGTTGTTGTTGTTGTTGTTGTTGTTGTTGTTGTTGTTGTTGTTGTTGTTGTTGTTGTTGTTGTTGTTGTTGTTGTTGTTGTTGTTGTTGTTGTTGTTGTTGTTGTTGTTGTTGTTGTTGTTGTTGTTGTTGTTGTTGTTGTTGTTGTTGTTGTTGTTGTTGTTGTTGTTGTTGTTGTTGTTGTTGTTGTTGTTGTTGTTGTTGTTGTTGTTGTTGTTGTTGTTGTTGTTGTTGTTGTT